>JAJOZX010001004.1:890000-1058142 GCA_023014485.1 Bathynomus jamesi
TATTATTATTTTCTTCTTTTTTCTTCTTCTTTTTAGAGGTCGGAGATTATTCTTTTCTGTGAGGCCCTCAATACACACTCGTGCATACACGTTCACACACACACACACACACACACACACACACATACTCTGCATTGTCGGAGGGGTTGTAACACACAATTACGGAGTCCTCTGGATCGGTACATTTTTTCTTCAATCCCTTCCAGTGCGAGAAATTGGCGATATTATATACTAAGGATGGCCAAATTGCGTCTCTTGAGCGGTTAAAGTGAGTGCGAGTAATGCCGCTCCTCACGAAAGAGACAAATACAGTACAAGAAAAATACAAATAAAAGAGAGATAAAACTTATCAGAATGGCGTCTTCTGTTTTTATTATTTGTATTTAATCCTGTTTATTACTTATAAGTTTCTTTTCATCCATTTTTTAACTTACGAAAAATAGGGACTTTGGAGGTCTACAATGTATGCGCGTGCCTCGTGGTTCTCTTTCGGCCATATGATGTTTTTTGGTACGCGGCTCGTTGGGTTAGGAACTTCGGCTATCTCTGTATTATGTACTGTAATTTATATGAAGTATTCAGCCTAGTAGTACTGTAGTCGTTGGCATTCAGGAAGAAATGGTGCAGCGGTTAAGTGATAGCATCATCTATTTAATAAAAAAAAAGACTTTCAAAACCCATGGTCTCCAGTAAGTAACTAGGTATAGGAGATTAGTGTACGTACGGTGGAAATGAACCTTAAAACTATTCTTTTCATTATACTTTTTTTTACATTCCTATAACGCTTTTTCACCCCTCTTTTCTGTCAGTAGTGGCTAGCGGGAGAAGAAAAGCCTATACTTTACTTTACTACCGTTATTACACGCTCATAGGCTCATAGGTGTAAACATGATAGGAGACCTTTTAGTTCTCTCTCTCTCTCTCTCTCTCTCTCTCTCTCTCTCTCTCTCTCTCTCTCTCTCTCTCTCTCTCTCTCTCTCTCTCTCTCTCTCTCTCTCTCTAAGAGTAGGGCGATTGATATACTTTATCTCGACTTTCAGAAAGCCTTTGATAAGGTACCTCACCGCCGGCTAATGGCGAAAGTGCGCGCGCTGGGTATCGGTGGGGAAATAGGTAGGTGGATTGAAAACTGGCTGAGGAATAGGCGGCAGAGGGTAGTAATTAAAGGGGCTAGTTCGGGTTGGGCCTCGGTCACTAGTGGGGTTCCTCAGGGTTCCGTTTTGGGGCCACTGTTGTTTATCATTTACATAAATGATATCGACGGTGGCATCGTCAGTCGGATCGCCAAATTCGCTGATGACACCAAGCTTGGGGCCAATGTTGGGACGCCCGAAGCGATCGAGGAACTGCGTGCGGACCTAGGTAGGATAGGAGAGTGGTCCGAAAAATGGCAAATGCCGTTTAACTTGGGTAAATGCAAAGTGATGCACATTGGCTACGCCAATCCCAAGTCGGACTACTCGATGTTGGGTAGTAATATCGAGGTGACTGATTTAGAAAAGGACTTGGGTGTGCTAATTAGCAGCGACCTTAAGTTTACGAAACAGTGTGTAGAGGTGGAAAAGAAAGCCCAGAAACTATTGGGTTATATCAGGAGGCAATTTCAGTTTCGGAACAAGGAGATTGTGCTCTCACTGAACAATTCCCTTGTTCGGCCGCACCTGGAGTATGCTGTGCAGTTCTGGTCGCCCGCCCTCAGGAAAGATATTGAGAGGCTGGAGCGAGTGCAGGCGAGGGCCACAAAGTTAATCCCTTCCGTTAGGCATATGGGCTACAATCGACGGTTACGCGCCCTGAACTTGTTTTCGCTTGAAACTCGGAGGCTGCGCGGTCAACTGATCGAGGTTTTCAAGCTCTTACGCGGGTTGAACGATGTCGATTTTAGAAGTATGTTTAGTTTAAATGATAACCCAACTCGCAACAATGGTTGGAAGTTGGATTTGAAACGGTTTAGGACTAGTGTGTGTGGGAATTACTTTACGTATAAGATCTGTGACACATGGAACAGGTTACCTTCGGAAGTTGTGAACAGTTCCTCTGTGGATCAGTTCAAGAAAAGGTTAGACCAAATCTTGCACACTATTTGAGTGTGTACAAAATTTTCCCTGGCACCCGTTGTCATTGGTACCTCCTCGGTATGGGCCGCAAGGCCTTTTGAGGTACTTCTTTTCCTTGTAACTCTCTCTCCTAACTACTTCTCTCTTGGGCTAGCCTAGAGTGGATCTTTGGGTCTTTGTTAGCCTATCAGTAGTACTACTTTTATTCCAGGAGTTACGAGACAGCGAAGTTTAATTTGAAGATCTTGACGGTATTTTGACTAATTTCTCGGACAGTTTCACTCGAAAAATATTACTGAATATTTCAGTCGAGAAGGAATTTTAAGATCGAAAAAATCTCAATCTTATTCTGTTCTTCAGAAATATAAATCAAACTTCGCTCGCGTAGTTCATTTGTTTTTTCTTGAAGTATCAAATTTTCAGATGGATTCAGAATCAAATCCAGATCTGGGTAGGTGTTCTGCGTTAGAATCAGAATGAAAGACATTTTTCAGATTGAAACTGAGTTGGAATAAGTTTCAATTAGTCCATGAGTCAGGGAGGGTGGTCGGTACCACTCAGGGAGACGAAGGTTCATTATGATTTTTGACAAGGTCTGGATCTCTAGAGATGGAAAATAGAGATGATGACAGTGCATAGCTCTCTGCCTTCTCTGTTTTAACAACACATTTTTAACCATTCCCCAGAATTCACCAGTAGCTCGATTTCTACAACTATGCTGCAGGGTCTTTATATCGATCTCCTATGAAATCTCTATTGGTTAAGTCAGGGTATTAAGATTAACAGTTAAGCTAGTGAAACACCTGCATTTACCAATGCAGCAAACAGCATTCAGTTATCTTCACTGGTTTGCCATTTGCAGTTTTTTTAATCTAATTATTTTATCTTAATACACAATCTGCATGCATTCGCTTTTAAACAAATATTAGTTGACCGTATATTTTTACGCTCATTTCCACTATCATCTTATCTTTTTATATCTTTTTGTGTAAGGAAGGAACTTAGGATAATCAAAAAGGATTTCTTTGGATTCATTATGCCACATTAAGTAACCTATGACAAGAAAGAATAACCATGGCCCCAATCAGTTACCTGTAGACGTGCTTGTATGTAACCCGTCTTATCCTTTTGTCACCTTTTCCTTTCAATATATGATAATAAAAACCCACTCTAATAGACAGTTTATTTCCACAACAGTTTCGATGTCCACTGGCATCCTCTTCGGGTGGATCCACCCGAAGAGGATGCCAGTGGGCATCGAAACTGTTGTGGAAATAAACTCTGTCTATTAGAGTGGGTTTTTATTATGATATTTTGACCTTCACGTAGAAAAAAGTGAAGTTTTTGCATTTTCCTTTCAAGAAGGAATATGTTCAAAGTTAATGACAAAATTTTAATCAGCAAACCTTGATGGACTTGTATTTTTGCTCAGAAATGAAATTAAGGACTGGAATTTCTGAAAGGAACAGTTAGAAAAAGAATAAGCGATTTAATGATATTTATTGAGTCTATTCCTGAAAATACAGTATAAGGGGAAAAATAATTGAATGAGCAGCGATATATGATACAATGTCTTAAAAACCATAGAAATCATAATTATCAACATTTGACTCTTCTTCAGAGGAACTGTCATCACTTCCTACTCCTCTTGCCTGATTGTCACAGTCAGAAAGTCTACACAATCAGTGCACCAGAAGTCACTTGCCAAGCAGACACGTTTTGGCAGTTTGCAGATCCTGGGACAGTCGTAGGCCAGTAGATCCAGCACAACCTGAGGTGCCGGCTGTCGTTCTGTCCAGCCTACTGCCAGTTGCCAGTTGCACTTCCCCACCCTGTTTTTCTCATTTCCAACCTCTCCCAATAGGGCTAGGTGTCCTTGAGTCCTTCTCCCGACACCTCCTCCACCTCGCAGCCTGGTAATTGACCCGTTGGGCGTGCTTCTTTAAACAGTCTTTGCATAGAGGCAGTTGGAAACTCAATCTCACCTTTCTTTGCACAGAATAGGTGATACACTCAGATCATTCACTCTCACTGTAGCAGATTTGGCTGCTTAGAGAAGGCATGTGAACTCCAAGTTGACAATCAGCTCCTCAGACAGATCCCATTCCTCCCCCAACTGCGAGAAGGCTTCCTGTGCCCCCCTGTTGGCACTTAAAATTTTGAAGGCACTTACTTTTCCTTTGCCTGCAAAAGCGCTGACTCTGTCGCATCCTGCATGTACAATTATAAATGCATGCCTATGAGGGCCCGACAGCATTTGTGCCAACGACAGCTGTTATTTTCTCAATGTCAACGATTCCTGTGCTTGCTTCAGTGCCACATTTCGGGAACAATGGGGTCCTGATGCAATCATGGGATGCCAAGCACATGATGAACACATTACTGTTTTCTGAGCTGATCACTAGTGCTTGATAGCCTTCCTCAGCAGCATGTAGCAACAAGCGACGATCTGCGTCCTCTTGTGTAATCTTGAGATCAGGCACCTCCTGACTACCTTCAGGTGTAATTGTGTAGCATTTGCCTTCAGAGGTTGCAAACAGTACCTTATTCTGGTCTCTCAATGTATTCTGCCTTCCTTCATTTACTCACCAAAAAATTAGATGAATCTTGTTTTGTTTCTGACTCGGCTCAGAAATTTTGTCTATTGCCTTACAATTTGTGAGGCTGTGATGCTTTGTAGCTGCAGTTCAGGCTTTTCCCCTCTGATTGGCCTTTCACTGTTTTTTATAGATGTCTCCTGGTATGTTTTAAACACAGAGCCGTACTTAGCATTTTACCGCCCCTAGGCAGACATTAAAGTGCCTTATAGTTGTGCCATTTGATATCTCTAGTTTGGTATTAGAGGCTGTTATGCTTTTTTATTTTAAAACTTATTTGTGAATCCATTTTGATTTGTTAGTGCTTATAAATTATTTAGTTTCTGTTTTTATTTTCTATGCCCTATTTAGGTTGATATACAACAAAATTTGCCGCCCTATACGTAAAATACATAAATTTTGACTCCTACGTCCTTCCCTCAGAGCCATGGACAACACAGACACGACCACTTCACCAAAGTTGGCTTGATCACCTCTCACCCTTTCAACGAGATTCATTCCATTAATTATTGTGGCAGAATTTTCTGACATTTCTCCATATATATATATATATATATATATTTATATATATATAATATATATATTCCGCCCCCATGTGGAATATTTATTTATTCATTTAATAAATTTGACTTTTAAATTAGCTACGGACTTCAGGTGAGGCGTCCCCCTACCAACCAACTGCCGAATAAAAAAGAAGTGGTGAGAAGTCCCAAGACTTCAATGAACAGACCCACCCGTCCTGTCGTCCTGCCAGGCACTGTGTTATGCAATCAAATGCGGACATATAAATAAAGCACGTCCCCGTATCAATGAGGAACTGAAGGTAAACATTGGAAAGGAGTGTGCCAAGGCCAACGTCCCTACTAGAAGGTTAGGCAATATCTGTATTACCTTATGTAAGAGAATGGACATATGTAAATGGCTTTAGAACAGCAGTTTGAACATTTACGAAATTAACAAATATTCCACGCGGACAGAGACTTTCGATTCACCCTGTATATAATGCCACTACACTACTACTACTACTACTACTACAGTATTACCTAATAATAATAACAATAATAATAAAGCACTGTAACCATCTCTCCTGACAACATCATTTCATGAAAACGAAACCCCTTCATACTGAAGTATTTTTATCGTGTTTGAGAACCAAGTTATTAAAGGACGAAGGGAAGAGATCTCGCGTGGGAAAAGTTCTAGCTGATATTTCTCATCTTTCGAAAATGGTTTTGAAGCGATCTCATATACGAGTTTCCGCATTAAAAAACATTGGGAAACAAATTGAGCTAATTAAGGAAATAATATCCCTTATGTGCCCCGCCATATTACAGTTCTTACGAATTTTTCCTTAACGATTTTTATTTCTTGCGTAAAAAGACTAGTTTCGTTATTAATATTTCAGTATTAAGGCTTAATGGATAAAGGTTGGGTTGTTAGTGATTCGATATTATACCCTTTGTGGATTTATATATCGTAGATGTTTCTTGGTATAATGTCGTTTTGGAATTAATAATTTGGTATCTGCGTTTGGATTTTGGTGTTTTGGTATTTACTTTGGCGAAATAATAATAATAATAATAATAATAATAATAATAATAATAATAATAATATGACAGTATTAATATTTCGTATTCAGGTTTAGTTACATATAAATTAAGACTATTTACATTGTAAAGCGAAAATTAAATCCTACAAAGTAAAACTACACAGAGAGTTGCAGAGTTACAGAGTTACAAAGTTACAGGCTAACAAAGATCCTTAAAAGATCCACTCTAGGCTAGCGCAAGAAGGAAGTAGAAAAGTTAAAAATAGCAATGAAAAAAAGAACACTGAAAATTTATACCATGTTCACACTTATGGACGTGTAAAGCTTTCACATAATATCAGCAAGTCACTGCTAACAGAAAATTATTGTGAAAGAAAATTTATATGAAAGTAGGAAAAAGCATAAAGAAAAGAATAGTGTCAGAGTTCATTCACACCACTTATCTCGTGTATCCAGTTTATTTGTATCTACATCTTGAATATTTTTAAAGGATTTTTATTTATTTATTACTTCTTGTATATACAAGATGTCATAATCAGAACGCTGCATCATTTCTTCGATGAATGCCGAAGGCCATCGTGATGAGAGGCTTAATTTTTAAAATTAATTGCTTATATTGCTATCCTTTGCATATAAATTACTTTGATAACACATCCAGCTGGTCAGCACAAAAGTGTACATCAGGCATGTGATTTCCCCTTTTTTTCAAAGATTTCTCGTAACATAATTTGTACTGCATGATTCCCATAGGAATTACTAGACAAAGAAGTACTACTCCAGAGGCACTTCCAACTGGCCAGCACCCCCCAATTTAGGAATTCTCACAACAGTGTACAACATGCGTGATTTTTTTTTATTTGTTTTTACGGAGTTTTGCTACACATTTTTACAAGTGAACCTCTGCTCTAGCTAAGGAGCATCTCTGAAGTTGAATATTGCTATTCGGAGGTTTTGACTAACGAGAATTCTCATCAAGATTCCCGTCTCTACCAATGGAGTATCATCTGAGATCTTCCTGCGCTCTGAAACCAGACCAGGCCAGCGCCTCCTACTATATTTACTGACAAAAGGGAACAATACTACTTCTCCATAAAACTATGAAAGTATTGTCTACGTTAAATATGCCGCGATTTTCCTCAGAAGTATAGTCAACCCTTCACTGTAGTATATACTCAAGTACAGTAACATTCCTGAAAAATGAAAACGTTTATTCGGAGACTTTGACTTCCGAGAACTTCCATCAAGCGTTTCGTCTCTACCCTGCGTTCAAAAAACCAAATCGGGTCAGCGCCCCCTACTACATTTATTTGCGAAGGGAACATTACTGCCTCTATTCTATCCTAAGTAGACCTCCTTCCGAGCAGCTCCCTTAATATTGACAGAAAACAAAATAGGAAGGGACGAAAACAAGAAAGGGGTAGATGAGTAGATGAAGGACTTCACAAAATTTAATATAACTTTTCAGAGGTTTTGACTCTCTATAATTTCCATCATTTAAATAAAAGTAAATACAAATTTTAAAAAATAAAAATATATATCATTTGATAATGATAAAACCCAGTGCTCTGATACCAACACATTTACGAACAAAAGGGAACATCATCCCCAGTTCCACCCCAACCAATTCCCCCTAAAACCCTCCTCTGTAGGCTTATTCGGAGGTTTTACCTTCCGAACATTCTCACATTGACAACACCCAGTGCTCTGCAGCCAGACCAGACCAGCGCCTCTCACTACATTTACATCTAAAGAGAAAGCACTACTTCTATCTCTATACAGACATTATATACCTATAAAGTATATAAACAACATTTTAACTTAATTAGCTATTCGTAGGTTCTGATTCCCGAGATTTACCATCACACTTCCCGTCTCTACTAATGGCGTATCGTCTGAGAACTCCCAGTGCTTTGCAACCAGACCTGATCAACGCCTCCTACTACAGAGAGAGAGAGAGAGAGAGAATTAGGAAGAATTAATGAGAGGGAGAGCAAGGAGACAAAGTTTTGAGACTCGGTAGGAAGCACGATTTCGTATAAGGAATAAAAAATAAAATAAAGAGATAAATAAAGAAACAGAAACCCAAAAGATAGAAACACAAGAGGAAAAAGATAATAGTGAGAGACAGAAAAGAAATAAGATAAAGGTAACAAATAAAAAAAGATAAAAAGTGAACAGAAGAGAAAATCGAAACGATAAGGGAGATACTAAAAAATAAAATGAACAAATAAATAAAATAAAAAGGTAAGGAGAAAGACAGTGAAGTAAAGGTACGCAGTCAGCGCCTCTCCATCAATGATACTACTTTTGCCTTTTTATGAGGTCACATCATCTCCCATACCAACCGATATATTGATCCCAAGGAGCAAATTAATTATTTCAAGAATAATAAACAAAGAATTTGTTGAATAAAAATGAAGTGCTCTCGAGGAAGGAATAGGAAGAAAATTGCTTAAAATAAACATGACTAAAAAAGCACATTGCTTTTTGTCTGATCTCGAAATGCGATTACAGATTTTCCATCAGAGGGCCAAAACAAAGACAAGTCTATCGGGTTCAGTCATCAGTTTGCGATTCTCTTCCACGAACGTTTTTGGGGATTGGATCTCTCTCTCTCTCTCTCTCTCTCTCTCTCTCTCTCTCTCTCTCTCTCTCTCTCTCTCTCTCTCTCTCTCTCTCTCTCTCCAGGAAAATATTTTCATTTAATACCAATCTGACAAGAAATAATGGTTTTAAATTGGAACTAGAAACATTTAGTACCTCCATCTGCGGTAATTTCTTCTCCTATAAAATAGTTAATATCTGAAACCAACTTCCCTCGAAAGTTGTTTCAAGCCAAAGTGTAAATATGTTTAAAAATAAGCTGGACAAAGTTCTGAATACACTCAGGGTCTGAGACTGTCCACACACATATACTTTAAGAATCGATTACATAAGTATTTTGAAAATTGTATTATAACGTATAGTATTATAACATTTACTCCTACACTTAGTCCTCCCCACATTTTAGAGACACGTCTCTGGTTGCATTGTGCTCCACATAGCATGATCAACCATCGAGCAACTCATTTCTTGATCACTTGCCTCATAAACACCTTCAAGTGGGAGACTCTTGAATTCGCCATAGCAACAACGGGTGATCACCCACGAAACACTTTCACCCTCCATCAAGGACAAGTACACGGGGATAGATACAGGGACCTTCCACTGATACTCCTCGACGGAAAGAGGTTTTCTCTGCTCTCATGGTTGCACAACACCGCAAAGTATGAACGACTCAATATATCATTTCATGGCGGGAGACCCAAGTTGAAACTCGGCGACATTCAGAGATGGCAGACACGTACACTTAACAGACAGCCAGTTACAGAAAACACGCTCACACGCTTGTATGCTTTATCAATACGTCTAAGAATAAAGTGGAAAAGTATTTTGTAGAAATAAATAATTTCATAACGAACAAAAAAAAATGCATGACATGGATTAGGTGAGGTAGAGTTGTGTTTCTGCCGTCACAACTTCTGTTTTTCTCTTCTTTCTCTTGGGTGGCTGGATGCACGTGACGGATAAGGGCATTTACTTTACTTTAGGTGAGTTCGAACGACGGTTCAAGATCGACCTACGGTCGACCCCTCTGCAGCATCCCGCATGGTGAAGGAGGAAATTGCTGTCTGATCTCCTCCTGCCCTCGTAGCCAGCCACGCATGGCTGGTCAGGGACTTTGCACAAAAATCTGTCCAGCTGGTTCTTGAAGTTATTCAGGTCGGTGTGTTGGAGATTCCTCACTTCTTTTGGTAGAATATTGAAAAGCTTTGGGCTTCGTATTTTGAGGGTATTTTTCATCCTCGTTTTCATGGCCCCTTGTCCCACCGCAGCTGGGGCCGTGCAAAATCTGCCTCTTCTCTCATTCCAGTTTGTTTCTATTTCATTTCTAAGGTTAGGGACAGAGCCCTCAAGTATTTTCCATATGTATAATATTGTGTACCGCTCGCGCCTTCTTTCGAGAGAGTAGAGTTTTAGTGATTGTAGTCGCGACAAGTAGTCTTCACCTTCCGTTTCCTCTATCTTAGATGTAAAAGACCTTTGTATAGCTTCGATGTTCGCACTGTCTCGTTTTCTGCATGGGCTTGTGAGTACTGAGCAATACTCAATTATTGGTAGGACTAGACTCTTCCATAATTTGAGCATGATGTTTGCTTTCCTGCTGCGGAAGCTCCTCCAGATGATTCCCATTATTTTTCTAGCCGTCGTAATTTTGATGTTATAGTGCTCTCTGAATTCTGCATCCGACGACATTATTACTCCAAGATCCCTGACTTGTGGATTTGGTGTTATCTGTTTGGCTTGCAGAGTTTTGTACCCTTTATTCTGTAGCTCCTTGTTATTACCATATCTTAGAAGTTGGAATTTTTCTTCGTTGAACTTCATATTGTTGCCTTCTGCCCACTGGAATAATGTTTCAATGTCGTTTCGTAATCTTTCTATGTCACCTTCGTTCAATATTTCCTTGCATATCTTTGTGTCATCTGCGAAACATGATACAATACTGTCATTGATATCTGCATCAATATCTGCAATCATTATCATGAACAGCAAGGGAGCTAGTACTATCCCTTGTGGGACAGAGCGCTCTACTTCCGAGACTTCCGATTTGACTCCATTTACCACCACTCTTTGTGTTCTTTGCGTCAAGAAATTAAATAACTATCTTCCCAGCTTTCTAGTAATTTCTGCATTCTTAAGTTTATGTGCTATAATTCCATTGCCACATTTATCGAAGGCTTTAGCAAAGTCAGTATAGATTACATCTATGTTTTGTCCTTGACACAGTGTTTCCAATATTTTCTGTTGGTGGTCTAATAGTTGTGATAGGCATGATCTTCCAGCTCTGAAACCATGTTGATTTGGGTTGTATAAGTTCTTTTCTTGTAGGTAGTAGGTACTTTCGCTTCTAATTATACGTTCAAAGCACTTCATAAGGTGTGAGGTGAGAGCTACCGGCCGATAATTCTTGGGCATTGCTGTGTTACCACCATTGAATAAAGGGGCAATGTTCACGTTCTTTAATGCCAGTGGGATTTGTCCTGTGTCGAGTGATTTCCTTCATAGTAAGAATAGCGGTTTGGCAATGCTCTCTTTACATTTCTTCAGAAATGTGGCACTCCCTGGTGTCGAATTGTCTCGCATCTGTGATAAAGCCTGACTTACATCTCCTTCCGAGAACTCTAAGTCTATTAATAGGTTTGTGCCAGAATTTGTCCTTGGCTGATTTGTATCACTGTCGAAAAATTCATCTGCGTTTTCTACTTTCATCTCGGACTTAGGGGTGCTAAACACAGTTAAATTGTTCCTTAAGCAGTTCGCTCATTTTCTTGGGGTCGTTTGTGTGTTTGGCCTCCCCGTCTATCAACGGACCAATACTCTCTTTGCACTGCATTTTTCTTTTCGCAAAAGTGTAGAAGCATTTTGGGTTATTTTTTGTTTTCTGCCACCTTGTTTTCCTCCTCGTTTGTCTTATGTATGAATGTTTGCTTTAAGTCCATTTCTATTTTGCCTAGTTTCCGCTCTACAGTAGTTTGAGTCTCCTTGCATCAGTTTTGCCTCTGTGGAGATGTTTTACGGTTTGCTTCCGTTGTCTAAATAGTGTTCTGATTTTTCTCTCGAGCTTGCTACGTTTTCTCTTTTGTCTCTCTGGAACATGCTTCAGTAATGTAGGTTTGGTTTCAGACTCCATTATACCTAGTATTTGTTCTGGAGTCTTCTCGTGAAGTAGTAATTCCCAATTAACTTCCTTTAAATCTTTATTTACACCTCCCAAATCTACTTTCTTTGAATTTATGTTTAAGCCTTCAAATATTCTTTCTGCCTCTCTGGGATGCGTTTTCGGACCTCTGGGTGCTAACTTCAATCGTATATCGATTAGGTCAGTGTACTCATTGCGTGGCTCGCGAGCCAAATGCGCTATATATATATGATATTTGGCTCGCGAGCCGCCCAATGAGTACCACTGGATTAGGTTATGGTCGGAGAAATTTGTGTGTGTTACCTTTTTACTTATTATTATCTCATTGTTATTTGCCAAAATTAAATTCAAAACGTTCTCTTTCCTAGTGGCTTCACAGATTTCCTGAGTAAGGGCGTAATGTTCGATCATATCTAATAGCATTACTGCTTGGGTTCTATCATCTTTTGTAATGTTGCTATGAAACTTCTCAACATATATGACTTCGTCATTTTTCTTCCATGTTATGAATGGGAAATTAAAATCTCCGCAAATTAGAATATTTGTTGCTGAAGCTTCAAGTAATTGTAACATGTTTTGTATTTCATTAGTGGCAAATTGGAATTAACTTTTTGTGGTGTTTGGTGGTCTGTAGACGTCCATAATGGTTAGGTTCAGTTCTTTCACTTCTAATATAATAACCTTGACTGTGCTGTTTGATTTGTTTACCTTCACCTCACATGTGTATGTGTTTTTCACGTAGATACAACACCCTCCCCCTCGTCTAGCCACTCTATCTGCTCTGTATATGTTGTAGTCCAGCAATGTTATTTCAGTATTCTCGATGCAGTTTTCACAGCCTTTTTCGCACTTATGTAAGTGTGTTTGCGTTAAGCATATGATATCTATGCTGGTTTCCGTAGCTAAATTTTGCAGGTATTGTAATTTGCAGTCTGCATGGTCCATATAGAGGGCTTGTATATTTGTGTATAACACAGTTACCGGGTTTCTAATCTTCGTGTTCGATTTTCCTAAATGATGGTCGTTTCCTGGTCGATGTCGGTTCCTGTTTGGTGTTATTGGTTGGGCCGCTGCATTTGGGAGTATTGGGGTTAAGGCCCGTGATACCACTGTGGTTGTTGTATGGTGTGGAAAATCTGATTTCTAATCTCCGTTCCTGTTTCAACCCCTTTCCTGTAGAAGCATTTCGTCACTTTGTCTAAAGTTAACTTTTACCTCTCATAATCCTTTTGGGACTAGCCTGGAGGGGGTCCTTGTTGGACCGATAATTCGGTAAATAGAGCTGTAAATATTTTGTATAAAATCAAAACCATATGTTCGAGGTTTTTGTAACGATACCAAACAGTTGATATAAGATCAGCACAAATATATTATTAGTTAGTTTATGCAACGGTGCTAACTAGTGTACGATTTCTATGTGTGCATAGTGTAATTGTTGAGCTAGCTTATATATTCTCCTCTTTCTTGTAAAATTTCCCTGGCTACTTTTCTAGGGTCAAGGTATTTTCTTCAACCTTTTTCCGTACCCGCCTCTGGCGGGGAAGGAGCGGAGGGTGGGAAGAGAGCCTTATGTTTTTCTATCCAGTTTTATACTATTGCTAGAATAATTAAAAATTGCACTAGTTTAGTAACAGGAACCTCCGAGAGTGGATCGAAAGCTCTTTGAGGCTTCCTCTTGTCCTTGTAACTCTTTCGCACACACACACACACACATACATATGACCCCATTTCCACTCTCCCTAAAACTCTAACCTCTTTCCCATAACAGACGCAACACTTTCTCTTTCATTTCAAATATTCAATCGAATCAACTGTCATTTCTGAGTCGATCATAACTTCAGCCATTGTTGTCGTTTTAGATTAATTGAATTGAATAAAGACGATGTGTCGAGCCGTCTGTTTGTGGGTTTCCAGGACATGGGGGCATCGTGAATGATGAAGATATATATATTATATATGCACAGTATATATAAGGTAGAAAGGTAGAATGTGTAGTAGAATGTAGTAGGTAGAACGTGTAGTGTTCCCACACTAAAGGCCAGACAAAGGACACCCTCAACTCTAAAGGAAAATAGCTTGGTTGTCAGGGGTCCAAGGCTATTCAACCAGCCTCCGAAGACAAGGAACATTACTGGTGTCAACGTAAAATTCTTCAAAAGAAGACTATACGTCTAGCTCAGGACGGTACCAGATAAGCCCGGTGTGCCTGGCTTAGCCCTGTTCAAAAATCAACTTTTTCTTATTTTCATAGGTTTCTGTACTTTTTCCCATGCTTTTTGACCTGAATAGGCCGAAAATCACAACCATTTTGACCTAGGTTGTTGGGAAGCATTGCCGCATGGAGCTTTAAGTTTTCTGCCTTGAAATCGGCCAAAAGCACCAGTTCCGGGGTCCCTTGAATCATGTTTTGCACTATAACTTTTTATCTAAACAAGATAGAGCAACAAAATAGGCACCAAATTAAAGTGTTTTTAATCCTCTTTCTAACTTATACAATTATGATAGTCTTGGAACAAGAAATGGCACATTGGTACATACAAAGATTTCAGAAATATCACAAAATTCGTTTTCTCACACTCAAGGCAGACAAGGCGCCTTATTCATGACACAAATTTGAGATTAACATTTTGTCACAAGTCTAATCGATCAAGAAGTGAAAGCATTACATGATGATTAATTTCATAATGACATTTACACAGTCAGTTGTTGAGAGTTTGTTTCTTGAAGCTGTCAAAGCGGCGTCTGTTGAACTCCACAGCTTGAAGGAGATAGTCCCTTTGCTTGGCATCTGTTGTTATGACATTTGCAAAGTCGCCCATCATCTTGACACCACGTTCAGCAATGTCATTCACCGCTTTCAGATTCTTAACATAGTCCAACGCTTTTCTGTAGTCCTCATTCTGTGGCCAAGACGTGACAGGTTCCAGAAGCCACTCGGATCCAATGTTCAGTGTGTCCAGCAGGAAATGTGATTCTGGGCCAATGAGATCAACCAGGGTGGTCTTAGCTGTGACTCTCTGGAATAGAGGCTTTCCTGTTCTGAAGCTGTCTGGCTTCTCAGTGGCATGTAACTGGGCAGCAATGTCGTGCTTCAATGTGTCACTCAATCTACTGCTGAACAGGGCAAATGGCACGACTTCCTGCGTCAGGTACCATTTGTGGTTTTCCATCTTATTAAGTACTGCATCAGCAAGCTCTGGGTCAGTTTTCTTGTACTTCAACATGTCCTGGATTAGACTTAGATCATTCACGGGAGCATCTGCAGCAGACATTGACATCATCCATACAGGAGTGTAGAACAGCGCAAGGAAGGTGTTGAGTCTTTCCAGCTTTGATACAGTGTCTTCGTCGTACTCAAGTTGATCTGCAAACATCAGCATTTTCATGGAGTACAGGTTTCTGGCCATCCATCTGGCCTGATGAATGGCGCCTGGTCGACTCCAGTGAATACCTCGAGGAGGCGTTCCTCCAAGAACAATGACTGTCAGTTCAGCCATTTCCCTGTAGTCGGCTCTTGGAAGCCTTTCTGCTGTTAGAATGTCTTGGAGTATTTCTTCACTGTTCTTCTTCTTTTCCTTCAGCCATTTGCTGTTGATAGCCAGCATCTTTGGGTTTTCCTTGGACAAGTCCGTCCAAACATCCTTCAGATGCTCAAACCAGGGATTATCTGGCCCCTTCACCTTCCCAAACAGCTTCTCCCAAACTGCTCCTACTAGGATTTCCAGGATGTGATGTCGACAGGCCAGATAAAACACCTTTTTGTTCAGCATTTTCTCTAGCAGTTTGGCAGCTCCTCTGTGAACTCCACTGTTACTGGATGTAGTGTCAAAAACAAGGGCAGTAACATTATCCGTAAGTTCCCATGTCTCCAGTAAATCCATTGAAGCCTCAGCCTGAGATGTGCCAGAAGAATTGTCGATGACAGGTACTCCCAATAACTTTCCTTCAGTGTATGAAGGTGGACCAGACACTAGCACAGCTAAAGTCTCTGAGGTACTTCCAGGTTCACTGCCCAAGACATCTTTGAGCAACTTTCCATCCCAGTGTAAGGCAGCGTACTGTGGGGGGTTTTCACAAAACTTGGACATGTGACTCTGGCTGATATTATACCTGGACAGCATTCTGTTGCGACGTGTTGTTGAGGTTGAGATGAAGAAGTTATCCAGATCAGCCCCTCCAGCTTTCAAGGTGGCAGAAACCATGGCAGTAACTTGATTGTCTGATAAACCAAGACGATCAGCTGTATTGCAGATGATATCACATTCCATGACCTTCCTTGGAAACGTCAAAGTCACACTAGTCACAGTGTCTTGATGGTGAGAACATCCAGGACGAGGCTGATGGTAATCCATGTCCTGTGTTAGCGTCGTTATCAGTTGAGTCACCCCAGGTAATGTCATCCACATGAACAACTGCCTCTTGTTCTGCTGCAGCTGTAAAATAGTACAACATGTTAAGACAGTAATTGTTAAGTACATGCTAAATATCGCAATGGAGTAAAACTTAAAACTTTTTGTGACGTTCAAAGTAATTAGTTTTACCTTGTTCTTGTCTATGCTGCAGTCTTTCATTCCTCGCTGCTTGCTGCAGGGATCTTGTCTAAAAAATCTTGTCATGACCAGACATATGACCTTTCCTCTCAGTCTTTTGGTCTTCGTAGAACCTGATATCCTCATCTTTCTTCTCTCTGGATAACAGTCTGTTGTTCTGTATTTCCTGGATTGCATCTGGAGCTCCTATATCGAACAGGCTGTCTAATTCCAGCACAAATGCTCCTCTTTTTCCTCCAGGGTTACTTGCTCTTCCTTTGCTTTTCACCAGAGCACGATGTTTCTCATGTAGTTTCATGAAGAGCTTCATTGCGTTGTACTTGGTCATTGTCTTGATCCTAGCCATCTGCCAGAATGGGATGATAGATTCAACTGTTTCATATGCAAGGTCTTGAACCATGGGCCTCCCTGCATTTTCCGGTAAATTCTGAAGACTAAGGAAATACTGGAACGCCTGTCTGTTGGTGGGAAGCTGGGAACCACTGATAAAAGCTGAAGGGTATCCAACCAGGAAAGTTTCAGTGAGAGATCTGGTAGATGGCCCAGTTGACACCTGCCTGTGGACAGTACGTGGAGGTTCTGAGATATCAACTGTGCGCCCACGGAGCTCCCTCAGCTCCTTGCTTAATGCCATTGTGAAGTTGTAACTTGTAGATGGTTTTCTAGATTCTGATTGAGTTTGTTGTTTCCTGAAAAATGATAGATAATTATTATTATTATTATTATTAATTATTATTTAATTATTATTATTATTATTATTTATTAATTTTATGCTCTTTCATTTGATACCTAATTTGTTGCTCTCTCTTGTTTAGATCAAAAGTTAAAGTGCAAAACATAATTCAAGGGACCCCGGAATTGGCGCTTTGGCCGATTTCAAGGCAGAAAATTTAAAGCTCCATGCGGCAATGCTTCCCAACATCCTAGGTCAAAATAGTTGTGATTTTCGGCTTTTTCAGGTCAAAAAGCATGGGAAAATGTACAGAAACCTATGAAAATAAGAAAAAGTTGATTTTTGAACAGGCCTAGCCCTGGCTATGTGCAGGCACGAGATCGCAAGAGAGCAACTCGCTCCACCACCAGGCCAGGCCTAGAGGTGGGGCCACCAGCTTGACCTTGGTGTGAAGAGAGACAAACACACGGAATTGCTACGAGATACGACGTGTATACACACACACACACACACACACATTATACACACTCTGCCTCCAGTTGGACGGGAACTGGACATGTAAATAATTGCTACATATCCACTCATCCTCCATGAATGATAAAATGAGCAAATCTAAGCGGAGGAGAGGTTAATCAATAAACTGAAATATTTTCCGAAACGGACGTGAATAGAAAAAAAATTACCTGAAATTAATAATTGCGATAGTTTTCTCCCAATCTTACAATAGGTAAAATACATGCATGGTTGTGTTTGTAATTACGAGTTCGGTATAAGTTTGTTTTGTTTCAAAGGATAAAACACAAACGCTTGATGTAATTGTTGCGTTTGTGCAACCAAATTAATTATGGTAATTAGTTTACTTTTTGTAGATACTTAAACGGTGATTAATTTCAATTGTCATTGGAAGACTACGTCGTCTATTTCCGCAGTTTCGTCTAGTTCTTCTTCCTACATTTTGGATTACCTTGTTTAACACACATACACACACATATATACAGTATATGTATATATGTGGTATAACCTGCGTGGCTCGTACATCCGGTTCCTCTCTTTACATTTGTGGCAAGAGCGCACATTTTATATTTGAGTCATAAAGTGGTAACACTTTAAAAAGGGGGCATAAATTCGGCAGTGAACCCGGGCCGTAAACTTGTAAGTTAAATTTCTGCCTCCAAGATGAGCGAGTGTTATTTTCGGCCAGCAGCTTTAAAGGCCATGAATATCTCGTCCAAATAATTGGCTTAATTTATGTACTCACCAAAACTGTAATGAAATTGATCCTTGGAAAGGAGTGAGGAGGAACCGGGTATAGTTTTACTTCATGAAATTCCTAAAAGAGAAGGAATTAAATTCACTAGATAGGATTAAAGGTCTGGCATTCCTTTCATGCCTTGTGTTATTGCTAATTGAGGAAGTCTTTCAATGGCCAGATTTACGAATGAAAGAAACAATTTATACAACTTCATTCAATGTATTTCATTTAACAAACCGGATCAAATGTAGAATTCGGACCCCAGCCTTCTTTAGTTAGCTTTATAAGGCTAACTAACGAAAATATCACAACCTAACCTAACCAATCGTTAGGTTAACTGTACGCCCTTGACGATTGGTTAGGTTAGGTCATGATATTTTCGTTAGTTAGCCTTATAAAGCTAACTAAAGAAGGCTGGGGTCCGAATTCTACATTTGATCCAACAAACCTTTAATGAAACGCGAATTAAAACGTCTAAGAAAATTACTACATGCTTGGTTGTAGCAACCAAAATAAGGACCTATCCCTATCGAATCGACGAGCCCATAACATGGACACTCTTAAAAAAATAACTTAATCTAACCTATGTTAACCTAACCTAATCTAATTTAATCTATTCTATAATATACTTGTCGAAAGAATGTCGAGTCGATCAGAAATCGTAATCCCGCCAAAATACTTGTATTTTAAATGGCTGACCATTTTACAAAACGCAAACAAATGATTGATTCAACCATTCGATTACTCGTGTTCACTTTTCTGGTAATGGAGTGAACACACGCACGCACGCGCACACACACACACACACACACACAAAACGAGGATTGACAAAAGTAAATAGACACTCTCGGTTTTCTCATCGTTTTTGATTTGATAATAAAAGTCAATAAATAATAATAGATTTATTGAATCAACATATTTCGAATGGTGTTGGTTCCCTTTTGTATTATGTAAAGGTGACACACGTTCTGGCATTCCATTGATGACTTTTGCCATTTGTTCTTGAGAACAATCATCGTGGTGTCTATTTACTTTGTCAACCATCCTTATATACAGGATGTATCAAAAGTCCGTTCTCATGGTTATTTTGCCTTAATATAATATATTCTATTTAGAGTTCAAATAATTAACGATGTGGGTGATGACTATATAGATCAAGAGAAGGTGGACATTATTTTGCTACACGTTGCTTGCTGGTAGAAGCCACCAGAGGGAGTCATGTCAGTTGTTTCATGAACGACACCCTACTGCGTCATTGTAAGCATCGATTAATTGAATTAGTAAACACTTTTAACTGATTGATAAAGTCTTGGACGGATTGTTGCGGACAATTTTGTACAAAGATTTTTTTCTTTCAGCAGCTCTTATAAATTACAAATAATCTCATTCGCAAAAATAAATAATTTACTTAATATTTTTATACATTTTTTTTCTTTAAAAAAAATTTTTTTGTTTAATTTTCTCGCAAATATTTTTTCACAATTTTTTTAGATTTTTTATTTTACAGAATTTTTTTTTTTAAATCCAAAATTTTTATTCCAAAATTTTTTACCAAAAAAACATTTTACAAAATGACACTGTGGGAACGAACCTGAGAACTAAATTTCATGGAAATTTCATTTCTGGCACTGGCACCACTGCTCACATACACGCATATAGACCCGCATACAGACACGAAGACCCGTATACGCGTGTAGAGTATACAGATACAGAGACACGTAGACAAACATAAATACGCGCAGACATATCGTATATTAATATACAGACACGTAAATATGTATAAATGCATACAGACTACAGTATACAGATATACAGACATTTAGATATATGTAAATGTATACAGACATACAGTATACAGATATATAGACAGGTAGACATGCATAAATACGTTGAAATATATCGTACACAAATAAAGACATGTATGCAGACATACAGTATACAGAATTATGTACAAATACAGACATTCAGACACGCAAACAGACAAACATCTCGAAGCAATTTCTGTTCCGTTCAAAGAGAAACAAAACGGGTCGAAGAGAATACAAAAAATTCATGGATAAACAAGTATCTTTTTAATTATTTTTAATCACTTTTAAGCTACTTTTTAAGCTACTTTTTAAGCCCCGTAATGAAATATTAGAAACTTTTAAGTCAACAAAGTCCTCCTCAGCAAAGATTTATAATCTTAATTAACTTCACTTAAAAACTTATACTTTCAGTTCGCCTTTTCCTCACGAGTGTAACTCACTTTCGTATTAGCAATTACATGTTATTCTACCTGTAACAAAAAAAAAAGGTTCAAAAACAAGATATCAATTTGAAAATTTGTTTTAGATCTAATATATTTTGTAAATTTAATGGAAAATAAATTTTCCTATGAGACGGGACTTATGGGACACCCTGTATATATATAAGGTTGACAAAAGTAGACACCATATATTGTTTTCTTCAAACGACAGCTCATGATCAACCTCCGGTCGAGAGAGAGAGAGAGAGAGAGAGAGAGAGGTAAGTATATGGATAGATGCATACAAAAATAAATAAATAAATGTTCACTAAAATCCAATAAAAGATTACTTACTCAAAAAATCTGGGACATCTCCATGAAGGATTAAGCTACCAACGACTGAGTGTGAATATAAAAAAAGAAAGAGTTAGCAATAATTTGAAATATTTTCGTTTTCTTATTCAACTCCAATACGATGTAGACAAAGTTAATCTCACTTTATGATAATAATAATAATAATAATAATAATAATAATGATAATAATGATAATAATAATAATAATAATAATAATAAAATAATAATAATAATAATTAAAAACAAAAGTCATCATTCTTCGTTCGTTTCAAACAAATTCCCTCTATATATTTTTGTAAATTCACTGAGCGAAAACTATTTGAGTCTGAATCAGTGGCGTACTAAGGGGGGTGCGAGGGGGGCAGTCCGCCCCGGGTGACAGCCAGGAGGGGGGTGCCATCGGGAGAGTTGAAATACCAGTACAAGTTTTCAAACCAAATGAAAAATTCGCCAAAGAAAAAAATAATTTTTATTTTTATTTGCAATACAAAATTTACAAACGAAAAATTAAATATTTGATAAAAATTATATCGAAAGGCAAACGTTGGTTGACGTTTTAGTCATCAGTTTGTTGAGCATAGCCATTAGCCAGCTGCTGCAACTGACATTCCAAGTCTTGTTCACTTGACACTGTGACTCCACATACATGAGGTATGTTTCATTAAATAATTATGATAAAGCATAAAGTGCTGGTGTTTATAACAATATTATGGTACTTATACCAGTGTCCAGTAATTTTTGACAATGTGGTATCATAGTGATGTTTAAGTTTATAAATGCATCGTCGTGATGTTATAATACCCGGTAAATGCATCGTCGTGATGTTATAGAAACTCATGTTTATGAATGGTGGAGAGGGCCATTCATTATGCAACTACAAAGTGTGAGGAAATGGACATTTCTATGGAGAGAAGAGGGAGAGTAAAGCTCCGAAAAAAGGATGCCAGGAGAGATGGCAAAGGATGCTGGTCTCACATTGC
Source organism: Bathynomus jamesi (assembly GCA_023014485.1). Classification (NCBI taxonomy): domain Eukaryota; kingdom Metazoa; phylum Arthropoda; class Malacostraca; order Isopoda; family Cirolanidae; genus Bathynomus; species Bathynomus jamesi. Next base: position 911,983 of record JAJOZX010001004.1, read on the forward strand.
CAGAGGAAGTAAAAAGGGCTATGTTTGAATGTCTTGATCGCTTTCATCAAGAATTGGAGATTCGTTCTAAGGCAATGGATCAAATTCTGTCAATCTTTGCTGTTATTCAGCCAAACACTTTGGTTGTTGCAACAGAAGAAGAACTTCGGAAGTATATACAGGGTGTCCATAAATGTTTACCCTGAAAACAGTACGCTCTCATGTTTTAATGACGAATCTTACATCCGTTTTCTTTTTACAGGTGATCTCGTACACGCATAGTGTTTCTGTGCTGGTGTGTTTCGTCTACCGCATTCGCCGCTAAGAGCGCTGTAGTAGCTGTTCAGTTAAGATGGCGTCTGTGACAGAGAAGGCACAATGTGTTGTGTGGCTTGCAGAAACAAAATCTCCTGTCAGTGTTCAGCGAAGGTTCAGAACAAAGTATGGAAAGAATCCACCTGATGTGAAGTTAATTAAGTCGTGGATGAAAACATTCTTCGAAACTGGAAACGTGGAAAAGGGAAAGAGCAGTGGTAGACCATCAGTTTCCGATGGGACGGTGGAAAACATTCAAACTGCTTTCACACGGTCACCAAGGAAATCGGTGAGACAAGCTTCATGCCAACTAAAGATACCGAAGTCTACGGTGCACAAAGTGTTACACAAACGTTTGAAGTTACACGCCTACAAGGTACAAATTGTTCAAGAACTGAAGCCTGATGACCGTCCAAAAGTGTGAACAATTCGCTATTGACATTTTGAACAGCATTGACGAGGATAATGACTTCTTGTTACGTGTCTGCTTTTCAGACGAGGCTACGTTTCATCTTAGTGGTAGAGTCAACAGACACAATGTGGGTATTTGGGGATCGGAAAACCCACGTGCTGTAAGGGAGCTTATTCGGGGCAGTCCGAAGATCAATGTCTGGTGTGGACTAATGCATGACCAGATAATTGGTCCTTTCTTCTTCGCTGAGAACACTGTTTCCGCAACTGTGTACCTGGATATGCTCACCAATTACGCCATCCCCCAACTGCAGGACAGGCAGCCAACTGTCATCTTCCAAGAAGATGGGGCACCCCCTCATTGGGCGCATGTTGTTCGTGAAACTCTCGACGCAACATTTCCAAATCGATGGATTGGCAGGGACGGGCCAATCCCATGGTCCTCAAGATCACTAGACATTACCCCGCTGGATTTCTTTCTCTGGGGTCATGTTAAAGATTTGGTTTATGCAACAGTTGTTCCAGATATCAGGACATTGCGAGAACGCATTACGGATGCAATTGCAACAATTAACCCACAAATGTTGGAAAATGTGTGGCGTGAGTGTGAATACCGTTGACATTTTACGTGCCACTAGGGGTGCACATGTGGAAGCTTATTAAGTTCATTAACTATATATCAAAACTTTGTATGTTTATCTACTTATGATTAAAACTGTGTTTGAATACGAGTGTTTATTTAAAAGTTATAGCATGCTTTAACCAGGGTAATCATTTATGGACACCCTATATATTCCAAATTTGACTCAGATTTTCGACGAATTTTCTGATGAAGATATCAGTGTGGAAATTGGACGACTTCGGAGGCATTTGGAAGCTGCCAAAATCAGCGTTGAAGAGGCAAAGAAATGGACAGCATTGCAGTTTCTGGAGTTTATTGTGTTTGAGATTCTTTTTGACTGTCTGTGTGTCTATTGCTTCATGTGAAAGAAGTGTTTCCAAATTGAAATTGATAAAAAATTTCTTTCGCTCGACCATGAGTCAGACAAGATTGACAAATCTGGCTTTACTTTCAATTGAACATGAATATGCAAAGAAGGTGAATTTTGATGAGGTCATTGATCAATTTGCAGAAATTAAGGATCGAAAGCAGAGACTGTGAATCCTCTCTATTTACCTTTGAAGAATCGGCTGAACGTTGAGGCTGGATTTCCTGTGTTTTTTTGTATAAAATAAAATGCAGTATTACCTGTTCACTGAATTTTTAATGTCCTGCATTTTTCTTATTTCCAATTTGCTTATGACAGTACTGTACTGTTTAAAAATCTACTTGCAAACATAATATATTTTCCTGTGTGTTTAAATGTTAAAATTATTTATAGGGGGGGGGTGCCAAAGGAAGGATCCGCCCCGGGTGCCAAATACTTTAGGTACGCCCATGGTCTGAATAAGAATTATAAGATCCAGTTGATGGTAAAATTATAAAAACTGAGCCCAATGGTCCCCCCGACAAAAGAGATTAAGGGAAATATATACGTGACCTTGGAGACGCCACGCCCCCTTTTGAGATCACGAATTAGCTCTGTTTCAAACATGTTTTCGATAGTAAAATGTTGTCATAAAGTGCTTCCTTTATTTGCTTAGCTCATTTGTTGCTTTGCTTTCATCTAAGAGAGAAATGTATAGTGAGCCGCTTATAAGAATCACGTTTGGAATTGTGGAAATGGTTCTTATACCTGGATGATTCTTATAATCAGTAACCCGAAATAGGTTTGACTTGGCTCAGTAATAATAAAAATGATACTTTAAAGGCGGCTTATTCTTATATGTGTGATTCTTCTATGCAGTTTTACCTATATTTCTGAATATACTGCTATATAAAAATCTAAACGAACCTAAATTTCGTCATACAAATCTCGATATGAATTCATGAGAGTAATTTTACCAAACAAAAAAACAATTTTTGTTAAAATAAGACCAAACCTGCGGATGTTGCTGGAAGAATTTCTCCGTAAATAAGATATACAGTAGTTATGCCTTTACATATCTCAGTCAACTTTCTACAGAGGGTTGACAAAAGTAAATAGATATCACAATGATCGCCCTCAAGAACGAATAACAAAGCTCATCAATGGAATGCCAGAACGTACGTCACCGTTACATAATGCAAAAGGGAAACCAAAACCATTCTAAATATATTGATTCAATAACTCTATTATTATTTATTAACTTTTATTATCAAATCATAAAGTATGGAATAACCGAAGTTGTCTATTTACTTTTGTCACTCCTCTTTAGTTATACCTTAAATCTCGAACAAGTTTTAAGAAAGCTTACCCGAACTTTCTGTCTTGTTTTACGTTTTCGAATGGATGTTCAAGTTTACGATCAAGCACTTTTTCTATAAATGCATCAATATTTACTTCGGTAAGTTTCTGGAAGCAAACTTTCGAGGGTTGAAGTTATTGTTTTGCCCTGTACAATATTCTGTCCAGTTTTCTTGATAATGAACTTTGTAAGAAATATGGTTCCAAAAGAGACTGTTATGAAGTACAGCATTTGTTAATAATGTTATACAAAGAAAGCTCCAGTCAAACCGAAATTAGTGAAAAATAAACGAGGTTTCTGAAACAGGTGTTCCAAAACCCTTGATGATAGCGTTAACTTCTAACCTACATGGAAGGCCATCAAAGCTATCAGAATCTAGTATTAAATACCTGAGTATTAGATCACTGAAAATATATATATATATATAATCCAGTCGCTGTTTGCGGCGGGAATGCAGAAAATTACAGGGGGTAAGTTGATTTATCAATTATCAGACACAAACCACATCAGGAAGGGCTAAAAGGGTTTTCTGCAATAATAAAAAAAAAACCTTTACCCGAAAATGAAGCAAACAGAAAAATTAACATTTGGCAAAACCACTGCAAAGCATCCTTTTAACCCTTCCTAACTCAGTTTATGTCTAACTGTATGAGCCAACTTTCACATCAGTAATTTGTTGCAGTTCTGCAGCAAGGCAGCTTCTTGGGTTTACGTCTGTTTCTTAATGGTTTGTTCCTTAATATTTAGTATCAGATTCGGATAGTTTTGACTATTTTCCAGGTCTGCTCTTATCTTTAGTGGTTCCAATGTCATATTTCCTTATTAGTTTACGAACACCCGTTCTAGATACTTTTTCTACTCAGTTTCTCTTCTTTGTGCAACATTTATTAGAGTATGCTTTATTTCATCAGAAACAGTGAGCTTTGGAGCCATATTTCATAGATGAATTTGGAGAAAAAAATTACTAAAATCCATCACTAAGAAAGTTGGCTCAAATATCTCATAATGTAAAATAAAATACATTAATATCTTTCGCAAAAACTTAAAAGCTTGCTTTCATACATTTACACACAAAAAAAAAAAATATTGATGCATTTATAGAAAAACGACTAATTGTAAACTTATGTATGGAAGCAATAACATAAGATAAGAGGTGGGTTAAGTACATTTTCCTAAAACGTGACTAAAGTAGGTTAAGGCATAATTACATCCTGTCTGTACGGCCTAGAGGTGTTCTTTCAGTGACGTATACAGGGGGAGTGATGAAAGTAAAGAGACACCTTGGTTTTTTTCAAGTTTTTGACTTGATAATAAAAGTCAATAAATAACAACAGATTTACTGAATTAATATAGTATTTAGAATGGTGTCGGTTTCCCCTTTGCATTGTGTAAAGGTGACCCACGTTCTGGCATTTCATTGATGAGTTTTGCCTTTTGTTCTTGAGGACAATCGCCGTGGAGTCCATTTACTTCTGTCAACCCTCTGTACATAATTTGGTTCTTATTTCAGCAAAGAATGATGTATAATGGGTAAACTTCCTTCACCGTATCGTGTGTATGATAAAGTTCCAGGAGGTGGCTTCGGATTTTTTTATGTATACAGGGGAATCCAAAAGTCTCAAACAGGTGCAATATATTTGTTTATTTTACTACTTTTAGCATATGAATTTTAAGAAATAAAACGTTTAAACAAAGAAATCTACCATACGTGGTCACAGGTTTAAACTTTCTTGTTTCCTACATCTCAACCAAAGTTAGAAAAATTCCGATAAATTTTTTTTTTTATCACACTATATATATTTTGCCTTGTCAAAAGCGGTGAAGCCTTTGTTCTCTGTATAACGTAATCTATCAGCAGCTGTGTCAGAAACAGATACTCTGTATAGTTAGTTAGTTAGTTAGTTAGTTAGTTAGTTAGTAAGTTAGTAAGTCAGTTCGACAGTTAATCGGTAAGCAGAGATTATGAAATTTTTATTTTAATTGAACATATATCACTGTGCAAGAGTTATTACGAAAAATTTTAGCTGAAGTGGCTTTGAGCAACACCCCACCTTCCCACTGAGCATTCTTGTTCTACTGACGAGGGCGAAAGTACTCGAAAAATTACTGTAAATTTTATATTCCGCCTCTTTCATGTGTTTAATTATAAATTATTTGAAGTTAATTTGAGAATTTCTTTTCTTTCAGAACCAGAAATGATGTTTCCAACATCAAGTCCTCGACACCTGCCCGGGGGGGGGGCAACGCCCCAGTACTTCGTTTTCCATTCAAGTGCCTCTGAAAAGAATAAAAGGTCGCCTATGTCTTTATTCCTAGTTTTGTAAATTATTCTTCCTCTTTTATTCATTGTGTGCTCTCGCTCTTTCTCAACCCGTTTTCAGTTTGTGCTCGTAATCCATATATATATATATATATATATATATATATATATATATATATATATATATGAAGGAAAAAGTAATTCAAAAAGTATGAGACGCGTGGTTGGTACCGTTAAATTTTTACGTATCTGCAGTTACTGTGTGCGGTCCTCTTTTATGATTACCTGAAATCATCGTCGGTGGGAGGGGAACCTATGTTTCCCCTTTTTTTACGGCCTTTGAGAGGCGAAGAGACCCATCTGGCACTCCTCCGACCAAATCTTGGATTCTCCTCATTCTTTTCTCCTTAAAATACTCGTAAAAACGGTCGCGAGTTTTCGCTGTGGGATTTGACATCCTTCCTTACTTAGTGGCACTGGTGTTGTGAGAGAGAGAGAGAGAGAGAGAGAGAGAGAGAGAGAGAGAGAGAGAGAGAGAGAGAGAGAGAGAAACACACACACACACACATATATTTCGTTAGTAAAGGAATTCATGTTATGATAAAGCTCGAAGCTCCTCTGCCATCAGGAAGTCTATTCTTTATCATGAAGAAGTGTCATTGTAGAATAACGAGACCTCCTTTCTTGTTTCACTTCTTTCCCGCAGAAGGGATACACTGTTTAACGGGCAAAGAGGTCACGCCAGACCAAACAAACTCCAGGATGGTTTACGATGGACGCGCTGCCTTCTACAGAGTGGGTCCTATAAGTCTTTTTTAATTGATGTTGCTACTGTTGTATCGAATTTGCTACAAATTTCTAGATACAAGTATTTATTCTGTATCATATATATATATATATAATATGTTGAGGTCTACTAAAATAAGTATAAATGATGTAAAAATTATTAGGTATAAATAGCAAAGACTTTGCGTACGTTAGCAATGTGAATGGTGTCACCAGATGAATTGATCACTATCTCACATGTAATAATCTAAAGGATGTTATTGTGAATGTTCTTATTTTGCTTGATCTCAGATCACAGACCACTAAAACTAGTAATAACTTTACCACCTTAAATGAGGCCCTCCTAGGAAGAAGTGGCTAAGCGACAAAAGTTAAAAAAACGCCAGATAAACGCGGTTAAAGTTGTACCAATTTGACGGTGACATAACTTTTTAACTTTTGAACATATTTTGTCCAAATATCGTTAAAAGCTAAAAAGTTATGTCAACTATCAAAGTGGTACAACTTTAACTGTGTTTTTCTGGCGTTTTTTTAAACTTTTGTCGTTTAGCCATTTCTTCCGAGAAGGGCCTCAAGTAATATACGACATAATAATAACTCATTAGGTAAGAATAATTGTGTCGACTGGACAAAGGTTAATACGCATCAGAAAATAAATAAAATATAAAGATAGGAAGGAGCACCTTCATACTAATTTAGAGATAGTGTTACTTACCTGTACTAATTTCTGTTCAAATGATTCTCACTTTAAACTTATCGTAGATATTATAGTAATATAATGTCCATATTAAGGGAAGCAGGAAGACCTTTGATTAAATCTTACAACTGCCATACTAAAATTATTCCTGGATGGAATAATTTTTTTGCTTCCCTGAAAAGGGAATCGAAAGATGCTGAGTCTGTAAGGCTAACTTAAATAATGATCATAAACAAATTTTGAAATTTGTTAAGAAGAGAACGGGTGCCAAGAATGTTACTCCAGCAACTGATGGAGTGTCTTGGGAGGAAGAAACGGCTAAGTTATGGAGAACTCACTGCTGAAATATCTTTAGCAACATGGGGAGAATTGATCCTACCTAATATAAGGTGCAATGGAATGCCATTAGGAGAGTTCAGGGAAAATACGGGGACTACAGTTCCTCAAATTAAAAGTCTGATTAAAGAGCTAAAGACAGGTTTTTTCCCCAGGTAGAGATGACCTATCGAATGAGCATTTAAAGTATGTTAATGATATGGTGAATGATCTTATCATATTGTTTTTCTCAACCATTCTTACTCATAGTTATTTCTGAAGTGTTATGAGGGTACATATCACACTCCTTGTCAAAAATAATATGGGGCTATTCTATCCAGTGAAAAGTACAGTTCTAGTGTTGTTCCTTTCTACTTCTCAAGAAACTTTTGCTACGTCGATTAAATGATTTGTTTTATGTAGAAAGAGGGGGCCATGAGCGGATGCCCGCAAAACTGCCTCCCTTTCTGGGAAAGAGAGAGCCAAAATGCCTCCCTTTCTGGGAAAGAGAGAGCCAAAATGCCTCCCTTTCTGGGAAAGAGAGAGCCAAAATGCCTTTTTTTTAAATTTTAAAAAGATTGTGCAGTGTGTAAAATGCATGTATGTGTAGTGAAGAGTAGAGGGAGAAGTGTGTGTTTGAGAGTATGCGCCCCATTGCTCGCATGGTAGATGAGACACAGAAATAGATCAGTTAAAGTGGACAGTGACAGGAGAAATGGGAGTTCCAGCACTTTCTGTCTCCTGTGTAACGTCCCTGCCGGAGTACTTCCCTGGTCGATTGGTGTCTACAATCTCCTCCTTATGGACGTCTCCTTCAACTCACCTGTGTATTTATGTTTTGAAGGAAATTGTATTTAAATATACTGACAATATGACAGAGTGAATCACAATATTCCATTTAAAAATCAAAAGACAGGAATGTACCACTGTATGTTTTAAATAGATTGAAATTTGGCACACCATCCAAACTTTTATGATTATGTAGGGCAATGTATTGTCCAAGTGTTTTAGTTCTTCATGCGGAGTTAGACAAGGCTCCTCTCTCTCTCTCTCTCTCTCTCTCTTCTATGGGTGGCGACGGGTATCGAAAGGTCTCGGGCAAGAAGGCTGCGAAGCCGAAGCCTGAGACCTCAGTTGCTCCTGTCAGGACCTCCAACCGCTTTAGTCTCCTGTGTTCGAAGGAGGAAGACACCGTTTTGATTGGGGACTCGCAGATCAGGGGCCAGGAGAAGTACTTTGCTTCTGCAAACCGGGACGGGAGGAAGGTAAGGTGCTTACCTGGGCGGGGAACGGCGCACTTAAGGAAGGAGGTAGAGAAGCTGCGCGTGGGTAGTCGGAGGACTGCGATCGTTGTCCACGCTGGTGGCAACGACCTGTTCCTCAAAGGCGGTAGGGTAGGTTCGACAGAAGGGATCATCACCGAGATCATGTCTCTTGCGGATGATCTAAAACTGAAGACAGACATTGAAATGTTGATGGGTATTTTGCCGCGGGTGAATGCCAGTGACCACGCGCTCAGTAAGGTCGTTGGTATCAACGAGAGGGTGCAAGACTTGTGCGTCCCGCTGGGCGTGAGGTTTATTGACCCGTTCGACGCATTTTCGGGTAGGTGGGACCTTTACCAGAGGGATGGTGTCCACCTCAATGACAAGGGTAAAGGTGTGCTAGGCGCGCTGCTCGACCGGCACCTATACAGAATGGTGAGGTCGAGCCCAGGGAGAGATGACGGGCCCCCACCGGGGAGAGATGTTGAGCCGGTGGCGGACGTACCTTCAACTGAAGGGTGCGTCCAGGTACAGGTGGGTGACCCTCCTTCCACGTTGGAGGGGGCTCAGGCTCCTGCGGAAGTTGCCCCCTCGTTGGTGAGGGGCTCTTCAACTCCCGACAGCCCTGGCTGTTCGGAAAACGGGTCGTGCTAGGGGGCGGTCAGAATAGGGAAGGCTCCCTCCGTGCAATGCTTTTTAATGCTAGGTCGATTAGGAATAAGTTTTGCGAGCTACGGGCGCTCTTAGCATCAGAATACCAGGATATCGTTGCTATCACCGAGTCCTGGATTCATACTGATCGTAGGGACTACGTTGGGGAGTTCGAAATTCCAGGGTATAGAATGTTTCGCAAAGACCGCACCCGTGGGGAGGGGGGAGGGGTACTAATATACGTCAGGGACACGTTGAGTCCGGTTGACTGCCAGTTCCGGTCGGAACGGGAGCTGCTTGGCGTCGATCTGAACGTGGGAGGGACGAACTATAGGTTAATCTTGGTGCACAGACCTTCGCATCTCCTCCTCGAGGAGGATACAGCCCCGTACACCGAACTCCTTAGCCTGCTAAGGGATAGGGTGTGTGTAGTTTTAGAAGACTTCAACTGTCGCGGCATAAAGTGGGAAGACAGGACTGCTGATGCTGAAGGGAGGAGGTTAGTTGACTTTGCTGATGAGAACTTCCTCACTCAGTGGGTCAATGAGCCTACACGAGGCGAAAGCGTTCTAGAGTTAGTATTCATGACCGAAGTCAACCTCGTCACTGGCCTCACCGTTGACGAATCGTTGGGCGGGAGTGATCACGGTCTGATTAGGTTCCGTGTCTGTGTCCCTCGGGTGAAGCGTAGTAACTCGAGAGGCAGTAAGCTCGATCTAAGGCGGGCGGACTTTGTTAGCCTCCGGGATAGCGTAGGTGAGATGGGGTTAAAGGTCGGCGGCGATGTTGAGGGAGTGTGGAGTGCATTCCGGGACGAGTTTATGGTGCTGCAGTCTGCTGCCATACTCTCAAAACCGGTCACCCCTGCTTCAACGCAGCCTAAGTGGTTCAGTCGTGACATCGCTTCGGCTATCCGAAATAAGAAAGTAACGCATAGGAGGGCGAAGGCCAATCGTTCCCATGAGAACACTGAAGCGTATGTCCGCCTGTGTAGGGAAGTGAAGGCGAAGGTTAGGCTAGCGAAACGTAACGAAGAACTACGGGTGGCAAGCCTCTGCAAGGGGAACCCTAAGGAGTTCTTCAGTTATGTTAATAGTAGAAAGCCCATTAGAAGCATGATAGGTCCGTTAAAGGACCGAAGCGGCGTTCTGCGGACCTCCAACGCGGACATCGCTAATGTGCTTAATGAGTACTTTGCGGGAGTGTTCACCAGGGAGGACACCCGCGTCATCCCCGAACCAGGCGTGAGGCACGAAGGTGCTGGCCTGGATAGTGTTCGATGTACCGCGACAGTCGTTGCCGATAGAATAGACAAACTAAGCGCGTTTAAGGCTCCTGGGCCAGAACAGTTTCTCCCCAGAGTGTTGCGGGAGGTGCGGGAGGCTCCCCTCCTGGCTACAGTCTTCAACAAATCGTTGGAGACGGGCCAGAGGCCTGGTGACTGGAGGGAAGCCAACGTGACCCCTATCTTTAAGAAAGGGGATCACGAAAGTCCAGGGAACTATCGTCCCATTAGTCTCACTTCAGTTGTAGGTAAATTATTAGAGGGGATAATAGCGGATAGGATCGTTGAACATTTGGATTCCTACAAGCTGCTTGGGGACTCCCAACATGGGTTTAGATGGCATAGGTCGTGTCTCACCAACTTGCTCGAGTTTTTCCACGTCATGTTGAGTGAGTATGATAAGAGTTGGGCGATTGATATACTTTATCTCGACTTTCAGAAAGCCTTTGATAAGGTACCTCACCGCCAGCTAATGGCCAAAGTGCGCGCGCTGGGTATTGGTGGGGAAGTAGGTAGGTGGATTGAAAACTGGCTGAAGAATAGGCCGCAGAAGGTTGTAATTAAAGGGGCTAGTTCGGGATGGGCCTCGGTCACTAGTGGGGTTCCTCAGGGTTCCATTTTGGGGCCACTGTTGTTTATTATTTACATAAATGATATCGACTGTGGCATCGTCAGTAGGATCGCCAAATTCGCTGATGACACAAAGCTTGGGGCCAATGTTGGGACGCCCGAGGCGATAGAGCAACTGCGTGCGGACCTAGGTAGGATAGGAGAGTGGTCCGAAAAATGGCAAATGCCGTTTAACTTGGGTAAGTGCAAGGTGATGCACATTGGCTACGCCAATCCCAAGACGGACTACTCAATGTTGGGGAGTAATATCGAGGCCACTGATTTGGAAAAGGACTTGGGTGTGCTAATTAGCAGCGACCTTAAGTTTACGAAACAGTGCATAGAGGTGGAAAAGAAAGCCCAGAAGTTGTTGGGTTATATTAGGAGGCAATTTCAATTTCGGAACAAGGAGATTGTGCTCTCTCTGTACAATTCCCTGGTTCGGCCGCACCTGGAGTATGCTGTGCAGTTATGGTCGCCCACCCTCAGGAAAGATATTGAGAGGCTGGAGCGAGTGCAAGCGAGGGCCACAAAGTTAATCCCTTCCGTTAGGCATATGGGCTACAATCGACGCTTACTCGCCCTGAACTTGTTTTCGCTGGAAACTCGGAGGCTGCGCGGTCAACTCATCGAGGTTTTCAAGCTCTTACGCGGGTTCAACGATGTCGATTTTAGAAGCATGTTTAGTTTAAATGGTAACCCAACTCGCAACAATGGTTGGAAGTTGGATTTGAAACGGTTTAGGACTAGTGTGTGTGGGAATTACTTTACGTATAAGATCTGTGACACGTGGAACAGGTTATCTTCAGAAGTTGTGAACAGTTCCTCTGTGGATCATTTCAAGAAAGGGTTAGACCAAATCTTGCACACTATTTGAGTGTGTAGAAAATTTTCCGTGGCACCCGTTGCCATTGGTACCTCCTCGGTATGGGCCGCAAGGCCTTTTGAGGTACTTCTTTTCCTTGTAACTCCTTGTAACTCTCTCTCTCTCTCTGCTGTTTAATGTGTACAAAATAGTGATGGATTAATTACTTCTCCTAATAAAGTAAGAGTGGGATGTTGTGTAGATAACATGAGGGCAAAACACTTTGTCTATGTTAATGGTATGGTATTAATAAACCTTTCAGTTAAAGGTGTGGGTATTTTTATAAAAATTTGCGAATTTTATTTACAAGACTATGATATTAATTTTAATGTTACTAAAACTAAGGTTATGCAGTTCTATCCCAAAAACTCACATCAAACAGCGAATATTATTTTCAAAATGAAAGGTGAACCAATAGAGCGACTACAAAAATTTAAGTATCTTGGTCAAATTATCACGTTTTTTGAGCGACGAACTCCAACAAAAGAAAACAATACCGACGTTTATATGCTAAAGCAAACATGATTGTAAACAAATTCAGATTCTGTACAAGCGGAGCTAAAGACTTTTTTTGGTACTTTCTTCACTAATATCTATGGCAGCAGCTGTGGGCTAATTAATAATATATATGTTTATATATAAAATCCTTGCAGAACCCAAAATTTGCTTTATAACATCTTTTAGACTCCTGTATGCGTTATCTCCAAGATACTCAGCTTCGCAAATGTTCGTTAACGACAATGTCTCGACCCTCCCGGAGATAACAAGACGTGTTCATTACAGCTTAGTACAAAGAATTCAAAACTCAGACAATCCACTTGAACAAGTTATTCATCAGTCTTGTTTCGTGTCTTCTAAACTATACGGACTTCATAATATGAAAATATTTGTCTATAGCTCCAGCGGCAGGACCGGATAAATGGAATGCCACACTGATCAAAAACTGCAAGAATGCAATCGCTGAGCCCCTATACTGGATATGGAGACGATCATTAAACACGGGAGAAATACCGGGCATCCTGAAGAGCGCGAACATCGTCCCAATATATAAAGGAGGAGATCGATCCGAGGCCAAAAACTATAGGCCAGTGTCGCTTACATCTCATCTCACCAAAATATTTGAAAGAATTGTTAGACAGAAAATCTATGACTTTTTGGAAACTCAGAAAAAATTCAATGATAACCAACACGGGTTTCGGTCAGGCAGATCATGCCTGTCACAACTAATGGAACACTACAACAACATTATTGATTCACTTGAAAGTAATGAAACTATGATGTACTATACACAGACTTTGCTAAAGCGTTCGACAAGTGTGACCATGGAATCATAATACATAAACTGAAATATATGGGAATAACAGGAAAAGTAGGGAAATGGATATATAATTTCCTTAGTGAGCGGAGGCAAGTCGTTACAGTACAAGGAGTATCTTCATCAGAATCAGAGGTCCTCAGCTCAGTACCACAAGGAACGGTATTAGCTCCACTACTCTTCATAATCATGCTAACTGACATAGATGAGGACGTTACCAGAGACAGCACAGTAACATCCTTTGCAGATGACACAAAGATCAGTAGAAAAATACGAAAACCAGAAGACATAGGATCTCTACAAACCGACATAAACAAAATTTACAAGTGGACGGAAGACAACAATATGAAGTTTAACACCGAGAAATTTCAGCTATTACGGTACGGAAAAAGAGAAGACCTAAAGTCCATGGAATATTATACCCCAAATGGACAGGAAGTCCAGAGAAATTCCAGAGCAAAAGATTTAGGGGTTGTAATGACAGATGATGCGAAATTTGAAACACAAAATAAGATAGCAGTAAACAGAGCAAAGAGAATAACGGGTCTGATATTGAGAACTTTTAAACGAAGGGATAGGAATGTAATGATCCCCCTACTGAAAACCCTGATAATACCCAAACTGGAATACTGCTCGGTCCTAACATCCCCATATAAAAAGAAGACATTAGACAGCTGGAGGGGATTCAAAGAAGTTTCACAGCCAAGATCAATGGGTGCAAAGAACTAAATTACTGGGAAAGGTTACGAGAACTAAACCTATATTCACTGGAAAGGAGAAGAAGAGATACACCATTATTTACACTTGGAAAATAATGGAGAAACTAGTCCCTAATCTTACTCTGAATCCCATAACTCCCCAAACAACGGTGGAAGGTAGAAACGGTAGACTGTGTCGTATTCCCAAATTGAAGGCGAGACAGGGAACATCCTTAACCCTGAAAGAAAATAGTTTTGTAGTGAGAGGACCAAAACTATTTAATCAGCTGCCCAAAGACCTAAGAAACACGAAGGGAGTTGCAGTGGAAATCTTCAAAGAAGACTTGACGCCTGGCTCAGAACAATCCCCGATGAGCCGGGCGTACCTGGCTATGTGAGGTGGAGAGCGCAAGAATCCAACTCACTACTTCACCAGGCCAACTCGAGAGGAGGGGCGACACGCTTGACCTTCGCGAAATGAGAAATCATCACGTGGAACCTTTGTAAGGTTGTAAGGTAAGGTTATATATATATTATATATATTATATATATATATATATATATATATATTATAATATATATATAAAAGGTGTACACAAAGTCCTGTCCCGATTATAAAATTTAATTAATAACATGAAATTCAAAGAAGACAAAGTAATGCTTTGTTTTGCGTGTTTTGCATAACACATCAAGTTTTGTTCTTTTATTTGCAGATCCTGTTGTGCCTGATTGTGTTTGGTTTGCGGAGTCAAAGTCCGTGATTACCGTTCAACGGAACTACCGCCGTCAAGAACGTTCCTGGAGACAGGCAGTGTGATGGACAAGCCTAGGAGTGGACGTCCCACTGTTTCAAACGAAACGGTTGCCAGTGTCCAACAGGCTTTCCAACGAAGCCCTCGAAAGTCCGTTCGTCGCCCCTCACGGCAACTTCAGGTACACAGGCAACAGTACACAAAATTCTGAGGAGGAACTTGCGATTTGCTATGCCATCAGCAGTGTCACGAGAGACATGCTTGCGAACGTATGGCGAGAACTCGAATTTCGCTTGGACGTACTACGTGTAACTAACGGCGCACATGTTGAGATTTAATATATATATATTTATATATATATGTTACGTTTTTTTTGCGAAATCGGTCTTTTTGCAAATTCTCCGGTCAGCTTGCAAAGAAACCAAAACAATAGTAATTTTACAAAATGATCTTAAATGTTTGATCATTTTGCAAAAACACAAAAATCGGTCAATTTGCAAAATCACCAATAATCTTGTCGATGTATTTGCAAAATCTCTTGTTCTAATACTGTAGAACCTTCTAGCTCCCAACCTAACCTAACCAATAGTGTCATTGTGGTTAGCTTAGGTTAGGTTAGGTTAGGAGCTAGACGGTTCTACAGTATTAGAACAAGAGATTTTGCAAATACACCGACAAGATTATTGGTGATTTTGCAAAGTGGCCGATTTTTGTGTTTTTTTTTGCAAATTGACCGATTTTTGTGTTTTTGCAAAATGATCAAACATTTAAGGTCATTTTGTAAAATTACTATTGTTTTGGTTTCTTTGCAAACTGACCGGAGAATTCGCAAAAATACCGATTTCGCAAAAAAAACCGTAATATATATATATATATATATATATATATATATATATATGATACACACAGACCGTGCATGGAACAAGGAACTCTTCTGGGATAATTAAATCCACTATAGTCCGAATAAGTAATGGTAAATGACAAATACCATAGTTTTTCTTTCCCATATATATATATATATATATATATATATATATATATATATATATACTGTATATATATAGTGGCCAATTGACGGTAGATCCTATAATAAATGTAATTAGATTAATTAAATAAATAATTATTTGAGGCTCGAGGTCACCATCTGATTTGTTCAGTCAAAATAGTAACTGTCATATAAGGAAATTAATAAAGTGAGTATGTATTTTGTTTTTAATTAAAACGAAACTGTAAATGATAAAGTCGCAAATGAAGATTATAACTGAGGAAATGCAGATACACAAAATAAATTTTATATATATACTGTATACAAACTCAGAATGGTCCCCTGAGAAACTTATACGTTAAACACAGACCGTGCATGGAACAAGGAACTCTTCTGGGAAATTACATCCACTATAGTTCGAATAAGTAATGATAAATGACAAATACTATAGTTTTTTTCTTTTTCATGATGGAAAGCCCAACGTGGGCACCAGGTTACTCGCAAAGAGGCCCCAAAATATAGCTTCCCTCACCAGCTATCTGCAAAGAAGATAGGATCCAGCTTTGAGAGGGGATCTAGGGTTTACAGCTTACACCTAGCCTACTACATTCAGAACCTCAATATACGCAAGCAACTCGTTGCATTCACGTTGGATTGAATACATCAAAGAAAAAGGGGTAACTATTGTATTTTTAGCCAAAAAACAAAACTTAAACCTCAACTGGGACATTGAGCGTCCACTTTTCAAAGCACATAACACGTCCGTTTAAAAATACAATAGTTACCCCTTTTTCTTTGATGTATTCAATCCGACGTGAATGCAACGAGTTTCTTGCGTATATTGAGGTTCTGAATGTAGTAGGCTTGGTGTAAGCTGTAAACCCTAGATCCTGTCCCAAAGCTGGATCCTATCTGCTTTGCAGATAGCTGGTGAGAGAAGCTATATTTTGGGGCCTCTTTGCGAGTAACCCGGTGCCCACGTTGGGCTTTCCATCATGAAAAAGAAAAAACTATAGTATTTGTCATTTATCATTACTTATTCGAACTACAGTATAGTGGATGTAATTTCCTAGAAGAGTTCCTTGTTCCATGCACGGTCTGTGTTTAACATATATATATATATATATATATAATTATGCGGGTTGCTTCTACAGAGCTTCAATTTAATATTTAGTAGAAATCCAATGACAAGGAGAAATGTAAATGCCATGAAAAGTCTTCTTTATTGCGCAACGTTTCGAGCAATACGCTCATCTTCAGGCTGTTTAATAACAATGTGAAATTAAAATCAATATTGAATGAAAAACAAACAGAAATTTCTATAACCTATTCGTAAAGACAAATTTTAAAAGACTGAGAAAAGAGGGTTAAGTTCTAAGTTATACAGATTTACATATCAAAATTAAGAAGTTATTTTTAAATACATGTAGTAAATGTGAAATTAATACACTGGAAAAATTACCAATAGTACACTGGAACAATGGAGCTATCTACCTTACACAGCAGTATCCGAGGCCGACTAATTTGAGCAGAGGAGACGGGAATGAAAGATGGCGAGGGAGATAGGGGAAGGAGGGATTATAAGGAATTGGGAAGGAGGAGGGATCATAGCAGATTGAGAGGGACGGACGATGAGTCAACATTCAGACTAGGGGACAATGCTTTAATGAAAAGGGATTCTAAAATTCTTAGTGAGTTGGGACAAGTATTACAACCAAGAATTTTAAAATTGTCTAAAGTGACATCAATTTTGCATTTGATGCTATGTTCACGTATGCTGGAGGCTTCCTTAGTTTTTAAAATTTTACCTGTTCGGCCACTTATTCCCATATGCGAATAAAATCTAGCCCTGAGAGGTAGCTTTTTCTCAGCGAAGGATCGAACCCCTGACTCGTTGCGTAGCGGTGTTGTATATTTATTTACCTGCCCTAGGTGTCTCCTTGGGAATTACATCGGCAGCACTGTTCGCTCTCTCAGGGCTAGATTTTATTCGCATATGGGAATAAGTGGCCGAACAGGTAAAATTTTAAAAACTAAGGAAGCCTCCAGCATACGTGAACATAGCATCAAATGCAAAATTGATGTCACTTTAGACAATTTTAAAATTCTTGGTTGTAATACTTGTCCCAACTCACTAAGAATTTTAGAATCCCTTTTCATTAAAGCATTGTCCCCTAGTCTGAATGTTGACTCATCGTCCGTCCCTCTCAATCTGCTATGATCCCTCCTCCTTCCCCAATTCCTTATAATCCCTCCTTCCCCTATCTCCCTCGCCATCTTTCATTCCCGTCTCCTCTGCTCAAATTAGTCGGCCTCGGATACTGCTGTGTAAGGTAGATAGCTCCATTGTTCCAGTGTACTATTGGTAATTTTTCCAGTGTATTAATTTCACATTTACTACATGTATTTAAAAATAACTTCTTAATTTTGATATGTAAATCTGTATAACTTAGAACTTAACCCTCTTTTCTCAGTCTTTTAAAATTTGTCTTTACGAATAGGTTATAGAAATTTCTGTTTGTTTTTCATTCAATATTGATTTTAATTTCACATTGTTATTAAACAGCCTGAAGATGAGCGTATTGCTCGAAACGTTGCGCAATAAAGAAGACTTTTCATGGCATTTACATTTCTCCTTGTCATTGGATTTCTACTAAATATATATATATATTATATATATATATATATATATATATATATATAATATATTATATATATATATATATATATATATATGTATATACTGAAAGCGAAAAAATAAAAATGATCTTAGCCATGATACAAGGCCTAAAACCAAACCATTCCCTGGATAAAGTCACATACCTGAAAGGAGTCGTGCAAGAAACCAGAGCAGACTTTATAATATCTCACGGAAACCCATCTAAAGGGGTGCCAAGCGAACTGTGAAATCTGTGAGTTTTGTATCGACAAAAAGGAAATACAAATTGACGACTATAACATACTTCGAACCGACAGAATAGCAAGATGAAAAGGAGGATGTGCTATTTATATACAAGCAAAACATATGATGCCAAAAATGACAGTAAGTACTTCAAACAACTATATAGAATTAGTAGCAGCAAAAGTTGAAAAGTTAAACATGATACCAATCGTAATATCCAGACCTCCCAACCCTCCAACTACAAAATTCTCAGATACCATTCAGAGTTCAGGAACCTGATGAAAGTTCTAAACTCCCAAACTCCGAATGTTATTCTCTGAGGTGATTTTAATTTCCCATTTGTGAAATATAAAAGTATAGGAAGAAATATATTTATAAACCAAGTCAAAGAAGGCACGCAGGAAGAGCAGGAGCAGGCAAAAATGCTGCTACCTCTGGCTGATAAATTTATATTAACGCAAGAAATAAAAAAAAACAAGAAAAACAACTTCCTACTTCCTAGATTTGGTATTCACAAACAACAGCAATTTAATTGATAACATAGGAATATCACAGAAATAACAACCAATATAAAAGCAACAGGGAAGGAAAGAACACGGGTTATAGGAATAGGCAAATTCGAAATTTTTAAATTTTCAATTCAAGGCTATAAATTGGGAAGGTGTTGCATCCAGCATGAAAACAATAGACTGGAAAACCACCTTTAAGGATAAGAACACGGAAAAGTTGCTAATAACCCTTAAGGAGAAGAGACGAGAAATTGGGAAAAACATGTCCCAAAAATACAACAAAGAGAAAAGAGAAACAGATTTGAGAGACAAAAGAGATTACTATTCCGCAAGAGAAAGAGAGTGACTGAAAAATTAACAAACTTCAAAGACAACAATATAAAATAAATAAATAACAAACTGGAGAGCATAGATTGCATTATACAGGGTCCAATTGAGAACCATACAGAGAAAAAGGCGACGTCATAGAAGCGATAAAGATTAACTCAAAATGCTGCTATATTTTTCCATAAAGGAAGACAAAAAATCACGCAACTATCGGACCTTTGAAGAATGAAAGCAGTGCATTAACCGGTGATCTAAAAGAAATAGCTGAAGTACAAAGAGCTCAGCATGAATCAGCTTTCAGTATCCCTAAAACTAATAAATGCGTTCTTTGAAGAAGAATTATAAGGGGAAGTATAACGGACTTGACTTCACAAGAGATGATATCACACGAGCTACAAGGAAACTAAAAGCACACTCAGCAACAGGCCCGGACAAATGAAACGCTACACTGATTAAAAACTGCAAGAATGAAATCGCTAGTCCCTATACTGGATATGGAGGTGATTACTAGACACGGGAGAAATCCTCAAGAGAGTGAGCATGGTTCCAATTTATAAAGAAGGGGGATCGATCTGAAGCAAATATCTATAGGCCAGTATCGCTGACATCTTATCTCACCAAAATATTTGAAAGAATAGCTAAAGAAAAAATCTGACTTTTGGGAGGTGCAGAAAAAATTAATGATAACCAACATGGATTCCGGCTCGGAAGATCGTGTCTATCAAAACTAATGGGACACTATAACATCATTGATGCACTCGAAAACAATTAAAAATATGATGTAATGTACAGAGACATTGCCAAGGCATTCGACAAGTGTGACCATGGAATCATAGTGTATAAACTACAATATATGGGAATAACAGGAAACGTAGGAAAATAGATACATAATTTCTTTAGTGAGCGCCAGCAAGTTGTTGCGGTCCAAGGAATACCTTCATCAGAGTCAGAGATCCTTAGTTCAGTACCACAAGGAATAGTATTAGCGCCATCACTCTTCATAATCATGCTAGCTGATATAGGTGACGAAGTTACCAATGATAGTACAGTAACATCCTTTGTCGATGACACAAAAATTAGTAGAAAAATAAGAAACACACAGGATATGGAATCTCTACAAACAGATATGAACAGAATCTACAATTGGTCTGACGGCAACGATATGAAAATTAACACTGAGAAATTTCAACTATTAAGGTACGGAAGAAGGAAGGAACTAAAGTCCATGGAATACTATGCCCCAATATTTAGAGAAACTCTAAAGATTTAAGTAGAAGTTATAATGACTGATGACGCGAAATTTGAAACACAAAATAAAATAAAGAAAAAAAAATGAACGGGAATATTCCTGATTCCTGATTCCTCTGTTGAAAACACTGATCATACCCATGTTAGAGCATTGCTCAGTTTTAACATCCTCATATAAAAAAGAAGACATTGGTGAACTAGAAGCGATTCAGAGAAGCTTCACAGCTAAGATCAATGAATGCAAAGAACTAAATTATTGGGAAAGGTTAAGTGAATTAATTTTATATTCGCTGGAAAACGGAAGAGGAAGAGGTACGCTATTATTAATATTTGGAAAATAATGGAGGAACTAGTCCCTAATTTTACCTTGAACCCTTTGTACGAAAAGAAGAGTGTGTTGTGTTCCCAAATTAAAGGCTAGACAATCCTGAAGAAAATAGTTTTGTTGTAAGAGTGCCAAGATTGTTCAACCAGCTGCCCAAGCAGCCACGGAACACAGCTAGTGTAGTGGTGGGGATCTGTGGTACACCGATTAATCGGCATCGGCAGAGTCGGCTATTTTTGGGGCAATAACATCGGGATCAGCATCGGCACCGGCAGTATCGGCCATTTTTTGGCATCGGCATCGAGATCGGCATTGGCATCGACCAAATTTAGCCGATTCTCTCACCGATTCTTTGAAATTTTAATACTTTCATTACAAAACAAAATCTATATTTATAGAAAATTGAACAGCCAAAAAACATTATTTATGGTAATTTATACTCATTTCAAAATGCAATTATATAGAAACATTTTACATTCACAAAAAAGCCAAATATTAATAAGTTAAGTTGCCCATAAATTTACATTCTCTATAACTAGCTAATCTCTAAATATTATAAACTATCGTAATTTCCTACTCTATATTAATAATAATTCTATATTAAGTCGTACTTTATAATTTATATATTAAACCATCTTATTACGTTCATTTTATTTTAAGTATTTTAATAATTTTATAAACCCAAATTGTATATCCATTTTTTTTATTCGAATTGGCCACCAGGGACTTAAAATTTTTATGAAAATTTTGTTGTTGTTGACATTGTTGAAGAAAGAAAATACGTTCAACGTAAAGGAAAACAATTATTTTAAATATTTGTATTCAATTTATACAAACTAAAATAAAATTATTTTAGCTTTTTACTGAGTAATAAAACTTCTTAGCATCATTTTAGCTACGATATATGAGTAACACATTCTGGTAATGTATATTGTGGAGTGACCTAAAGAAAAACATTTAAACAAATTTGAAATGTAAAACTATGAAAATTGAAAGTTTTCACATTAGATTAATAAAATTTATGAAGGGAATTGATTTTTTTAAAAATATCATATAGGCAAAGAATCGGTATCGGCTAAATTTTGGAATCGGTACATCACTAGTCAAAATCTTCAAAAGAATACTAGATGCCTTGCTCAGAACAATACCAGATGAGCTAGGAGTATCTGGCTATGTGAAGTGGAGAGCACAAGAAACCAACTCTTTACTTCACCAGACGAACTCGAGAAGAGGGGCAACAAGCCTGAACTCCGTGAAATGAGGAATCATCGCACGGAACACCCAAAGGTATATATATATATATATATATATATATATATATATATATATATATATATATATATATATATATATATATATATATACGCGAAAGGCACATAGCAGAAATGGCTATAAGTACCTCAAACAACTACGTAGAATGTGTAGCAGCAAAAATTGAAAAATTAAATATGGTACTAATTGTAATGTACAGACCCCCAAACACGCCAACCTCAAAATTTTCAGATTCTATTACAGAGGTAAGAAACTTGGTAAAAGATCTACACTCTCCAACCCCAAATATTTTTCTCTGTGGTGATTTTAATTTCCCATTCATGAAATATAAAAAGATAGGAAAAAATATATGTATACACCAGGACAAGGGGGGCACACGAGAAGACCAGGAGCAGGTAAAAGTGCTACTAGCTCTAGCTGATGAATTTATGTTGACGCAAGAAAATGACAGAAAACACAAGAAAAACAACTGCCTAGATTTGGTATTCACAAACAACAGTAATCTAATTGATAATGTAGAAATATCCCTAACTATAATATCGGACCACAACATCATTGAAATAACAACTAATAAAAAAGGCAACAGGAAAGGAAAGAACACGCACAACAGAAAGAAGCAAATTCGAAATTTTTAATTTTCATTCCAAAGCTATAAACTGGGAAGATGTGACATCCAGCATGGAAGTAATAGATTGGAAAACCATTTTCGAGGCCAAGACAACGGAGGAGATGCTAATGACGTTAGAGGAGAAGACGTTAGAAATTGTGGAAAAACATGTCCCAAAGATACAACAAAGAGGAAAGAGAAGCAGGTTCGAAAGACAAAAGAGGGCATTGTTTCGAAAGAGAAAAAGAGTGACTGCAAAATTAAGTAATTGTAAAGATAACAACATCAGAAAAATATTAAATGATAAATTGCAAAGTATCGATGTCGTCATACAGGAACTAATCGAGAAGCATACAGAAAAAGAAGAAGACGACGCTATAGAAGCGATAAAGGCTAACTCAAAGTACTTCTATAATTTCGCAAAAAGAAAGTCGAAAAATCATGCGACTATCGGACCTTTAAAAAATGAGAACAGTGCTTTATCTGATGATCTAACAGAAGTATCTGAAATATTAAGAGCTCAGTACGAATCATCTTTCAGTATCCCAGAAACTAACAAATTGATATGCGATAGAAACGCGTTCTTTGAAGAAGAACCACAAGGGGAAAATATAATGGATTTTGACTTTACGACGGATGATATTACACAAGCCATAGGGAAACTAAAAACACACTCAGCGGCAGGACCGGATAAATGGAATGCCACACTGATCAAAAACTGCAAGAATGCAATCGCTGAGCCCCTATACTGGATATGGAGACGATCACTAGATACGGGAGAAATACCGGGCATCCTGAAGAGCGCGAACATAGTTCCAATATATAAAGGAGGAGATCGATCCGAGGCCAAAAACTATAGGCCAGTATCGCTTACATCCCATCTCACTAAAATATTTGAAAAGAATAGTTAGACAGAAAATCTATGACTTTTTGGAAACTCAGAAAAAATTCAATGATAACCAACACGGGTTTGGGTCAGGCAGATCATGCCTATCACAACTAATGGAACACTACAACAACATTATTGATTCACTTGAAAGTAATGAAAATTATGATGTACTATACACAGACTTTGCTAAAGCGTTCGACAAGTGTGACTACGGAATCATAATACATAAACTGAAATATATGGGAATAACAGGAAAAGTAGGGAAATGGATATATAATTTCCTTAGTGAGCGGCGGCAAGTCGTTACAGTACAAGGAGTATCTTCATCAGAATCAGAGGTCCTCAGCTCAGTATTAGCTCCACTACTCTCATAATCATGCTAACTGACATAGATGAGGACGTTACCAGAGACAGCACAGTAACATCCTTTGCGGATGACACAAAGATCAGTAGAAAAATAAGAAACCCAGAAGACATAGGATCTCTACAAACCGACATAAACAGAATCTACAAGTGGGCGGAAGACAACAATATGAAGTTTAACACCGAGAAATTTCAGCTGTTACAGTACGGAAAAAGAGAAGACCTAAAATCCATGGAATATTATTCCTCAAATGGACAGGA
Organism: Bathynomus jamesi; assembly: GCA_023014485.1. NCBI lineage: Eukaryota > Metazoa > Arthropoda > Malacostraca > Isopoda > Cirolanidae > Bathynomus > Bathynomus jamesi. The sequence continues at coordinate 936,202 of JAJOZX010001004.1, forward strand.
AATTCAGAGAAATTCCAGAGCAAAAGATTTAGGGGATGTAATGACAGATGATGCGAAATTTGAAACACAAAATAAGATAGCAATAAACAGAGCAAAGAGAATAACGGGTCAGATATTGAGAACCTTTAAACGGAGGGACAGGAATGTAATGATTCCTCTACTGAAAACCCTGATAATACCCAACTTGGAATACTGCTCGGTCCTAACATCCCCATATAAAAAAGAAGACATTAGACAGCTGGAAGGGATCCAGAGAAGCTTCACAGCCAAGATCAATGGGTGCAAAGAACTAAATTACTGGGAAAGGTTACGCGAACTAGAACTATATTTACTGGAAAGGAGAAAAGAGAGATACACCATAATTTACACTTGGAAAATAATGGAGAAACTAGTCCCTAATCTTACTCTGAACCCTATAACTCCCCAAACAACGATGGAAAGTAGAAACGGTAGACTGTGTCGTATTCCCAAATTGAAGGCGAGACAGGGAACATCCTTAACCTTGAAAGAAAATAGTTTTGTAGTGAGAGGACCAAACTGTTTAATCAGTTGCCCAAAGACCTAAGAAACACGAAGGGAGTTGCAGTGGAAATCTTCAAAAGAAGACTAGACGCCTGGCTCAGAACAATCCCCGATGAACCGGGCGTACTTGGCTATGTGAGGTGGAGAGCGCAAGAATCCAACTCACTACTTCACCAGGCCAACTCGAGAGGAGGGGCGACAAACTTGACCTTCGCGAAATGAGAAATCATCGCGCGAAGCCTTTGTAAGGGTGTAAGGTAAGGTATATATTGCCTGAAAGAACTCATATAAATGCTATGTATACAGTTTATCAAATGACTGCAGGCAAATTTTAGAACTTTTCAAAACTGAAATTTATTTACAATATATTTCGTAGCTTGTAATAATTTACGACACTGATGCACACTCAGTTTAGAACAATGGTGTGTTGCGTTCAACTCAAAGCGCTTCATGAAGTAAATATTCCCAAAAATGTTTTGTTTTAAGAAAAGTCGTTACTTGTTTGAAAGGTACCCTAAATGAAAGAGGGATTTTATTTTCCATACAAAGGCGTCCCGTAATAGAGAACAGAATAATGTATGACGTCATCCAGGGCCGGCCTTAGGCCAATTGAACCTATTTGACCAAATTGGGCCCCGCACTAGGGTTGCCACCTCCAGCTTTGAAAAATCTGGAATGCTGTCTTTGGAGCCACGGTTTAAGCAGTTGAAAAACATGTTGATTTATTTGGCTTTTTGAGTAAATTTCAACAAATTCCAAAGGAGGAATTACAAAAACATGCTGCAGATTTGGAAATTGCGCTAACAGATGTCAAGCTCATTTAGGAAAAAGAACGTGTCAACTCTGTAAAGTTAGCAGATTTAGATGGTCATATGCTGGTCGAGGAAATGGAAGCACTGAAGCCAATTCTTCCTTCTTCATACTTTGGAAAGCCTTTGGAAATCCTGGAATTCCTTGCTTTGAATGAGAGAGCTACTGGATTTCCAAATTTTTTTATTGCTCTACGCATATTTTTGACAATTCTAGTCACAGTGGCGTCAGGGGAAAGGAGCTTTCCCAAATTAAAATTGATCAAATCTTATCTAAGGTCAAACATGCTCCAAGATAGACTCAACAGCCTTGCAATATTATCCATAGAATGTGATGAAGCAAAAAACTTAAACTTCAACAAAATTTTGAAAGAGTTTGCAGAACAGAAAGCAAGAAAGATTTCTTTATAAGTATAGTTTTATTTTAACACGTTTTATGTCAAAATATAAGCTAATAAATATAGATATTGTTTCATTTTTAATACACCGTAATGGCATATATTCCTGATACCTAATTTGAAATAATCTTAAGTCCAGGAGGCCCCACCAAAATGGTCCAAATTGGGCCTCGCAATTGCTAAGGCCGGCCCTGACTTCATCCTAAACAAAAACCTTCTGATAGACAGAACAATTAAGAGGAACCCCCCACAATATGAGTAAGTGTGCCACAAGGGTCGCCTTGAACCCGAACATTAACAGGGTAAGCGGCCAACTCAATCCAACTCAGAAGCCAACAGGCAGGAGCGAAAAAGAGCCTTAACGCTCAGAGTCCACCATCGTAAACACTGAGCTTCTGGACGCTTAAGAGGAATATTCGTGTTAAAAAAACCTTTTAAAATGTAACTTAACAACTTAAAACAAACAAATATCTTTCCTAAAAATATTTTTAACTCACTTTTTGTTAAAAATGAAACATTCATTTTGTGAGTGATTTTAACTTGCCTTTTTAACGCAATATTTTTTTTCATTTTATACCTGGTAACTTGGCAGTTATTGTACGGAAGTCAGGCTCGTGGTCCTACCTCTAGAATTGACTTGGTGAAAGAGAGTTGCTATCTTGGGCTCTCAATTTAAAATAGCCAGGTACACCCGACTCATCTTGGGTTGCCCTGAGCCACGTGTGTATATATATATATATATAAACTTGATTTCTTTAGGCAAAGTAATGTTCTCAGGGGGGAAAAGTTTTTAGACGATTATGCCAACAAACTTGCTCAAGACTTATTATTCTGACTTTACGCTTTTCATTAAGAAAATTGCTAAACGCATTTTTAAATCGAAAAGAAGTTAAGATTGTTTTTAATAGATCACATTTTTAAGGTTTTTCTCCATAGTAAAATTCATGAAAAGAAAAGTTGGTTCAACAGATTAGTTTTCTTGTGTGTGTGTGTGTGTGTGTGTGTGTGTGTGTAAGTAATAGGTTGAGTTTTCTATTTTCATCAGTTAACATATAAAAATTTTGGTAAGTTTAGGAAACTTCCGAGCGAATTTAAAAGCGTATATATATATATGTATATATAATGTAGGAAGGAGGGGCCAAGGGCAAAAATGCTCCTTCCCACACACCATTTAGAAGAAGGAGAGAATCGAAATCAAGGTTTCTTGCTCTTAAAACAATGCCTTTTCTTTTATTAATTTTGAAAAGTTTGTGTAGTGTGTTTGTGCAGTGAGGAATAGGAGAAATGTGTGTTTGAGAGCATGCTGAACTGACTGCTCACAGGGTAGATGGGACACAGAAAAAGATCAGCTAAAGATAATAGTGACAGGAGAAACGGGAGTTCCAGCACTCCCTCTCTCCTGTCTAACATCCCCCCGGAAGTATTTCCCTGATCGATTGGTGTCTACAATCTCCTCATATATATATATATATATATATATATATATATATATATATATATATATATATATATATATATATATATATATATATATATTTTTGATTTACGACATGAATGAAACTCGAATTGAGTTAAAAAAAAAATTTAAACTCATTTTGAGGTCTGTGAACAGTGTAAAGATAAACAGAAACTAGTGTTTATTCGTTTCTCAAGATTATTGAAAAAGATATGTCTCTCTTAAACACCATTTCTACAATCTAGGATAGTTATGTTCTGCCATATACTACAAGCTGATATATATTTTCTGGCTGCTAATATATATATATATATATCGTACACATATCGAATCACATAAGACTCAGAGGGAATTTAAGCGACGGGCCATATGCGAATATTATAAAATAGGTGCGTGCAAATATGGCTCAAACTGCATATACAATCACCCCACAAAATGCTTCTATATGATGAGGAATGGGAAGTGCAGGTACGGATCAACCTGCAACTTCTTTTCACCCTCGTATGTGCAGACAGTCAATTACTGAGAAAAAATGCTTGAACATAGAGTGCCCGCATTTTCACATAAAGGGTACGCAAAGAAGAGAACGGGAAAGAACAGATCATATTCAACATAGAAGTAATAACAAGAGTAATGAAATATATTTTTTAGAAGAAATGAGGATAATAAAAGCTCAGCTTGCTCTTCTAACAAGGAGAGACAGAACGTCGCAAACATATGCACCACAACATTACGCACATCACCCTCCTATTCAACACCACCCACCAATAATAGAACAACCACAGTGGTATCACGGGTCGCAACCTCAATACTCCTAAATGCAGCGGCCCAACCAATAACACCAAACAGGAAACGACCATCATTTAGGAAAATCGAACACGAAGATTAGAAACCCGGTAAATGTATTATACACAAATATACAAGGCCTCTATACGGACCATGCAGACTGCAAATTACAATACCTGCAAAATTTAGCTACGGAAACCAGCATAGATATCATATGCCTAACGGAAACACACTTACATAAGTGCAAAAAAGGCTGTGAAAACTGCATCGAGAATACTGAAATAGCATTGCTGGACTACAACATATACAGAGCAGGGAGAGTGGCTAGACGAGGGGGAGGGTGTTGTATCTACGTGAAAAACACATACACATGTGAAGTGAGGGTAAAGAAATCAAACCAGCACAGTTGAAGTTATTATATTAGAAGTAAAAGAACTGAACCTAACCATTATGAACATCTACAGACCACCAAACACCACAAAAAGTGAATTCTAATTTGCTACAAATGAAATAGAAAACATATTAAAATTACTTGAAACTTCAGCAACAAATATTCTAATTTGCGGAGATTTTAATTTCCTATTCATATCATGGAAGAAAAATGACGAAGTTATATATGTTGAAAAGTTTCATAGCAACATTACTAAAGATGACAGACCGCAAGCAACAATGCTATTAGATATTATGGAATATTACGCCCTTACCCAGGAAATCGGTGAAGCCACGAGAAAGGCTTACGTTTTGGATTTAATCTGGACAAATAACGAGATAATAAATAAAAAGTAACGCACACAAAGTTCTCCGACCATAACCTCATCGATATACAATTGAAGTTAGCACCCAGAGGTCCGAAAACGCATCCTAGAGAGGCAGATGGAATATTTGAAGGCTTAAACATAAATTCAAAGAAAGTAAATTGGGAAAACGTAAATAAAGATTTAAAGGAGGTAAATTGGGAATTGCTACTTCACGAGAAGACTCCACAAGAAATACTATGTATAATAGAGACTGAAACCAAACCTATAATACTGAAACATATTCCAGAGAGTCAGGAAAGAAAACGTAGCAAGCTCGATAGGAAAATCAGGACTTTATTCAGGCAACGAAAACAAACCGTAAAACATCTTCACAGAGGCAGAACTGGTGCAAAGAGACTCAAACTAGAGAGGAAACTTGCGAAATAGAAATGGACCTAAAGCAAACATTCATACATAAGACAAACGAGGAGGAAAACAAGGTAGCAGAAAACATAAAAAATAACCCAAAATACTTCTACACGTTTGCGAAAAGGAAAATGCTGTGTAAGGAGAGTATTGGACCGTTAATAGACGGGGAGGCCGAATACACAAATGACCCGAAAGAAATAAGTGAACTGCTTAGGGAACAATTTAAAGCTGTGTTTAGCACCCCTAAGTCCGAGATGGAAGTGGAAAACCCAGACGAATTTTTCGACATAGATACAGATCAACCAAGAACAAATCCCGGCACAAACCTATTAATAGACTTCGAGTTCACCGCAGGAGATATAATTACGGTCTTATCACAGATGCAAGATAATTCAGCGCCAGGGCCAGACACGTGGAGTGCCACATTTCTGAAGAAATGCAAAGAGAGTATTACAAAACCGCTATACTTACTATGGAGGAAATCACTTGACACAGGACAAATTCCACTCCCCTTAAAGAACGCGAACATTGCCCCCCTATTTAAAGGTGGTAACAGAGCAATGCCCAAAAATTATCGGCCAGTGGCTCTCACCTCACACCTTATAAAATGTTTTGAACGCATAATTAGAGGCAAAACTACCTACTACCTACAAGAAAAAGACATACAACCCAAATCAACATGGCTTCAGGGCGGGAAGATCATGCCTGTCACAGCAACTAGACCACCAGGAGAAAATATTAGGAACATTGTGTCGAGGACAAAACATTGATGTAATATATACGGACTTTGCTAAAGCCTTCGATAAATGTGACCATGGAATCATAGCACACAAACTTAAGGATACAGGAATTACTGGAAAGCTAGGAAGGTGGGTATTTAATTTCTTGACGCAAAGAACGCAAAGAGTGGTGGTAAGCGGAGTTAAATCGGAATTCTCGGAAGTCGTGAGCTCTGTCCCACAAGGGACAGTATTAGCCCCCTTGCTGTTCATATTAATGATTGCAGATATTGATGCAGCTATTAAGGACAGTATTGTATCATGCTTCGCAGATGACACAAAGATATGCAAGGAAATGAGGGGTCCCGCGTCTTAAGGTACCTAAGCGCCAAAATTAAAATTCGCCAGAAATCGCCTCCAAAGTTCAGCAATATTCTCGCAATAGTATCTCTGTTATTAATTGAGCTAGAACGTTCATTTTTGGCTAAATTAGAGTTCTAAGTATGCTAATGAAGGTATCGATGAGTTTTTGGAATAGATTTTCATATTTTATATTTTATATATATTTTTATTTTTTATTTTCTTATTATGCCGAACTTTGGGTGAAGGTTTGGCTGGCGATAGAGGTGAAAAAAGTTGTTCGCTTCATAAAGTTTTCAACCATACTTCTAGTGTCGTAAGGTCATTATAACTCAAACCACGCGATAGAGGAAGGGTGAAAATAGTGATATCCATCAAAAACACGTTTTCGCCTGTGGTGGCGTATAGGTACCTTAAGACGCGCGACCCCTCAAATATTGAACGAAGATGACATAAGAAAATTACAAATCGACATTGAAACATTATTCCAGTGGGCAGAAGACAACAATATGAAGTTCAACGAAGAAAAATTTCAACTTCTAAGATATGGTAATAAGAAAGAGCTACAGAAAAAAGGGTACAAAACTCTGCAAGCCAAACAGATAACACCAAATCCACAAGTCAGGGATCTTGGAGTAATAATGTCGTCGGATGCAGAATTCAGAGAGCACTATAAAATCAAAATCACAACGGCTAGGAAAATAATGGGAATCATCTGGAGGAGCTTCCGCAGCAGAAAAGCAAACATCATGCTCAAATTATGGAAGAGTCTAGTCCGACCAATAATTAAATGAAATGAAATGAAAATGAAATGAAAATATTAAATATTGCTCAGTACTCATAAGCCCACACAGAAAAAGAGACATTGCGAACAGTGAAACTATACAAAGGACTTTTGCGTCTAAGATAGAGGAAACGGACGGTGAAGACTACTGGTCTCAACTACAATCCCTGGAACTCTACTCTCTTGAAAGAAGGCGCGAGCGGTACACAATAATATACATATGGAAAATACTTGAGGGCTCTGTTCCTAACCTCAGAAATGAAATAGAAACAAACTGGAATGAAAGAGACAGATTTTGTACGGTCCCAGCTGCGATGGGACAAGGGGCCATGAAAACGAGGATGGAAAATACCTTCAGAATACGGTCCCCAAAGCTTTTCAATGGCCTTCCAAAAGAAGTGAGGAATCTCCAACACACCGACCTGAATAACTTCAAGAACAAGCTGGACAGATTCTTGTGCAAAGTCGCTGACCAGCCATGCGTGGTTGGCTACGAGGGCAGGAGGAGATCAGACAGCAATTCCCTCCTTCACCAAATCCCGCAAATGAGGCGAGATGCTGCGAGGGGTCGACCGCAGGTCGATCCTGAACCGCCGTTGAAAATCAACAAAAGTAATATATATATATATATATATATATATATATATATCACTTTGCAGCTGCAAATAACCACAATCCAACAGAGTTCCTACCTAGCACATAAGGAAGTAGATACACCCTTGTCCTCACCTCTCTACAGAGAGAGTGTTTGCTTCTGCAGGGCAAAGGTAGTTCTTCTTTCTCGTGTGCTAGATACGAATGCTGTTGAATTGTGGTTATTTGAGCTTCAAAACATTGGCTAAGTCCCGGTATTTATTGCAGTTTTCATATATATATATATATATATATATATATATATATATATATATATATATATATATATATATATATATTATATATTACTTTAAATCATGCGTGTTGAATTTTTCTCTAATTCTAGTCTTTCGACCTGAACTAATCCATTACTTTATGCATATGCATATATATATATATATATATATATAATATATATATATATATAGAGATGTACAGTTTAACGACATAGTTTATATATATAGATATACATGAAATAATGCATTACAGTAGATGTAATTTTGGCGCTAAGAGTCCAAACTAAAACAATTATTTTACTCGTAGTTTGACAAAACAAAATTTACGATGTAATTGAGCCTCTCAACGGTAATGTAAAATTTTTTAACGAAAGCAGCCCGTTCAGTAAAGTCTGTAATCGATAAACAGTAAAAACAACAGCAACAGTTCATACCCTAAATCACACACACACACACACAGAAAAAAACAACAACAACATAAAATCCAGTAATGTTTTTGCCAGCTCCTTTTTCCGGAAATAGGAAACACACGCTCACTTCCGCGACTGCCCGGGTGTAATATATATATATATGTGTGTGTGTGTGTGTGATAAGGAATCAGTTCCTGTGTCTATTATTGTTGTTGCGGTAAGGGAAGGAAAAGGAGGAAGTCATGAACACGAAAGAAAATTAAATCTGCACCAGATATGAGGTCATTTAAATCAGCTTTATTGTTATTATGTATATAGCCTGTAGAAACCTGCATCTCTCTCTCTCTCTCTCTCTCTCTCTCTCTCTCTCTCTCTTCTCTCTTCTCTCTCTCTCTCTCTCTCTCTCTCTCTCTCTCTCTTTCTCTCTCTCTGAGCAGCTGCATCTCCTTCATTCAGAAAAGTAGATAATTTTATTACACGGGTCCGTTCTGTAATGTTTTCTTTTGGCAAAAGATTATGAAAAACTAAACGTGGCTTCCACAATTTGCCTTTTTAACTAAAATTCTTTGAATAATTCAAGTTGTAAGCATTACATTACTTTAATTCGGCCTTCGTTAATCCTATATGTGACCATTGTCAGTTCTACAGGGTGTACCATAAATTAGTGTTGGATTTCATTTAATCCTACAATGACTTATGGGTTACCCTATATAAGGGATATTTTCACGTGTTTGAAAAATGTTTCGAGAGTACTATTAAGATAGTTACTATTATGTACTATTTCCTGTACAATAGTTTCCATATAGAACTTCTCATATATATATATATATATATACACCTTTGGTAACCTTTGGTTAGCTTCCGCCCGAATTGTTCATTCTGACGAAGGTCAAGCTTTTCACTCCACCTTAGACCTACAGTTTAACGTGGAATCCGAACCACGCCCCATCAGCAGCCCAGCGTCTTAACCACTAGGCCACCTAGGGTACCCATTTATCTACCAACCACTTTCTTTATTGTGTGGAAGGATTTACAGCTGGGTTTTGCTGCGCGCCGGCTGCCGTCGGGTCTCGAACCGGGGACCGATGGATTGGTAGTCAGCGACGCTAACCACTACACCACCATATATATACACAGGGCGTCCCAAAAAAATGTATACACACTTTAACAGCTGATAGCTCAATTGATGTTTCTTTCTTTCCAAGTTAAACCCATTAGAATTAATAATGGCAGTCAGACTAAGCTTTGAACAAAGGAAATTCATTCTAAAATGCTACTGGAAGTGTGAAAACGCAGTTGAAGTGCAAAGACAGTTTAGGAGGGAGTTTCAAACAGATCCACCAACGCGACTTACCATCACTCGAATTAGAGATAAGTTTGAAGCCGATGGAACTGTTCAGAATGTCCACAAGAAGCGTTCCGGAAGACCACGGACATCGACAAGCCCCACAAAGCAAGAAAGAGTACTGGAAACGTATCACCAAAGTCCAAGAAAATCTGTGCGGCAAGCGAGTCGTGAGGTAGGAATTTCAGAATCGTCTGTCCAACGCATTTTGAAGCGCTGTCAATGGAAAAGTTACATTCCAAGATTAGTCCATGCTATTAATGAAGATGATCCGGTCCGAAGAGTGGAGTATTGCGAGTGGTACTTAGCACTACGTGGATGTGGATTGGACGAAGGGGTTTCGTAGAATACCCTCCGCGTTCACCAGACCTCACACCACTAGACTTTTTTTTATGGGGATACTTAAAAGACAAAGTCTACGCTATAAAACCTGCAACAGTCGCTGAATTGAGAGCAGCCATTGAACGAGAATGCACACAAATACCAAACGAAATGTTTCGTGATGTTTGCGATTCCATTGCTTCGCGTTATCAGCAGTGCCTGGACCAGAACGGACGTCGGTTTGAAAACAGGCGTTGACAAAACAATTAAATAATGTCTGTAGATTCTATTACATTTTGAAAATGAAATGTATTTTAATAAACACTGCCTTTATAATTATTTAAAGTGTGTATACATTTTTTTGGGACGCCCTGTATATATGGAATGAATTTCACAATTAATTATATACACTGTATATATATATATATATATATATATATATTGTGCAATACAAGGATCCTATAATATAATTTTGTATTATGGAATTCTTGTACGAATGGTCTAATCGTGGCCATTATAAACGTGGAAGAGGTCCTATAAGGCTGTATAAGTGGAACGAAGCTCCTAAAGACTGGGGGGGGGGGGGGGGCTTTGTTATGGGGAGAGACAATCTCCATAATAAATTGTTGTCTCAGAGTTGGAGGTGGTCAATGGTTTTAAGGTTCCTTCTTCTTTAAGTGACCACTCTCTCTCAATGCAGATAATTCACTCTGAGGGGAGTGGGGGGGGGGGGGGTAACACCGCCCGGAATTAATCTGGTCCCCTTCGCTTTAATTTAATTCTCGAGTGTTTAAACACAAGAAAAGGAGAACGGCGCGAGAATGCGAATTTTACGGCCTCGGCGGAGAAGGCAAGTGGGAGGTGGGGGTCGGATCTGCTCAAAACGTTGTGTTCGTTGTCATCCTCGTTATCCTCGTTATCGTCGTCGTTCTTGGCATCATTTTCGTCATTTTTTGTAGTTGTAATCGTCTTCTCCTAGCTCGTTATTGTCGTCATTTCGGTGGAGGTTTTATGGACATTGTGTTTGTAGTCGTCGTTGTGGTCGTCTTCGTTATCGTTATTCGTCCTAAATAAGAAGTCGGTGGTGGTGTCCTTTGTGTTTAGCGTTTAGTTTCAAACTCGCTTTCAGATTCCCGTCCTCAACTTCAAATTAATGCATCAATTCAGACTTCAAATTCTAATTAAAATTTCATGTAACTCACTTTATTTCGTAGATAAAATATTCATTTTATGTACAGGGTGTCCCATAATTTCGGTCTCAGGAAAATTTATTTCAAATTAAGTTTACAAAAGTAATACATTAGAACCAAAACAAATGTTGAAAATGATGTCTTGTTTTGGGACCTTTTGGCCTCCGCCTCTTCCTGAGGTGTGTAACTCACTTCCATATTAGTCATTGCGTTATTCTACCCGCAACAAAAAAAAAGGTCCCAAAACAAGACATCAATTTGAATATTTGTTTCAGTTCTAATGTATTACTTTTATAAATTTAATTTAAAATAAATAGTCTTATGAGACCAGACTTATGGGACACCCTCTATATATATATATATATATATATATATATATATATATATATATATATATATATATATATATATATATATATATATATATATATACTCAATCATAAGGCCTCATGCGACAATTCATCATTTCCCTCGCATTACTCAATTGGCCCCTTACTCATCCCCACGACTTAAGTATGCAAATATAAGGCCACATACCACACCCATGTTCAGAATTTTGGAACCGTGACGTGACGGTTGCTCTCCGAGGCTGGCTCACTATGAAGTCTCATATTAATGTCTCGTATTAATGGTCGTCTGCCAGAGTCAGGAGTGGGCTGGTAGATAACAATGGTTATAGAACACACGTGCCAAGATATATTAAGGTTAAGGCTCAACCACATAACTCAATAATTATCACGATGGTACACCTCACGTTATATCCAGGGCCGCCGAGAGCTGCCCCGGGCCCCGGGGAAGGATTGGGATATGGGCCCCCCTGTTTACTCAGTATTTTATTATGAATGTTTTTTGTGTACATAACAAGCAAACTGTTTATATGTCCAAGTCACTATTCAAAACATACAGTATGAATAAACAACTCAGAAGAAAATGACCATTTTATTTTTCGAATCAATTATATTAATTCTATCACCATACAATTTACAAATGCAGTACGAGTCCACGCAGGCAAGACAATTGTTTACTGCAAGATTTTCATAATTAGAAGTGTACTATCTTTGCCTTCTCTCTAGCAAAGTGGTAAATGATTCTGATGAAATTTAAAGTACGAGCTAACTGGCTTTCAATTACAATGGTTCCCAGATCTGTCAGTCGGTCTTGGGCATTGGTGGACCGCAGATAATATTTTATCCGTTTCAGTTTGACTATGATAATCTCTATAAAATGAATGTTCATTAATTATATTTCCTCTCTGTTATTTAATCAATTGCTTTATTAATATTTTTAGATTTTATCCCCCCTCTTTCCGGGCCCCGTAGAGATCCGGGCCCAGGGGATTTTTCCACGGTATCCCCACCCTCTGGGCCTGGTTATATCTATTCCCGACCTACAGCAAAGCTCAATACACAATCCTGTCGGAATCTTGCAGATCCAAACTCCTCAACCCGGATTTGGTGTTCTTCCTTACACTGATTACTCTTTCATGATGAACGTGGAAGATGCAGAAGCCAATGGCCAATGGGTTAAAATCCCTCTCAGAAGATTGTACCGAGTCCAGTGAAGATTTAAATGATTTCCGCACTGCTATCAGTAGAGGGCTCACCGGAACCTATGTGCCGTTCCAACATTCTGCTTGTGAACATGCGAAAACCTGTATCCAAGAAGATGGTGGTCACTTTCAGCACTTGTTGTAGAGCAACTCCTCGCTTACCATTGTATTATGAAAACCATGTATTCTTGTTTTTTGCTTTACAGTACCAAATATAATAATAAATGAAATTGAATGCCCGGTTAGGTCAACTGTACACCCTTGACGATTGGTTAGGTTAAGTCGTGATATTTTCGTTAGTGTTAACGAAGATATTTGGTAATTGAGGATGGGGGCCATGATCTTCAGGTGATCCAATATTTTCATTTGTTGATGTTTATTAAAGAAAAAAGTCTAATTTTCGGACTAAATGGCATTTCGGAGAAGGAATATTCTACCAACACTTATAAGCTAATTTAAACTAACCTAACCTGACCGAGCTTAATCTAACTTAACCTAACTTAATCTAACTAAAACCTACTTGTCGATAAAGTGTCAAGTCCAGAAAATATCGTTAGACGGCTAAGTTTGTGTGTGGGGAAGAGGGAGTCTTTGGTGGTTTTTAACTTCCTTTGCAACATCCAAGGTCATATGACGAAGGGGATCTACAGCTTTACGTGCGATCCGAACCACAGGTCGCTTCATAATCTGGTAGAGGACTACAACGATCGGACTACAACCCCAGACCCAATGTCTTTGAGACAATGGCTAGAATGCAGCCCAATTTCTTCGTCCGTTTTTGGTATTTCCAAAATTTACCTCATTTAAAGGCATTGAAAAACACTTCATCAGTTTCCAATTCCAAAATGTGTTCACATAGATAGATAAATAGATAGACAGACTCGTTTGAAAGCTTTTACTTTACAATCAAGTTTAATTAACCATACAAAACTACTGTATGTAGAAAGCCCCAATAAACACAATAGAAGCTAATAAAGTTTCGTCGTCTCGAGGCTTTCAAATCTGTAACTATGGCAACCGATATCTGTTCTTTACGGTGATTGGTCATGTAGAATCATTCATTTTCTTACTGGACCATTACTTCTCTTTGGGACTGGGTTCCGTCCTTATATTATTAGTCTTTGTAATTGAAAACCTCTTGAACAGAAAACTGATATATATATATATTAATATATATATATATATATATATAATGGGAGTTTTGGAAAACTTTAGCAACATAGTGAAAAGGCTACATCATTTCTGCTTTTTCTTATGCGTAAATAAAAGGATTTCGTGGTCGGAGTCTATTATGTTACTCCTTTTTCTTGGGCCAATAACAAATATTTTTGTAGAAAACAATTTTCTACAGAAAAGAACGCTCATTTTTTACTTTTTCTGCGAACGGCTTTTAAACACTCCGAGATTTTTTCTTTTCATAATACATATATATGTGCAAGTGGGTGTTTCATTCGTTATTTGCACTTACGAAATTGTCCTATTATTATTATTATTATTATTATTATTATTATAGGTACAGTTAGTAGTATGTTACCTTCATTCTGTGCTATTTACTGTAAAAATGAAGTACAATTTGTTCGTTCATGATGAACTGATACCGTTCTTAACGTTCATTATTGCATCTCAGGAATAATAATGATAATAATGATAATAATGATAATAATGATAATTATTATAGTCGCTTTTACTTAAATGGAATGAGTCTTTTTCCTTCAAGATAGATTTGACAGACGGACTTTTCCCTTCCACTCTACCCAATTTCCCGTTTAGATTTCATGCTTTGAAACGAGTCCCTGACTAATAGCGCGGGATGAAGGCAAACAACGAGTCTCTCCTTCATCAGATTATACGAATAAATAGGTTACTGGTAAAGAATCGATTTATGAACGGGCCTAGAAAATCCTTCATCAGAAAGAGTATCCTACAGCAGGTTGCACTAACAGGCATATGGGTGATCATCTTCTAAAGCAGTGGTTCCCAAACTTTTTGAGTCATTACCCCATTTTCATATGGATACCTTCATAATGACCCCCATCCTACCTGTACCCCACGTAAAGCCAGTCCCAGTGTTGCCATGTCATTTAATTATGCACCTTCTGTACTTTAGAAGTACTTGCAGAGTACCAAATTACCTCACTGAAAAAGCCAAATTACCTCAATGACGTAATTTACCCATAGTTTAGGAAACGCTGTTCTAAAACCTCGTAGGAAAAACGACAATTTACGCAAGGAAAATTGAATGATGTCAATACACAGAAGACAAAGACGTCCCGCAATCTTCTATACATAGAAATATTATCTTCTATTATCTCAAATCACTCAAAAAGAAGTTTTGAATAACATTTCTTCTATCTAAAGAAGTTATGTAGCATTAAAAGACGTTAATATATCATTTGACAACGAGCTTTAATACTCAAAAAAAGAAAAAACTTCTCCTAGAATGCAACCTCAAAGAGAAGTTATACCTTCTAAATTCACAAGGCTTTATTTTGAATGAAACCTAATCGAGTTCATGAGTATCTAAACCTAATTCTTACGATGGATATATATATATATATAATATATATATATATATATATATATATATATATTATATATTATATATATATAATATATATATAAATAAAACGCGTCATTTAAAATCGTAACTTCTGAAAAAGGTTTATGAAGGTTCTCCAATACAAAGTGGCTTATTACCATTATTATTATCATCATTATTATTATTATTTAGTTATTTAACCAGATCAGTTTATAAATAATTGCTTACAGATCACAGAACCGCCATTTTAGACATTTCAAACATAAGGATTATTTACAGTAAGTTCAAAGAGGAACAAAAGCTATAAAAATTACGTAAGTAAACAAATACGGTAATGATAATAAGTTAAGAGTGCCAGAAACTGGCACAGCGCTCAGGCCAACTAATGCGACTCATTGTTCTAGCTCTTGTATTATTATATCCAGCATAATTGGGGGTTCGAACCCCCTACTTCAGTATCTTTACTTCGATTATATAGAAACGGTGTTACCTACTGAGTTACGGACGCAAGCTGTACATAGTGTACAATAGTCGTTGTTTATATTGGATGGTGTATCAGATAGCATTAAAAAAAACATGGATGTGTAATTGGAGCTTAACCTTGGTTAACTTTGGTTTTGCTCCGCCCGAATTGTTCATTCTGACGAAGGTCAAGCTCCTCGCTCCACTTTCGAGCGTATATGTAGCCTATACATATATAAAGGGTGCCCCAAGATAAAGTAGCCCCATTATTTCTTTTAACAAAATTCAATGGGGCTACTTTATCTTGGGCCACCCTACATATATATATATATATATATATACAGACAGAAAAAAAAATGTCTTTAAATAATAAAATACAATTTTGTCAAAATATTTACCGCCAATATCAACAATTACACATTCAAATTAACAATTTTTTTTCATATAAAATCTGAGTATTATTCCGACATATGTTTTACTTATTTTGGAATATTTTTTTGTTAAAATAATAATAATAATAATAAAAATAATAATAATAAAAAAAAATAATTACCAAAAAATATTTCTTATTTTTACATATAACTGCAATACTGCATGCAACAAAGATTTTTTTACTTTTAACTTTTTTTTTTAGTTGGGAGGGGCGCATTGAGACGATATACATTTTAAAATGAACATTTTTATATTGTAAAAATTCAGTTCCTTTTTTTTTTTTTTCTTTTTTGTAAAATACACAAAACATCTTTTTTTATTTCATTAATAATTTTGTTATTAGAATTTTATATGTATTGTGGTACTAACTACTTACGACTAATATGTTAAATTTGAAGAGAAATGTTTTTATTACTAAATGTAATGTCTTTATGACTAAATATCTTTGTTAATAATGTCTTTATATCTAATTCTAGTGAACCAAAATTAAATTAATAAAATATTTTAGTTAGCCCTAAAATAACAAAATAGCTTTGTTATATAGTGATTAAAAAATATTGTAAAATAACAGCTTATTTTACTAAGGCAAACATTAATTTTATTAATATTTGTAATAAATTAATAATAAATAAATAAACGTCCCTATAAGATAATTGAGGTTGACATTTTGCCTGGAATTGATGGGTAAAATTTTAACCTAATGTGAGGTGGAATTGACGATGCGTTACGATGTTAAACTGAAGCGAATTAAGCGAGATATTAACGTTGAATGTTTAATTATTTTACTCTGAAAGGTGTACAGATATATATATATATAATCTTTAACTAAAGACAAATATAGCTGATTTATGACATTGAACAGTATAACCTTTGGTTAGCTTCCGCCCGGATTGTTCATTCTGACGAAGGTCAAGCTTTTCACTCCACCTTAGACCCACAGTTTAACGTGGAATCCGAACCACGCCCCATCAGCAGCCCAGCGTCTTAACCACTAGGCCACCTAGGGTATCCATTTATCTACCAACCACTTTCTTTATTGTGTGGAAGGATGACCAGCTGGGTTTTGCTGCGCGCCGGCTGCCGTCGGGTCTCGAACCCGGGGCCGATGGATTCGTAGTCAGCAACGCTAACCACTACACCACCGAGGCGCTCTAACCACCGAGGTCGCATATCATCATTATTTATAAACATAGCCTTCTAACATACAGTGTGTGTGTGTGTGTGGGTGTGTGTGTATATATACAGTATATTATATATATATATATATATAATAATTATATATTATTAGGTTTATATTTATAAACTGTGGTTAACACTTTTATTTATATTTAAGTAATAAAACATAGCCTTCTAACATATATATTATATATATATATATATATATTTATATATATAGTTTATATTTATTAATTGTGTTAACGCTTTTATGTAAACAAAACAAAAATGTTGTTTATCAGAATGAAAATGTAATGCGAAATTTTAAATTTTAAATAAAGTAAATTTCCACGATTCATCTGTGGACGCCTACTAGCTGGGTAGTTGGGACCACTTCTTTTTACAGTTCATTACATACGACCAGCTCGAAAATAAAATAACTGAGCTCAGAGCTTTCGCGAAAGTAATTTCATACGTTGTAATATAAGAGATATTTAATATATTTTAAAGCGAAATAAAAATGTAATTTTTATCAGTCTTTTAAAATTAATTGCTACATCGCCATTTTGGGTTAGTTATTTTTGATTATGGCTTAAATTTATAGATTTTTTTTTTACCCTTTGATAATTCTGAGACCAACAAAAAATTGGTTTATGAGCCTCTTCCTCATCAGTTAAAAGGGTCGTGTATATATATAAAGCGTTCAGTAATGAACATGAAATTTGTCAATAACACTTATAATAACCTCGAAAGACGTAATGAGGAAAGAATTTTGGCATTCCATGATGTAAGATTGACGTAGGAAAAAGATTTGGCGGTCAGGAAGGAAGGAAGGAAGGAAAAGTTCAATACTCGTTTTTTTTGTCTTTTTTTTATTTATGACAACTATTAAATAATGGTATTGTGGTTTTGTATTTCAATTGGACTAAGAGTAAAAATAAAACACTGAAAACTGTACCGAAAAACTAAGTTTTTATCATATATACAGGGTGTCCCATAAGTCCTGTCTCATAGGAAAATTTATTTTAAATTAAATTTACAAAAGTAATACATTAGATCTAAAACAAATGTTCAAGTTGATGTCTTGTTTTGGGACCCTTTTTTTTTTTGTTGCGGGTAGAATAACGCATTGGCTAATATGGAAGCGGGTTACACTCGTGAGGAAACGGCGGAAATTGTTGTTTTCCTCACGACTGTAACTCGCTTCCATATTAGCCATTGCGTATTATTAATGTATTACTTTTGTGTAAATTTAATTTAAAATAAATTTTCTTATGAGACATATATATATATATATATATATATATATATATATATATATATATATGAAAATTATTTCACGAAAGTAACACGTGAAAAATATTTATGATGAAAAACCACGAAGGAAAGGAAACACAAAAAGGTGCTCAAGCGCTTTCGTCTAATGACATCCTCAGGAACACAGTGTTCCTGAGGATGTCATTAGACGAAAGCGCTTGAGCACCTTTTTGTGTTTCCTTCCTTCGTGGTTTTATTCATCATATATATATATATATATATATAATAAATACAAAATTTAAATATAAAAATAACTAATACAATGTTACAGTGTTTTGCAAAAAATGATACATTTAGTATACGCTTTCTTGATGTTTTTACAAACGTTTGTTGTTGGAGGTGTAACAAAATTCTTTACAGGTTTTGCACGATTAAAAGAAATATATTTTGATAAATTTAAAAAAGCGTGACAAACCTTAATAACGACCAATATTCGTTCTTTCCTCGCGCTTCCAACACCAATTTTAACACGATTTTGAAAGGAACGCGAGACTCGACCGAACAACTTCATTGTCAATCTTTTTTTTTTTTTTTTGGCTCTGCAAAGCCTCTCTTGGACGCTTCTGACCATCGTTTCTCTTGAATTTCAATCTTGGCCGCTTTGGATATTGAAGAGAGCTACTTCAACTCGTTGTTTGACAACTGCACCCAGATTTTCTTACGGATATAAATCGGGTCTTTTTCCGAGTCAGTGTTAAAGTTTAATTTATCAAGAATTGCTACATGGATGTAATCTGTAGAAACTACAGAAAAATTCCCCAAACGGGTAAAGAATTTTGTTTTACTCTTTAATATCAATAATAATAATAATAATAATAATAATAAAATAATAATAATAATAAATCTCAAATAATGTTTTGTACTAATTTTGAGGCGTCATACATTAGTATACTGGATATTCTACTGGGTTTGTTTGGCTATGGGTATCCGGGTATACCTGCTATCATTGGAACTTTCAAAGCTACTACTATCTATTTCGTCTATCCCTAAAACTTAAACAAAACAAATCTACGAACGCATAACCTCTTAACGCGGAGGTCTACGAAGCCATATTTGTAAAGCTTTTACGCATGTATTCCTAAAGGAAAAAGAAGTTTGATTGAGATCGATATTTCCTTAATCATCACTTGGGAGTCAATGTAACAGTAGTTTAACCGTAACATGTCATGATTCGTCCATCACTTAACTGAGAAGCAAAATAGAATCAAGGGAATGTAAGTGTTCTTAAAGTATAACAACACCTCTTAATAAAATCAAATGAATTAACAGCTTCTTAAAACACGTAAATTCAATTACATTGATGGCTTATACTGAGGTTTAACAAAAGTAAATAGACACCCACGATGACTGTCTTCAAAAACAAATGCTAAAGTTCATCAATGAAATGGCAGAACGTGTGTCAGTTTTACATAATGGAAAGGGGAAACCAACACGATTCTAAATATATTCATTAAATAAATCTCTTATTATTTATTCACTTTTATTATCAAATCAAAACACTATGAAAAAACCAAAAAAAAAACCGAAGATGTCTATTTACTTCTGTCAACCCTCTGTACTTTTCATCACTGTTAATAATAATAATAATAATAATAATAATAATAATAATGTTGCAGATTTCAATGTTGGCTGTATTCTGTAGCTCTTAGCTTCAGTCTTGTTTTATTCTCTTTAAAGGGAGTGATTTTTAATTTTCTTTGTTTTGGTAAATGATGCTGGGAAAAAAAAATGTTGTTAAAAAGATGTTTTTGACTTTATGATTGTTCGCGTTCCCTTTTCGTATTTACATTAATTTAATAATCTAAATGTTATAGTTCAAATTTGTGTGGTTACGAATAAGGAAAATGGGATACGCAACCATCTCTGATGGTAATGGTGGCAGCGTGATTCTTGAACACTGTAAAGAAATAGGTTATATTGTCTATATCAGTGGTTCTCAACCCGTTTTGTATGGTTCCCCAAAACCAATTCTAACCCAGCCCCCATTACCCCAATCATTAGATATAATTTTGTTATAACTTCTCGATTATCACAATATTATTTTTTTCATATAATTTCTGGATCGCGTGTCATTACCTCACAAAATAGTTGGCATTACCCCCAGTTAGTAATTTACCCAGAGGTTGAGAACCACTGGTCTATGTAGAAAATTCAAAATTCAAAAGTGTAAAAATAACTGAATACAATCGTTTTTTTTTATAGCAGTTTGTTTATCCTCCGTCGCAACATCTAAGGTCATATTACAGAGGAGGACCTACAGATTAACGTGGGATTACTAGTCGTTACATAATCTACTCACGAAGGACGGTCTCCCACCCAACTACCACCCAGACCCACTTTCGCTTAACTTCGATGATTGCGGGAAACGGAATAAGGGCATCAGCCACGACGTACTCTCTGAATACAATCGAATATTATTATGTGTTATCAAGATTTTATTCAACAAGGTGATCGAAAAGTCACTGCGCACCACGATTTTGCAAAATATTAAATATAGCTTTTCAGCATTTATCTGATTTGGATAACCTCGATAAGCCCGGGTACCTTCACGCTATCCATATACAGTGTAATGAAATGAAGTGAACTTATTATGGTCGCTATGCCCTAACCTAACCTAAACTATGCTAACTTAACCTAATTTAACTTAATGTAACCCACAATAACGTCGATTTTACGTCGCGTCGATAGATGTCGTTAGCCTTTCTCTGCACACTGACTTTTTTATCACCTTGTTAGTATTCATACGATCAAACCCTAAATCATTCGGATGAAAATGATATACGGGTAGCTTACTTACGGTTGTAGAATAATGGATACCCTAACAGGGCATTAATCTCATTATAATCAGAATTTAAACAGCAGTTCGAGGAGAAAGGAGGGCAGTCCAAAATTATTCCAGTGGATAAAATTCTTCTGCGATCCAAAGTAATTCTGGATTACTTGAATCCTATTTTGTTCCGTCTGGACGTTCTTCCATTTTCTACACTTCTGATTCGATGTAATACTATTGTATTTAATCCCATTTTATGTTATTTTATCCACGCCAATTCTACTTGCCCGAATCCGAATGGAATTCAACCCTTTTATTTCCTTATACAATGCGAATTCGAGGCTATGTTACACACACACACACACACACATACACACACACACACACACACACACACATATATATACACACACACACACATATATATTATATATATATATAAATTGCTGCTCAACGAAGCGTTTCTTCCCCATTTTCTTTGAATAAAAAACTGAATATAAATTTAAAGGGTTATCTAAAATAAAATAATGTAATATTTATATCTCTTAATTAGGTTAAGCAGTTTTAGCGTAACTCAACACTTTTGTAGAAATGATGGCACTGAACATGGAAAAGCCATTTCTTTTGAACTTGAAGAGCCCAGGAGAGAAACACATCGCAGAATTTCGTTCAGGTTATACCAGATAGTTTCGTTTAAGCTTCCATAAATCGTCGACACTATAATAATTATATTATTAAATCATATTTAGCCATTACGTCATATTATACAATATACGGGATCTAATCTTATTCACAGACCTTTTATATATATATATATATATAAAGGAGGGGACAGATCTCAAGCAAAGAACTATAGACCAGTGTCATTGACGTCCCACCTCACCAAAGTATTTGAAAGAATAGTTAGAGAGAAAATTTATGATTTCCTGGAGACACGGGAAAGATTCAACGAAAATCAGCATGGATTCCGATCAGGTAGATCATGCCTATCACAACTAATAGAGCACTACAACAATATCCTAGATGCATTGGAAGGCAATGACAACTACGATGTTATATACACAGATTTTGCTAAAGCTTTCGATAAATGTGACCATGGTATAATAGGACATAAAATTAAAGACATGGGAATAACAGGCAAAGTGGGAAAATGGATCTACAACTTCCTTAGTGATCGTCTGCAGGTCGTCAAAATTCAAGGTATATCATCATCAGAATCGGAAGTACGCAGCTCAGTACCACAAGGGACAGTACTGGCCCCACTCCTGTTCATTATCATGCTAACAGACATAGACAGCGGAGTAAACAGCAATAGTATAGTAACATCCTTTGCAGACGATACAAAGATCAGCAGAAAAATCAGCGATGTACATGACGTGGAGGCCTTGCAGAGGGACACGAACAAAATACACAAATGGTCAGAAGACAACAACATGTCATTCAACGCCGAGAAATTTCAGCTCTTGAGATATGGTAGAAAAGAAGAACTTAAACAGACTGCATATTATGCTCCAGATAGACAGGAAATTCAGAGAAGCATGAAAGCGATTGATCTCGGGATAATAATGACAGATGATGCGAAATTCGAAACACAAAATCAGATAGTGATAAATAAAGCAAAAAGAGTCGCCGGACAGGTTCTCAGAACGTTCAAGAGAAGGGACAGGACAGTAATGAATCCCCTGCTAAAAACACTGATTATACCAAAACTTGAATACTGCTCAGTTTTGACGTCCCCATATAAAAAGGAAGAAACTAATAAACTAATAAACTAGAAGAAACGCAAAGGCATTTCACAGCCAAGATTGATGGCTGCAAAGAACTCAACTACTGGGAAAGACTACGTAAACTAAATCTGTACTCACTGGAAAGAAGAAGAGAGAGGTACATCATAATCTACATATGGAAAATGATCGAAAAACTGGTACCAAACCTAAAACTAAACCCAATTACCATTCAAACAACACTGGAAAATAGGAAAGGCAGAATGTGTAGTGTTCCCAAATTAAAAGCACGACAAGGGACCTCCTCAAACCTGAAGGAAAATAGCTTGGTTGTCAGGGGGCCAAGACTTTTCAACCAGCTTCCTAAGGACGTCAGAAACGTAACGGGGGTCAAAGTTGAAGTCTTCAAGAAAAGACTGGATGCCTGGCTCAGGACAGTACCAGATGAGCCGGGCGTGCTTGGCTATGTACGGTGGAGAGCGCAAGAAAGTAACTCGCTCCTCCACCAGGCCAGACCTAGAGGCGGGGCCACCAGCTTGACCTCCGTGTGAAGAGAGACCAACACACGAAACAACATAAGGTTCATAAGGTTCAAGGTATATATATATATATATAATATATATATATATATATATATCAAAACGGTTTTTTTAAATCTCATTTTTTCTTTTAATTAATGATTCAGCCATTTTCTAAACATTACATAGAATAGAAAACTTAACGTTAAAGGGGACTAAAATAAAAATAAAGTAAAATTAATAAAAAGATGCAAAAACTCGGAGACAGAAGGTGGAGTTTAAGAGCAGAGATAGAGATAATGCTTTCAGATTTTTATCATTAAGAAATGAACTTGTTTCAGATCTAGAAACGCTTTTATGATTCCATTGCAAGGTCCGAAATTAACTTTGAAACATTAAGAATGATTATTGCAAGTTTTGCAACTATGAATTAGAACTGGGAAGAGTGAGTGTATATAAAGATTGGAATTTCGACCTTTTCTTATGTTTTAAAGAATCGACTGAATTCAATTCGACCTTCAAATAAAAACCTCGGTATTTATTTAAATTCCGACAGTGATATCCCGGTCTTAATTTAGTTAACGATTACCAAAAGAAAATCAAAATGCGATTCCGATTCTTCATCAAGATCGAGAGAAAAAGTGCCTCAAAGTCAAATCCAGATTTACTTCCGAATTCTTTCACACAATTTTCATTGTGAGCCGCAACGAATGAATTCCCCAATTTTCATTTACAAAATCGCGTGCCGATAAAGTGAATTGAGACGTTTCAATTATGTTTTTAATAATTAGAAAAATCCGTAATCCATTATTTAAAATGTGAAATTTTTTCCTAAAAACGTTCTAAATAATGACGAGGGAAATAACAATATCGTATCATTAATGTGAACAAACCCCACATTTGAAAAGTAACTCATTTAACGAAAGTTTCCATCCCAACTATAAAATTCCTCAGCAGTCTGACCTCCGCAGCAATCTGTTAAGCTGGAGTACCATAGTACCATAATAATGAGTCCCTCGTGCCAGAGACTGGCACGGCCCTCTGGCCAGATAAATGCGGGTTATTGCGTTAACCCAAAAAAATGGAATATTTAGGAAACGTCGATAAAACGCTTAGTAAATGTCACATTTCTTTGCTGAGTAACGTTTTTAATAAATGAGAGTAACAAATGTTTAATATTTACTGTAAACGGACTATTATAACTTGATTTGCCATTTACGACTTTTGTTCCAACTGTAAATGAACAGGAAATTTCCCTCTGGCATCAATATATTATTGTACTAAATCACTACCATTATATGTACATTATTAATGAAAGATGTCCTTTTAACACCCACACACACAATATATATATATATATATAATATATATATATATATAATATATATACACACACCTTCAACATCAATTATACGAAGTAGTTTTCAATTAATTCTTTAATTAATTGAAAATTAGATTATTCAACAAATGCTGCGTCGATCATTGCAATTTATGAGTCCATTTAACAAGACGAAAAGTAAACACGACAAAATGTTCAATTACCTCCCTTTTGATTCTCCACTTACAGCCTTTTACGATATAAAATATAATGAACAACCTTCCATGACAGATCCGGCTGGTTCCGATATCCGGTTTCGCTCAAGATCCGATGTGGAATCAAAATTGAAGGGTTTCTTTGATTAGATGTCGTTGCAATTAGGAAATTCCAACTGATAATATATTCATATTTGTACTTCAATTAACATTTTGGATTTTCAAGATTGCTCACGCGTTAAATGTCTTAGACACGAAGTAAAGGCGTCACTAGTTTTACAAAGCACCTTTCGACCACACACCAATTTACGGTACCAGCAGCTGGCAGCATCACTGCCAGTTCTACACAACAAGGAATAAGAACAACTCTCTCCTTCTCTAACTTGCTTCTTCCCAAAAATATTTAGGAAAAATCAAACCCAAATAACTCTAATGTTAGTCCCTCGTTATTTAATTCAGAATAAAATTTATAATAATAATAAAAATTAATATATATATATATATATATATATATATATATGCAGTAAAATCACAGAATAACACGTGATCTTATTAATAAGCAAACAACCACAGGGAAAAAGGAAAAAGAAACACGAAATCCGAGCGCTTTCGTGATATATTCACATCTTCAAGGACCCTTGAAGATGTGAATATATCACGAAAGCGCTCGGATTTCGTGTTTCTTTTTCCTTGTGGTTGTTTGCTTATATATATATATATATATATAACCTTTGGTTAGCTTCCGCCCGAATTGTTCATTCTGACGAAGGTCAAGCTTTTCACTCCACCTTAGACCTACAGTTTAACGTGGAATCCGAACCACGCCCCATCAGCAGCCCAGCGTCTTAACCACTAGGCCACCTAGGGTACCCATTTATCTACCAACCACTTTCTTTATTGTGTGGAAGGATGAACAGCTGGGTTTTGCTGCGCGCCGGCTGCCGTCGGGTCTCGAACCCGGGGCCGATGGATTCGTAGTCAGCGACGCTAATCACTACACCACCGAGGCGCATAAGTATATATGCGCCTATATATATATATATATATATATATATATATAGACCCATTAGCTCAGTGGTTCTTAATTCCTGGGTCACGATCCAAAATTGTGTCGTGAAGCCATTTTGATTGAGTCATTAAATTGTCATTTATCATTTATTTACGTTATCTCTAATCA
This sequence comes from Bathynomus jamesi, assembly GCA_023014485.1. NCBI lineage: Eukaryota > Metazoa > Arthropoda > Malacostraca > Isopoda > Cirolanidae > Bathynomus > Bathynomus jamesi. Next base: position 962,513 of record JAJOZX010001004.1, read on the forward strand.
TTTTACCATTAATTATTATTTATTTCATTATCTATTACGAGTGAACTGTTTGAAAGCATGGATCACCGAGCTAGCCTCGTGACTAGAATTTGGGTCGCGGCTTAAAAAGGTTAATAATAAGAACCACTGCACTAAACCATCTGACAAAGGAAACTGAACATTCTCAGAACGTGTGTTTCATTTCAGATCCCTTTTTCGATTTCCTTTCAGATAATTCATAAGTATTGCATGAATTTAAATTATTTATGAAGCTTTAATTAGTTTTAATTACTTTAATAAATTATTAGTGAACTTATTAAAATTAGGAGTATTTTTGAGAAATGACTTTGATTTTTTTTTTATATCTTTGAAATGTTTTCAGGGTTTATATAATGGAATTATTTTCATTTCTTAAATAAGACGTTAACTAACTTAGATTAATTTAACTTGGATTAATTTAACTTAGGTTAATTTAACTTGGATTAATTAAATTTAGATTAATTAAACTTGGATTAATTTAACTTAGGTTAATTTAACTTGGATTAATTAAACTTAGATTAATTTAACTTGGATTAATTTAACTTAGGTTAATTTAACTTGGATTAATTAAACTTAGATTAATTTAACTTGGATTAATTTAACTTAGGTTAATTTAACTTGGATTAATTAAACTTAGATTAATTTAACTTGGATTAATTTAACTTGGATTAATTTAATTTAGGTTAATTAAACTTGGATTAATTTAACTTAGGTTAATTTAACTTGTATTAATTAAACTTAGATTAATTTAACTTGGATTAATTTAACTTAGATTATAATTATAATTTTAGATTATAATTTTATTATTTGGTTAAGTCGCTTTAATTAAGTAAGAGTATTTACTTTATTTCAACTTAAATTATATTGAAGTTTGTTTATATATTCTTTTCCCTGTTTATTTTTTATTCCATCTTTATCTTTCATATTTAATTGCTTCGAGTTTATTGGTTTATTTACTTAATTTCAGGTACCGTAATATGGGGTGATTTTGGCTCAACGGGTAGCATTGGCACTTCTTAAAAAAAACTGGTTTTATGCATTTTGTGCAAAAAGGAACAATTTCATGGAAAATAGCACTTTATCATTTTTAATCTATGGAATTTTGCCTATCTTTTTGTCTAAAGACTTTTTTCTCTCTCTTCCTTAACTTATGAGTTATGTTGTGACAATTATGTTGCTCACAATTTTACATAAAACTGGTTCTTTTTGTACAAAATGCATAAAACCAATTTTTTTTAAGAAGTGCCAATGTCACCCCTTGAGCCAAAATTACCCCCATATTACGGTAATTAAATATGAATAATTAATTTTAATATGATGTATAAAATATATCAGTAGAGTGATTCCTTGCATTCACTCTGATAGACTGCATTTTCATTTAATTATTTATTTAATAAATTTAAATAGGGTTCGATTTAAAAACTGTGGGAGACTTAACACTTTTATTTAATTCATTTATATTTTCCTCGTAAAAGACAGTATCGTTATGTTGGTAAAACTCTAAATTATATACTCTTAGATTTTCCCAAATGAATGTTTATTAAAAGAGGATAGATATCCTTTTAGATCCCCCAACTAAGTAAACCCCTCGTAAATGCTGGGTGATTTAGGATGCGATGGTGATGATTGTATTCCCGTAGAGGAAGTTAATAGGAAACTGAAAGGAGGAAATCGGATGTATAAAAGAGAATTAAGTGATGAACATTTCTCTAGGGTCATAACCTTTGATTTAGGTCGAAAAGGAATATCGGAGGAAGAGAAAAGATATAATAAATGACTATATAAATAATTTAGAGATGGATAATAAAGTTAAGAGTAGTTAAGTTGCTGCAAGATTGATGACATGTTTAGATACACTCTTCGTTGAAGGTGACAAATTAGGTTCATTAAAATACTATAAATTGAAGTTAGAAATGAAAAAAATGTCATGGGGGGGGCCCATATTCATAAAATAGTATGGGTTTCCTTTGAAAAATTTAGTTGAAATTTAGATGATTTAGAAGAAATAGGCTTTATTGTTCGAATAAACAGGGAGTTCAATTATCTATTATTTCTAGTTAAGCAGGAAATCAAATGCCGTCTTGTCGTAGGTTAGGAAACTATTAATAAAATTGTTAAGACCTCTAAATTTAAATTACCAGACTTAGAAGCAATCTTTTGTCAAATTTAAAGAAAAGAACAAAAGTATTTTTCCACTAGTGACTTGGCGCAGGGGCCTCACCAAATAGGCCTTGATGAAGAATCTCCAAATTTACTGCTTTCTCTCGTAATAATGCTAGTTTTACATATACAGTCCTCCAACTTGGACTGAAAATGGCCCTTGAGTGTCTTTAGTTCCATTATGAGTGATTTATGATAGGAAAAAAAAGTGTTTGGTTTTTATAGGTGATATACTAATAGTAGGTAAATCTAGGGAAGAACACCTAACGAATTTAGTCTTTCATAGGTTGAGGGAAAATAACCTGAAATTTATACTGTCAAATTTCATTCGGTCCAGAGTAAGTTACTCGGGTTATGATATCAGTACGAAAATATTTCTCCAAGCGCTAACGAAGTTGGAGCATTTCAAGAGTTGAAAGCGCCTAATAATATGACTGGAGTCCAGTGTCACTGTTGGGACTTATTAATTAATCATTGAAGGGCTTATATTCTTAAACGAAGCGAACCTATTATTACCAATTCAAGGTGTCACGAGAAAAAATGTTAAATTTAACTGGAGGAAAGAAGACGAAGATGGGTTAAACGAAATCAAACAACTTAAATCCATACGTACACTTTAACAATACCTTGAGCCTCATAAACGTTTTATACGTTATACCAATGTTTCAGACTGAGCGGCGGGAGCGGTACTGACTCAAGTTGCGAATGATTGTGAAATGTTCATTAGATTCTTCAGCAAACCATTCACCGATACTCAAACTCGTTACAGTTACTATTGGAAAGAAAGCTCTGAATATTATCTTAACTTTTTCATCATTTTAGGTTGAACTTCTCCTTGGAAGTAAGATAATATAAATCACTATAACTAAGAAATGAAAAAGATTAAATAATTGGTTCAAAAGTCTACTGCAATACGATTTATTCGACTGTGTTGCCGACTTGTTCAGTCGACGTTGGATTTCTTCTGTCTAAAATCACAAAAAGCAATTTAGAGGCAGTAACTACTAATAAGATTAACAACATTCAAAGGGATATATATATATATATATATATATATATATATATATATATTCAAAAAAGGAATAAAACTAAGAATTTTATCGTGAAACAACAGTGCTCTCATCAGAGTAGGAATAAAGCAGACTTAATGGAATACAAACCTTTGCAAGCGAAGAAAATAGACTAAAAGATGAGTAGGAAATTCAGAAATTAAAATGCGACTCACGCATGCGGACAAAATCCTACATATTATTTTATGGCAAAGTGTAAAATCATCCAAGTCATGCGTCTCTTTATTCGAATTAAAATTATGAAAACAGCAATTATGAAAGGACTCCAAAAACTTGCTATTTTCAGAGCTGAAAACTTCAGAAAGTATTTTACACAGAAAACGAAGACTTTCTGCAACCTTCTGTACATAGAAATATTATCTTCTGTTGTCTCGAATCACTCAAAAAAGAAGTTCTGAAGGCCATTTCTTCTATATAAAGAAGTTATGTGCCATTAAAAGAAGTTATTATATCATCTGACAACAATTTTGGATACCTAAAAGAAGGAAAAACTTCCCTAGAATGCACCCTCAAAAAAGAAGTTTTAAGTTCTAAATTTAGAAGGTTCTATTTTGAGTGCAGCTTTGGTGAGACTCTTACGGCTCATCTTTTGTTTGTGTTTCACCAGTCATTTGTTGCTGTACTTTGTTCTCTCTCTCCTTTTGACGTCACGAGGATTATCTGATCAGTAGGTTTGGATGCCCAGGGTTGGCACCCAAAAACCCAAACCCAAAACCCACAGGAATTTTCAGTTGGTTTTGGGGTTTTTGGTCTGATATGTTTATTTTAAAATAATTAAAAATTTTCTGATTGCTACATTGTTCAATTGTAGCTAATTAGAATGCTTTGGCATGTTGATCATTTCAAGTAAGCTCACTTATAAAACACTTCTTAAATTATGCAATGTGTGAATAAAGATTACGAAAAAGTGAAAAGTTTTATTGGCCTTTTAAATGGTGTCCAGACTACAGACACAAATAGAGTACAGTAAAACTAATGAATGCTATATAAAGGTATATATATATATATATATATATATATATATATATATATATATATATATATATATATTATTCACAAGTACAGTATTACTCGATCTTAAATGCTTATGAATTCTAACAAGCATCTCCGCCTTCTCTCCCCCAATACTATTTCTTAGCTTGCTCCATACTATACCAAATGTACTAAAGAATCTTTCAAGAGAACCAGAACTAGCAGCACAGCCTTGCAAATTTTTAATAAATGTTGCAAATCCTGCAGGCAAATTCTGACCCTTTGTTTCTTTTATCTCAACACACATCCACCACTTGTACCCTGTCATACTGTTAATAAACGAGTCGCTAAACATATATCCTGGAAAAATACTATTGTCCTTCAATCTAAAAGAGCAATAACTTAAAACTGACCTTAAAAACAAACAAAAACCCCAAAACCCAGGTTTTTGCCAACCCTGATACAGCCTGAAACAAGGTTTGTTTTGATATGATTCCTGAACATTCCTTCTCATCTAAAGATAGTAGACAACCGTCAGTTTCCGATTCATAGTAAATTTAATTGAAAGAAAGAGACCATTTGAGTAATTCCAAAACTCTTCAACATCAGCATCGCTATTCAACATGGCAAAAGTATCGTTCACATACAAGTTAAATACCAGAGCGAGGACATTAGGTTTAAAAAATACGATTCTAAAAACTTTTGATAAGAATGGAGGCACTGAAGGGAAAGTTGACCCCCATTGGTAAACTTTGATTTGATTAAGGTTAAAAAAGTGTCAAGTGCAACGGGTCAAAGTTTTGAATTACGCCTCAAAAATTGTTCTGTTTGAAGTATCCTCCGCAGGTACCTTCCTAAAATGAAAAACTACCTTCAGAAGTATTTACGTTCTACAGAAGTTCAAATCTGTAAGAGTATCTGTAAAAATCATACGAATTCTTGATATGAGCCCAGGTAATAATTCTAACAGCTTTTGATAAGTGACCTGTTAACCGAGAGGCCATTTTATGAAAATGATAACCGCCACTGGAAATTACTGGTCGTAATAACATCCTTTTCTCATTAAAAAAAAAAAAAAAAAAAAAAAAAAATCTACGGAAAAAAACTGCTTATTTAAAACTTCAGTAACAGTTATTAATTGGTTGTGAAAATAATGTGCTTAATAGTTCAACTGGAATAGCGATTTATTTGAGATATCGTCTTTTCTCAATTGGTCAGAGTACTTGTCCAACCAATTGCAAACTTTTTCTTAATTTTTAAACTTTGAGTACTTTCTCCGTAGATTTTATTTTTTCGGCGTACTTTTTGCCAAAATTGTACCCAAGATAGACTAAAATTAAGGCTGATAAAAACAAAATATCTTGTAAACCTTGTGCTAAGTTTGGAAAAGGTCCCAACAATCCTCTTAAGTCCCTCATTAAAAATTCTCTTGAAAGGGTTTTAAGAGATCCTTGCTTAATCTCTTATTAAGTAAGAGTGCCACTCAACAAGATAGTCATTCTAGCAAATATATGATCTTCACAATTCATTACAATGACCTCATTAATCTTATCTTGTTTTTAAAACAAACATATATTCATTTTCTTAAAAATTTAAGTTGTCTTTTGAAATAACTCGGGGAAATTGGATATTAGAGGAGTATTTGCACAAGGTCGATTTTCATAATGTCGACGTTCAACTTTATGTATTTTGACATTATTCCAGATCGATCTTATGCAAGTAAGAAACATTTTCCACAAAAAGAAAGTTAAATATAAAGACTTGCATAATGTCGACTTGCGCAATGTCGACATGCATAATGTCGAAATATTATTTTAGGTTTGTTTACAAAATAGGTGACATGAACAAGGTCGATCAGTGTAAGGTCGATAATCATTTTCAAAAATATGAATAAGGTCAAGATTTTCGACATTATGCAAGTTCAGCAACTTTAGTATCAACCTTATGCACGTCGTCGACATTATGCAGATCGGCTTTGCGTTCAGCGACTCGAAATTAGACTTCTTAATTGTTATTTCAAAAATGTTCCCTTATGAAAATACCTTTCCGACTATGATGGCCTAATCGCATCTTATTATATTTCTCTCAATTGTTTACAAAACTATTCACAAACCCTATTACAATATATCTTCGGCAAAAAAACAACAACAAGAAAAACGAACCATGCCCTATGCAATGCCCATTTCTCTAAAACGAATATGGGTGATCAAAAAGTAACGCAACCCATGGAGAAACGCACATAATTGATTTTTTCCTTCTGTTGCAGGCGATGATTCAGAAGTGTGTCGATGCAATTTCACAGGAAACGTTGCAAAGGGTCTTTAAGAACATGAATCGCCGTATCCACTTGTGTGAAGCACAGAACGGTGCCCACTTCCAGCACTTGCTCTGAAATAAATCGTTTTCCCATGGGTTGCATTACTTTTTGATCACCCTATATTACCTGGGTAATTAATAAATCAAACCATTAAATTCGAATCAAAGTCTTCTTTCCAATAGTTTTATATATTTTTCATCAAACTTTGCTCTCAGATACCTAAGGCATTCAATCCCCTTACATTAAATGAACATTACCTAAAATATTCGTTAAAACTTCATAATTGAGCATGCTACATCCGTTAACCGACTTTCAAAATTCCTGAAATATAAACCTAATTTTGTAAAAACATTCCTTCATTTTAAAAATAAACTTATCGGTTCTTTCTTTTAGAATACGTTCAAGACAGCCGGAAAAGTATCTTAAAGCGAATGTCTAATCTAGTTTGGGAGAAGACTTTGGAAAAAGGAGGACTTATCGACGTGTAGGTAGAGCCTTACAATGGTCAAAACAACAATCGTCTGGTGGAACTTACACAGAAATCAAACCATAATAGGGTTGTTGTTATTTTGAAACTACTTTCTTAAGTTTTCAGTTTTGAAAAGAGAAAAGATTTTGGGGTCCTTTTACGTTTGCTGTTTTCGTGATTTCAACTCGAATAAGGAGACGCATGAATTAGATAATTTTAATTTTTAAGTTTGCTATAAAATAATATGTGGTTATAATTGCCAGATGTAAGATTCTGTGCGCATGCGTGGGTCGCATTTTCATTTCTGGTTATTTCTCTAATTTTTTTATTTGTTTTTAGGCTGATAAAGGCGCAAAAGTCACACACCGAAATAATTGTGTGTGTGTGTGTGTGTGTGTGTGTGTGTGTGTGTGTGTGCGCGCGCGCGCGCGTAGACAATTGGGCATAAATGAAGTCAAGTGTGTGATAATTCACATATGAAGTGAGGTACTTTTTCTTGTGAGGTAACACGTTTGGTGTTTCTGAACATTAAAAAATTTATGTAAAAAAATCTAGAAATATTTTTTGACAGAAAAAATATGTTGGTCCTGATGAGGTTACGTTAGTTAAGGTTTTGTTAGCTTAGGTTAGGTTAGATTAACGAGTACCTCACTATTTAATGATTTAACGAAATCACCCTTCGAGCCTTCACTTGCGTCCGAAACACGATGGCACTACGGTTAAGTAGAGATTTTAGACACGAATCGACCAGGGAATTACTCCAGCGGGGTACATTAAGCAGAAGTCAGGGAGTGCTGGAATTCCGGTTTCTCCCGTCACTGTCCTCCTTAGCTGTTCTTTCACCGCGTCTCATCTACCCTGTGATCAGTCAGTCAAGTATGTTCTCAAACACGGGCTACCTCGTGGCCAGTGTCGTAACACCGCTTCCCGTCGATCAACGAAGTTAAGCGAAATTGGGTCTGATAGTAGTTGGATGGGAGACTGTCCTCCGCTTCCAGACTATATAACGATCCGTGGGTCGGGTCCCAGGTAAAATTGTAGGTCTACGTCATATGACCTTAGAACTTAGATGATGCGAAAGAGGTTAAACAACCTCATCACTACATTACATGCTCTCAGCCACACACTTCTCCCTTTATTTTTCACTAAACATACATGTATCTTACACACTACACAAGCTTTTCAAAATTAAAAAAATGTTTTGTTTCCAAGAGCCTCGGAGACCTTGACTTCGGCTCTCTCTTTCTCCTTCAATAGGGGGGGGGGTATTTTTGCCGGCGTTCGTCCTTGGTCTCCTTCTTCCTACATAAAAGGTCAAATTATAGGTTTGGTTAATTAGTTTTTTTAAATAAATGTATTTAAAAAAATCATCACCAAGCTTATGCGAAAATCCGTACATGTGTATGTGTGTGTGTGTGTGTATGTGTGTGTGTGTGTGTGTGTGTGTGTAAACCTATTATCGTAATGCAGTAGACCATTGTAACGTTTCACGACATAAAGCTTATTCAGCTTCAATCTATGTTTTTTCTCTTCAAAATATGAAGGCCACTGTGTGTGAAATAACCCGTAGAGGAGATTGCTTCTTCGGCAGACTTTTGTGAAGAATCTAAAATTTTCATTCGAGAACAATATCACATTCACTTAATTTTACTTCTTTTTTTTTGTTTTTTTTGCGTGCCCAGCCAGCGCTTAATTTGTTTTTGTTTTTGTGTGCCCATCCCTTAAATTTAGTTAGTCAAGAAGGAATAAGTTTCCATCGTTGCCTTCAAAACGAAGCTCTCGGGTTATTAGGAAGAGTGTAGCGATCATAATCAGCGACCTTGGTGGCTCAGTAGGTAACACTCGTTGGCTAATAACAATCCAGGAGGTGGCACAATGGGTTTCGTAAGTCTAACCTGAGCGCTGTGCTAGTCTCTGATCTTCTTCACTGATTAGTGTTATTAAATAGATCCTATTTTACATGTACCCTAAACCGGCGAGGGAGTAACTCATTATTACATTGTAAATTATTATTATTATTATTATTATTATCATTATTATTATTATTATTATTATTATTAATTCAGTGTTTCAAGCGACAATATAATCTCAGTGAACATTGTGAAGGATACTCTCTCTCTCTCTCTCTCTCTCTCTCTCTCTCTCTCTCTCTCTCTCTCTCTCTCTCTCTCTCTCTCTCTCCAATTACCATCATCTATAACACTATCCTACTTCGTTACGTGTTTATCATTTATCCGCCGCCTATCTCCGCCAATTAAATGTTTACCTATGATTCATCTCATTTCATTCGCAGGAAATTGTTTGTTTAAAGTGCATAAACAAGCAACAGAAATACAGACGTAATATAGGCATCAATTTAATAAATTTAAGCGTTTCCATGACAATGAGATTATTGTGTTGTTCTTGTTAAGAATACAATTAATTTTAATTTGAAGTGTGTGTATAATAAATATATATATATATATATATATATATATATATATATATATATATATATAACTACAGTTCTCTCTCTCTCTCTCTCTGCTTGGGAGGGACGAACTATAGGTTAATCTTGGTGTACAGACCTCCGCATCTCCTCCTCGAGGAGGATACAGCCCTGTACACCGAACTCAGTAGCCTGCTAGGGGATAGGGTGTGTGTAGTTTTAGGAGACTTCAACTGTCGCGGCATAAAGTGGGAAAACAGGACTGCCGATGCTGAAGGAAGGAGGCTAGTTGACTTTGCTGATGACAACTTCCTCACTCAGTGGGTCAACGAGCCTACACGAGGCGAAAGCGTTCTAGACTTAGTATTCACGACCGAAGACAACCTCGTCACTGGACGAATCATTGGGCGGGAGTGATCACGGTCTTATTAGGTTTCGTGTGTGCGTCCATCGGGTGAAACGTAGTAACTCGAGAGGCAGTAAGCTCGATCTCCGGCGGGCGAACTTTGTTAGCCTCAGGGATAGCGTAGGAGAGATGGGGTTAGAGGTTGGCGGCGATGTTGAGGGAGTGTTGAGTGCATTCCGGGACGAGTTTATGGTGCTGCAGTCTGCTGCCATACCCTCAAAACCGGTCACCCCTGCTTCAACGCAGCCTAAGTGGTTCAATCGTGACATCGCTTCAGCTATCCGAAATAGGAAAGTAGCGTATAGGACTCTATAGGAGGGCAAAGGCCAATCGTTCCCACGAGAACACTGAAGCGTATGTCCGCCTGTGTAGGGAAGTGAAGGCGAAGGTTAGGCTAGCGAAACGTAACGAAGAACTACGGGTGGCAAGCCTCTGCAAGGGGAACCCTAAGGAATTCTTCAGTTATGTTAATAGTAGAAAGCCCATTAGAAGCATGATAGGACCGCTAAAGGACGGAAGCGGTGTTCTGCGGACCTCCGACGCGGACATCGCTAATGTGCTTAATGAGTACTTTGCGGGAGTGTTCACCAGGGAGGATACCCGCGTCATCCCCGAGCAAGGCGTCAGGCACGAAGGTGCTGGCCTGGATAGTTTTAGATGTACCGCGACAGTCGTTGCCGATAGAATAGACAAACTGAGCGCGTGTAAGGCTCCTGGGCCAGACCAGTTTCTCCCCAGAGTGTTGCGAGAAGTGCGCGACCAGGTGGCTCCCCACCTGGCTACAGTCTTCAACAAATCGTTGGAGATGGGCCAGGTGCCTGGTGACTGGAGGGAAGCCAACGTGACCCCTATCTTTAAGAAAGGCGATCACGAAAGTCAAGGGAACTATCGTCCCATTAGTCTCACTTCAGTTGTAGGTAAATTATTAGAAGGGATAATAGCTGATAGGATCGTTGACCATTTGGATTTCTACAAGCTGCTTGGGGACTCCCAACATGGGTTTAGACGGCATAGGTCGTGTCTCACCAACTTGCTCGAGTTTTTCCACGTCATGTTGAGTGAGTACGATAAGAGTAGGGCGATTGATATACTTTATCTCGACTTTCAGAAAGCCTTTGATAAGGTACCTCACCGCCGGCTAATGGCGAAAGTGCGCGCGCTGGGTATCGGTGGGGAAATAGGTAGGTGGATTGAAAACTGGCTGAGAAATAGGCGGCAGAGGGTGGTAATTAAAGGGGCTAGTTCGGGTTGGGCCTCGGTCACTAGTGGGGTTCCTCAGGGTTCCGTTTTGGGGCCACTGTTGTTTATCATTTACATAAATGATATCGACGGTGGCATCGTCAGTCGGATCGCCAAATTCGCTGATGACACCAAGCTTGGGGCCAATGTTGGGACGCCCGAAGCGATCGAGGAACTGCGTGCGGACCTAGGTAGGATAGGAGAGTGGTCCGAAAAATGGCAAATGCCGTTTAACTTGGGTAAATGCAAAGTGATGCACATTGGCTACGCCAATCCCAAGTCGGACTACTCGATGTTGGGTAGTAATATCGAGGTGACTGATTTAGAAAAGGACTTGGGTGTGCTAATTAGCAGCGACCTTAAGTTTACGAAACAGTGTGTAGAGGTGGAAAAGAAAGCCCAGAAACTATTGGGTTATATCAGGAGGCAATTTCAGTTTCGGAACAAGGAGATTGTGCTCTCACTGTACAATTCCCTTGTTCGGCCGCACCTGGAGTATGCTGTGCAGTTCTGGTCGCCCACCCTTAGGAAAGATATTGAGAGGCTGGAGCGAGTGCAGGCGAGGGCCACAAAGTTAATCCCTTCCGTTAGGCATATGGGCTACAATCGACGGTTACGCGCCCTGAACTTGTTTTCGCTTGAAACTCGGAGGCTGCGCGGTCAACTGATCGAGGTTTTCAAGCTCTTACGCGGGTCGATTTTAGAAGTATGTTTAGTTTAAATGATAACCCAACTCGCAACAATGGTTGGAAGTTGGATTTGAAACGGTTTAGGACTAGTGTGTGTGGGAATTACTTTACGTATAAGATCTGTGACACATGGAACAGGTTACCTTCGGAAGTTGTGAACAGTTCCTCTGTGAATCAGTTCAAGAAAAGGTTAGACCAAATTTTGCACACTATTTGAGTGTGTAGAAAATTTTCCGTGGCACCCGTTGCCATTGGTACCTCCTCGGTATGGGCCGCAAGGCCTTTTGAGGTACTTCTTTTCCTTGTAACTCCTTGTAACGCTCTCTGTCTCTCTCTCTCTCTCTCTGTTAATCCCTTCCGTTAGGCATATGGGCTACAATCGACGCTTACGTGCCCTGAACTTGTTTTCGCTGGGAACTCGGAGGCTGCGTGGTCAACTGATCGAGGTTTTCAAGCTCTTACGCGGGTTCAACGACGTCGATTTTAGAAGCATGTTTAGTTTAAATGATAACCCAACTCGCAACAATGGTTGGAAGTTGGATTTGAAACGGTTTAGGACTAGTGTGTGTGGGAATTATTTTATGTATAAGATCTGTGACACATGGAACAGTTTACCATCAGAAGTTGTGAACAGTTCCTCTGTGGATCATTTCAAGAAAAGGTTAGACCAAATCTTGCGCACTATTTGAGTGTGTAGACAATTTCCCCTGGCACCCGTTGTCATTGGTACCTCCTCGGTATGGTCCGCAAGGCCTTTTGAGGTACTTCTTTTCCTTGTAACTCCTTGTAACTCTCTCTCTCTCTCTCAACTTGGACAAATGTAAGGTAATGCATATAGGTTATAAAAACCCGAAGACCGATTACCCTCTCTTGGGAAGGAACTTGACTGAGACCGATCTAGAGAAAGACTTATGAGTCTATATCAGCAACGATCTGAAACCGTCGAAGCACTGTGCAGAAGTCGAAAAGAGGGCCTTAAAAATATTAAGTTATGTTAAAAGACAGTTCCAGTTTCGGAACAAGGAGACTGTAATGTCTTTTTATAATTCTCTAGTCAGACCTCAACTGGAATACTGTGCGCAGTTTTGGTCTCCATCCCTCAGGAAGGACATAGAAAGGTTAGAAAGAGTACAAGCAAGGGCTACAAAATTGCTCTCTTCAATGAGAATGCAAAGCTACCAACGGAGATTGGAGCGCCTAAATCTGTTTAGCTTAGAGGCGAGGAGGTTGCGGGGTCAACTTATTCAAGTCTTCAAGATGCTCAGTGGAATAGACAGGGTAGATTACAGGAACTTATTCTCACTTAATGCCAATCTGACAAGAAATAATGGATTTAAACTGGAACTAAAGATATTTAGGACCTCTGTCTGCGGGAATTTCTTTTCCTATAAAAGTTAATATCTGGAACCAACTTCCCTCAGAGGTTGTTTCCAGTCAAAGTGTAAATGTGTTTAAAAATAGGCTAGACAAAGTACTGAATTCTCTCATAGTTTAAGACTAAAACATAATATATCTCTGCAGGAGTTCGCTTGCATGGTGTGTCTGTGAGCATGCTAAATATAGAGCTATTTATATATTCTCCACTTTCCTGTAAAAATTTCCTTGGCTACTTTTCCAGGGTCAAGGTATTTTCTTCAACCTTTTTCCGTACCTGCCTCTGGCAGGGAGGGAGCGGAGGGTGGGGAGAGAGCCTTCTACTTTTCTATCCAGTTTTCTACTACCGCTAGGATAGTTGAAAGAAAAATAAACTTTTAATAACAGGAACCTCCCAAAGTGGACCGGAAGGTTTTTGAGGCTTCCTCTTGGCCTTGTAACTCTCTCTCTCTCTCTCTCTCTCTCTCTCTCTCTCTCTCTCTCTCTCTCTCTCTCTCTCTCTCTCTCTCTCTCTCTCTGTAAATATCATATTATAGCATACAGGAGACACGGTTAGGCTTAGGGAAACTTCTTAGGCCTAAAGTCGCTCTTACCTTAGGATTATCGCCTAGTAATGACTGGCAGTACTTTGAAAATTGCTTCCACAAACAAAAGCCACACGAATCGATAAGAAATAAAGCACTTTCATTTATTTGTGATTGCAACAATACAGGCTTCATATTATTATTATTATTATTATTGTTATTATTGAATTAGTATTATTGCACCCTCGCATGCCCTTGCGTCGTATATAACTTAGCGATTTGAGGAAATAGAAGCCAGTATGTTACCCATCCCTTAAACGTATAATGCATAAAATAACTGTTAGCATTTTATAAGTGTAAAAGCAACCTAGAACAAACAAGCTCTACGTTCATTAAGCTTAATGGCCCCCATGAGCTGAATATCTGCTCACATATTCATAAAATATTCTATAATGAAACCCTTGCATTAATTATGAAATCATATCAAACAACCAAGTAAACCATTCGGTAAACCTAAGACACGATAACCATTATTTAAAAAACCTCTTAACCTCACAAAGGAGATCTCCCTCCCATTCGAAAAGAGGGGGGGGGGCTGATATTTGGGGATAATTTTTGCAACAAATTTTAAAGCACACTCTTTCCATACAAATTTTCGTAACAAATTACAAATAAAAATTTCCCTGTGACTATTTACTCGTTTTTGCTATTCCCATTCATCTCTTAATTCTCTATTCCCATTCTTCTTAATTCCCTGTTCACATTCCTCTTAATATCCTATTCCCTTTGCTTCTACTAAAACACCAGATAAAATCAGTTTGATGTTTGATATGCTTTATTTAAAAGCCTGTAAAGCGCGCAGCACGCTTGTTAAGTGCAGTTACGAAGCTGTATACATAGTATCCGTATTTAATAATAAAATTATACTTATCTATAAAAACTGTATATATTTATAAATAAATAATTAAATAAATAAAATTAAAAAAGTAACAATTTACTTACTATATTTAAGTTCAAATCGATACTAACTATCATACAAAAAAGGCCTTCTATACACAGAAATATTATCTTCTATTGCCTCAAATCACTCCAAAAAGGAGTTTGGAAGACCGTTTTTTCTATCTAAAGAAGTTAAGTACCATTAAAATAAGTTATTATATCATCTGACAAAAAACTTTGATATCCAAAAGAAGGAAAAACCTCCCCTTGTAGAATGCACCTTCAAAAAGAAGTTTTAAGTTCTAAATTTAGGAGCTTTTATTTTGAGAGTTTGTTATAAAATTATTTATTAAAAAACGAGTCAGAATACAAAAACGCAATTTTATACGCCTTAAAATTGCATAATGTAAATAACGTTTCCCTTGAAAGCGATTCTTATGCCTTATATTTGGCAATTCTTAAGATGTACTACTAAATATTCTATGCCTTTAGTCTTACTTCAATAACTATACTTCCATATTCTCTGTACTTATCTTTTGAGGGGAGTTACATCGTGGCCAGTGTCGTAACACCGCTTCTAGTCAGTCAATCAGCGAAGTTAAGCGACATTGGATTTGGCTAGTAGTTGGATGGGAGACTGTCCTCTGCGTCCAAATTATATAACGACCCGTGGTTCAGATCCCACATAAAGCTGTAGGTCCTCGCCATCATATGACCTTAGATATTGCGAAGGAGGTTAAACAACCCCCATTAAATCAATTAATGATCTTTTGAGCATTAAATAATTTGAACTCTTATTTTATATATATATATACAGTATATATATATATATATATATATATATATATATATATATATATATATATATATATATATATATATATATATATATATATACAGGGTGTCCGAGAATTATCTGTACAATTTTTGGCTGTTATTAAAAGTCAACCATGAAGTGTAGAAATTCCAGTGTTGTTCCATTTTACAGAGAATCTCATTAAGTTTTTTCTGATACCAAGTTTTGACAAGTTTTTTAGAAATTCCAGTGTGTCCGAACATTATCTGTACAATTTCATCTTTTAATAAAATTCTTGATAACACACGTAAAATTCTTAAACAAGATTATTTAGAATCTGTATTTTCAAAAGTTTCTTTTATTAAAGTAACGTTGTTACAAACATTCGATATGTGCACCATTAGTGATTCGCAAAACATCCAATCGATACTCCAAATGTTGCCATGTACGCTGCAGCATATCCACATCAATTCGCTCAATAGCAGCTGTGATTCTTGCTTTTAAATCATCAATGTCTGTCACCCGCGTACATTTCTAAAAAAACTTGTCAAAACGTGGTATCAGAAAAAACTTAATGAGATTCTCTGTAAAATGGGACAACACTGGAATTTCTACACTTCATGGTTAACTTTTAATAACAGCCAAAAATTGTACAGATAATTCTCGGACACCCGGTATATATATATATATATATATATATATATATATATATATATATATATATATATATATTATCCACCTTTTTTATTATTATTATTATAATTATAATCCGTGTCGCAGTAATAACGAATGTTTACTTACTGAATTTCACGAGTGTCTCGCACTTTCTCTACACAAACCTTACCAACATTTTTAAAGCTTTTTTTTCACGTTATGAGGGAAAAAGCTTTTAAAACGCTTTCATTAGTGTTATGACCGCGTTTCTTTGTCGCCCTGTTTGAAGATTCTTTGTTATAATTTCCATTTAGGAGATTATGTCGACTTTGTTAAAAAAAGAAAAAAAAGTTTTCCAGTCATGAAGTTACTTTCGTTAGTTAAGTACCCAGTTAGGAAAGTGTATGAAACATTTTATATATATATATATATATAATGCACCTCGGTGATGTCATGGTTAGCGTCGCTGACTACGAATCCATCGGCCCCGGGATCGAGACCCGGTAACGGCAGGCGGCGCGCAGCAAAACCCAGCTGTTCATCCTTCCACACAATAAAGAAAGTGTTTGGTAGATAAATGGGTACCCTGGGTAGTCCAGTGGTTAAGACGCTGGGCTGCTTGGTAGGCGTGGTTCGGATTCCACGTTAAACTGTAGGTCTAAGGTGGAGTGAAAAGCTTGACCTTCGTCAGAATGAACGATTCGGGCGGAAGCTAACCAAAGGTTATAACAGTGTATGCGTAAATGATAAAATCATTATATTTTTCAATCCTTCATTGTATATGGGATGCTCTTCTAAGGTTGAATGAAATCGTCTGGCGTTAACCAGAACAAAATAGTAAGATTACATGATTAAGAAATTAACAAGTAATAAATAATGACACGTTAAATATCTTTTTTACTCGGGTCGGAGATTGGGTTGAGTTCCTGTATAATTAGTGATTGATATACTGTTCCCAGGTGCCGTTTATAATAAATAATATAATAGCCTTATTTCGATAATGTTTGTGGTCATGCGGCAATTCTTGTGGTGAAACATTTCTCTCAATTTGTGTCATCAATTCTGGGATGATGAAGAAACAAAATTATTCCTTTATATAAACGATTTGAAATGATGATAAATAAGCTCAATTGCAGCCTTTCATTACCAGAACTCATGGCTCAGTGGGTAACACCATTTCCTTATATGAACGGATTAAAGACACTGAGGTCGGTCGGGTGTTCGAATCCCGATGGTGCTGGTAATAATAATAATAATACAGGAGTTAGAGCAATGGGTCGCATTGGTTTGGCCTGAGCGCTATGTGCCAGTTTCTTGCACCCCTCACTGATTACACTAGGCAACAAATTTCAACTTTTTTTTTGTTACAGACACGTGAACTACTGATTCCTACTAAAGCGGTGATGCTGATTTCAGATCTGATATCAAAATTTCTCTATCACGTCCAGATTTTGTGTAACCGAAAACCCCTATTTTTCATTTTTTTTTCTCACCCACTTCTATTACGAAAGCCGTCTAAGCTACTTTTCCGTGCCACGTTTTATGTTAAGCATACTTAAATAATTAGTGAACAGGGATGTCTTTCCTCCTTTATTCTGGCTTAAGACAGACAGCGGAATTCCGCTGGCGGAGTTACCACCCCTGCGCCCAACCATCCACCCAAAGCGCGTTAGTATTTTGTTGTTACTACTGAAAGGCAAATTCCTGTTCTTAAGTGAAACTTTGGTGTGTCCTCTTCCTTTGTCGCTTGTAGGATGACGAGCTCTCCTTCTGCAGGAACCAACAATAATCTCCCATCATATTTGGGTTGAAATTACCTTGGTATCTGTTTTCCATAACTGAGATCTGTTGGTGGAAGCGCTCACCATGCTCGTCACTTACAGCCCCAAGGTTGGCCGGGAAGAAGTCAAGATGAGAATGTAAAAAATGAATTTTCAGACATTCTGCATCCCTTTATTTCATAAGATTTAAGCATGTTTTCTACGAGTTTACGGTGGTTTTCAGCTTTGTGGTTTCCAAGAAAATTTTTGACAACTTCAACGAAAGATGTCCATGCTCCTAGTTCATTCTCATTTAGGTTAGATGGAAACGATGAGTCGTGGATGACACTGCGGATCTGTGGTCCAGTGAAAACTCCAGCTTCTAGCTTAGCATCTGTCAATATTCCTTTGAATTTATCCTTTAAATATTGGAAACCACTACCTTGATGATCCATACCCTTCACGAAATTTTTCATAAGGCCAAGTTTAATGTGAAGTGGTGGAAGATGTACTTTCTGAGGGTCAATAAGTGCTGGGTGTTTCACATTGTATTTACCAACAACATGTTCAGTTCTAGATGGCCAATCATGTTTTTTGTAGTGGTTCTTGTCATCTCTGCTGTTCCATAGACAAAAAGCACATATGCTTTGTGTAGCCCAACTGTAACCCAAGAAGTAATGATACAACTTTAAGGTCGCCACAAATATTCCATGTGTGGTCCTTATATTTGATGGGTCTTAGCAGCAGTTTCATCGATTCATAAGTCTCATTAAGGCCAGTGGCATGTGCTACAGGTATTGAAGGTTTTTCATTGCCGTTGTGCAGTAATACAGCTTTAAGGCTAGCTTTACTAGAGTCAATGAACAGTCTCCATTCTTTTGGATCATAGCGACAGCCAATCCCTTGCATCAGACCACTGATATCGTGGCAGAAACAAACGTTTTCTTCCTGTAAGTAAAATGATGAAAACTGCAAATGGCGATGGCGGAAATGGGAAACTTTGGTGTTTGGTTGGAGAAGATTAAATTCTTGAAGTCTTGAACCAAGCAACTCTGCCTTTTCTTTTGGTAATTCCGAATCGCGCACTAAGTCATTTAACTCCGCTTGACTTAACAAATGTGGGGAAATATTTGCATCTGGAACATATATGCCATCTTTCCCTGTTTCTATATCACTAGCAGAATCTTCAGATGAACTGCTGTCTGTTATCGTTGCTGGTGGAACTGGTGGTGGATTTGTTTCATCATGTGGTACTGGTTTCATTGCTGATTCGCAGTTTGGGTACGTGATCTTTGATTTGTTTTTCTTTGTGAAACCAGCAATCTTTGTCAAACAAAAATAACAATCATTGAAGTGATTTTTCGGCTCACGCCAAACCATGGGGACTGAGAACGGCATAGCTTTTCTTTTACCATTCATCCAAGCTATTAACATTGCATTGCACTGTGCACAGCAAATATGTGGTGCCCAGTCCCTCTGTTGGTCTCCTAACTTACAGTCAAAATAACACTCGTAGGCAAGTTTAATCTTTGTTGTTATGTTTCTACGTTGTGGCTTAGGTGTATATTGTCCACAGACAAAGCAGAAGTTGTCTGGGTGATTTACACAAGCACGTCTATTTGATGCCATTTTGAATTACCATACAATATCTGAAAAAACGTAGAAAGTAATTATTACGATGTGCAAAATAAAAAGAAATACACACCGTAGTACAAAACAAATGCTATAAAAACACACAAGTCACCACAACCTGTCACTTGCTCATCAGCAGAGAGCTTCAACAACCGTTCTGCTTGACTGTCACGTAGCGACTGACCGTTGGGCCGTTGCCCGTTACTATGCTCTTGACTCAGTGTTGCCAACTCGGGATAAATTTTATTTATCAAAATTGTTCGAATTTGTATATAGTTGGCAAAAAAAATTGCTTTAACCTTGAAAAGCAAGTTTCATATTACTAGCATTAAGCCGATTAAAACCAAAATCTGGACGTGGTAGAAAATTTTACTAAAAGTGATTTGCATTTTACACAAAATCTAGACGTGATAGAAAAAATCTAATTATAGATTTGAAATCAGCATACCGAAATTAGCTAGGAGCACCTATTTGGTCTTCTGTAACAAAATCTTTGTTGCCTAGTGTTATTTCTATAGACTCTCATCTTCTCGCCTGCACATATTCTACGCACTGGACGGTTGAGTGCAATTAGCATTCATTATTTAAGTATTTAAGAAAAACTGACGGAAAAACACCTTTTGTTTCATAGCAAGATTTTCTGAAAATTGTATCGTGCAAGTTGCTTGACCTTCGTGTGAAGAGAGACCGACGCACGGAACTTTTACCAGGTGTGTGTATATATATATATATATATATATATATATATATATATATATATACACATATATATATATACATATATACACACACCATCCTGTATATCGTTTATGCATGAGCTGTCCAAGCTATGCTTGATGGTGTAATTCTATTAATTATAATCTTCCGTGCATGGGGCGATTTATCAAAGGTAGACACCAGCCATCAACCACCGGTTTTATATCGGTTTAATTTTAATTGCAGTTAAGAGTTGTTAAGGATTAACGGTTTCTTAAGTGCTCAGATAAGTCATCTTCACAAATGGTTCAAATTCGCCCTTCTGCAGACACGCAGAAGGGTGCCTCTTTCGCTCTTGCAATTGCAGTTAAAGAGAGGGACGGGAACGGATTTTCTTCACCGTCAGTGATTTGGCACTTAAATGTTTTATGAAGTGGATCCCTTAATCAAGGAATGATTAAGGATTTGTCCTCTTGAACACCGGAGGACACACTAAATCCTGTCCACTTTGTCTTCTTTAAAACTGAGAGTATAAATTAGTTCACACACACTCTGCAGATAATAAAGTCGTTGAAGAGCACACTTTCGGTAGATCCTAAAGTGGATTGAACAGTTCGTTTCTGCACAAGAAGGGTCCTCTGAAATTTAACCGCCCCTCCATCTCCCCGAGAAACCACACTTTTAGGGATTAAAGAGAACCTTTCACACTATCTTCAGTATACCTTCAACCTATTGAATGTACCCCTTAAATTTCTGAATTGAGGGGACATTTCGTCTCATTCATACCGTACTGCCATTTTGAAAGTAGACACAACGGACAGGATTTACGGTAATATATCGATGCAGGTGTAAAATATCAGGTGAGAATGAGAAATTAGAGTTGATTTTGCTCAAACTCTTTTTACATTTTCGGTATTCATTTGTTTTAAAAAGCATTTCTATATATATTTAACTCCTCGTTAATTAATTAATGGTTTAAATTGAAGTGTTTTCGATTCCAACTTGAAGCGTGATCCACAACCCACGGAAAATGGGAAGAGAATTTTCAGATAATATCTGATGTAGAGTATATGTTGCTATTCGTTTGAAAATGTATGGGAATGTACTGAATGTACTTCCTACACCATACACTTGAAACAAAATAAGAAAAAAGATAACGCATTAAAATTTATTCTGGGTTTGGTTTTTCGGGAGGGGGGGGTATTTCACCTTGAGAAGTAGTCTTCTTTAAAGTCTATTAAGTTTGAGTTTACAAATACAATTTTTTCCTGTGTTGAGTCTACAGATATATATATAAAATATTATTCTAAACAAAATACAGTTCTCTATACGGACGATTTGCAATTGCTGATATTTGTGGTTTTTGGTCCAGTTTGTGTAGAGGAAGCCTAAGGTAGTGCGAGTGTGACGGTAATTGATGCAAGTAAATTTGTGCTATCTTGGGGAGGAAATACAAACTTGCGGTGCATCTTGCTCCTGAAGAATCATGCACCAGGACTAGGGGTGTCTGAGTACAAACTAACGAAAACGGACCAGTACTTTGATTCCTTAACTGCTTGGCAATGCTGCTGCGAGCTGTTCATGCCCTGGAATGGGCATATGGGCGGAATGGTGCTCTGTGTAAAAAGACGTTTAACGCTTCGCACTTCCACTTAACCTATGAATGCAGACTACGAATCCATCGGTTCAGGATTCGATTCCTGGTGACGGCAATAAAAAATGGTTTGTAGATAAATTGGTACCCTGGGTAGCCTAGTGATTAAGACGCTGGGCTGCTGATCGGAAGGTCGTGAGATCGAGTCCGGGCGAGAACTTCGTAATTTCTGACCACCCGTGGTTAGTCGTGGTTCGTATTTCACGTTAAACTGCACGTCTAAGGTGGAACAACAAGCTTGACCTTCGTCAGAATGAACAATTCGGGCGGAAGCAAAACCAAGGTAACCAAGGTGTATATATTATTCTAAACTAAATACGGGTCTGTATTTAATTTATTGTTCCTTTCAGTGGTGATGAATACGTACGAAAGCCGTGTCATTACTATGACCCCGTATTTGCTTGCCACTGATGTTGCGAGCCGCTCGTACCCTGGAACAGGCGTATGGGCGGAATGATGCTCTAAGTGAAAAGATGTTTAACTCTTCACAATTCCACTTAAGCTATAAATGCATCGATGAATAATATATTTGGTATACAGCCTGTAAGGAAAATTTAAAACAATTCCGAGCGCTTTCGTCTCTTATAAGACCTTCTCAAGGAATGATTACAAAATTGAAGAAAGTAAACAACCTACATTAAGGTCCGACCCCAAAAGGGGGACCTCTCCAGTGGGAGAGTATTTTTATCTACTGCGTGCTTACATTTCTTCCAATTATTCTGAAATATTGCTCTCTTTTTTTTAATATCTTCTGAAATAATGCTATCTAGTTTATGCAGACCAGGAATTGGTATTTGGAGTGGATTTTATACATACAGTTCCTAAGATAGCTCTCAATTAAATTAAAACTATTGATTTCAGTATTCGCCCTATTCCAGTAGATTTTGTGGTCATTATTAAGTAAATGAGGAATATTTCACTGTTATTTCTACAATATCCGACATTTTGTGCTATTTTACTCTTGTTTTTCAACGTTTTCCTGTTTGACCAATATACACCACAGTACAATCTTTACAATTATATATAGACAGAACCAATTTTTGGTGGTCTATTTCTTAGCAGCTAGGTTTTTTGTGATTTTTTTTATTAAAAACTGCATTAAGTTTTCAGTAATTTTGGCATATATATATATATATATATATATATATATATATATATATATATTTAGGAGAAATCCAATGACAAGGAGAAATGTAAATGCCATGAAAAGTCTTCTTTAATGCGCAACGTTTCGAGCAATACGCTCATCTTCAGGCTGTTTAATAACAATGTGAAATTAAAATCAATATTGAATGAAAAACAAGACAGAAAATTTCTATAACCTATTCATAAAGGCAAATTTTAAAAGACTGAGAAAAGAGGGTTAAATTCTAAGTTATACAGATTTACATATAAAAATTAAGAAGCTATTTTTACATACATATAGTAAATGTGAAATTAATACACTGGAAAAATTAACAATAGTACACTGGAATAATGAAACTAACTAACCTTTCACTGCAGTTTCCGAGGCTAACTGATTTAAGCAGAGGCAATACGGGAAAACAAGAGATGGCGAGGGCGATTGGGGAAGGGGGGATTATAAGGAATTGGGGAAGGAGGAGGGATTATAGCAAATTTAGGGGGACGGCTGATGAGTCAACATTTAAAGTAGGGGACAATGTTTTAATGAAAAGCGATTCCAAAATTCTTAGTGAGTTGGGACAAGTATTACAACCAAGAATTTTAAAATTGTCTAAAGTGACATCAGTTTTACATTTTATACTGTGTTCCCGAATACTCGAAACTTCCTTAGTTTTTAAAATTTTACCTGTTCGGCCACTTAACCCTCTTTTCTCAGTCTTTTAAAATTTGCCTTTATGAATAGGTTATAGAAATTTTCTGTCTTGTTTTTCATTCAATATTGATTTTAATTTCACATTGTTATTAAACAGCCTGAAGATGAGCGTATTGCTCGAAACGTTGCGCATTAAAGAAGACTTTTCATGGCATTTACATTTCTCCTTGTCATTGGATTTCTCCTAAATATTAAATTGAAGCTCTGTAGAAGCAACCCGCATGATTATATATATATATATTTGAAATTTAAATTCATTATCACTTATTATTATGATGAAATTCAGGATAAGTGTGGAATCCTCTCTTTCCAGCGCTTTGGTAAATTTAATAGATGGAACCAAGTTATTAAGTTTGAGAGAAAATTCATCAAAATTTGGGGGCAGAAGGTATAATTATGGCCTTCTGCTCAAAATCTTGATGAATTACCCTTCACACCTAATAAAATACAGTTTTTTCATCTATGACGAACTTGAGAACTCATGAAATTGTCAGTTTAGAATTGTTGGACGAGAAATTTTACGCGATTTGTACACAGGAAATAAACTTTGTTAGTCTCACTATTTCTAAATTGGAAACCTGTTTAAAACTTGCTAAAAGGAATTTTTATCAAACAAACACATACTTCTACTTATTAAAACACACCACTAAAAAAAAAACATGTTGTTAAGAAATAGTCCGCCAAAAATAGGTACTGTTTATACTAATGGTTGTAAAAACTGTATCATGGAATACTGTACTGTATATCAGAAAACCAGGAAAACCTTTAGAAACGAGAGTAAAATAGTACAAAGAAAAGGTCAGATATTGTAAGAATAACAATGTGGTATTTAATGTAATTAATAATGGCCACAGAATCAAGTAGAATAGTGCAGTGATTGTAACAAACAATTTTAATTTAATAGAGAGAAATATATTATTATTATTATTATTATTATTATTATTATTAGAAATTATATGTATGAAAATCTGCTTCAAATACTGTAAATAAATAGGTTAAATTAGGTAAATACTGTAAATACTAGGAAAATACTAGGTAATACAAGGTAAACACTAGGTAATACCAGGTAAATACTAGGTAAATACTGGGTAATACTAGGTAAATACTAGGCAAGTACTAGATAATACCAGGTAAATACTAGGTAAATACTAGGTAAATATTGCATAAACTAGATAGCATAACCTCAGAAGAGATTAATATTTTAAAACTATTAAGGACTGTAAACGGATAAAAATATTTCTCCACTGATCAAACCCGTTTAGGGGAGGACCTTAATGTAGGTTGTTTGCTTTCTTCAAGTTTTTGTTCATTCCTTGAGAAGATGTTATAAGAGACGAAAGCGCTCGGAATCGTTTTTCATTTTCCTTGCGAGTTGCATCACATTTTACGAAGTTTACGTGAAAATTGTGAATGATTTCGCATATATATATATATATGGGGGGGGGGCATTCAAAAGGTTTTGCCTCATAATGCCCATGATATTAGTTTTTTGGCAGGAATTCTGGGACTCTCTCTCTCTCTCTCTCTCTCTCTCTCTCTCTCTCTCTCTCTCTCTCTCTCTCTCTCTCTCTCTCTCTCTCTCTCTCTCTCTCTCTCTCTCTCTATATATATATATATATATATATATATATATATATATATATATATATATATATATATCAGCTGACATATCCATAACATATTCTGTAATGTAATTAGTCAGGAGGGCCAGAAAGTAACAGAGCTCAGCCCAGACTAACGAGGCCCGTTACGCTAAATCCTGAATTATTATTACTAGTGCCATCGGGAATCAAGGCCCCAACCTCAGTTTTTTCACTTGGCTTATATAGGGAAACTGTGTTTATTCACTGAACTACGCGCGGTGGCTAAAATATTTTATGACCTAAGGACGCCCCTGTGTTAATTATGGAAATCATATTAAATAATCAAGTAAACCATTCATGAACCTAAGACATGATAACTTTTGCTTCTAAGAACCTAACTTCACGCTTGAAACATCACTTAAGAAGGTTCCTCTCATACGAAGGAAGTTGCTGTTTGGGATAATCCGAAAACAAATTTAAGTACGGATGTTTCTCATAAATTTTTTCTTATTTATTTAAAAAAGAAAATCTTGGATTAATATTAGTTTCTCTTCCTCCTCACACTTCTTCCCCTCTTCATCTTTCTCTATCTCTCTTCATCTTTCTTTCTCTCTCTCTTCATCCTTCTTCCCGTATCCTATCCTTTCATTTCTCGTAAAACCTTTTCAAAAACTGTAAATTATTGATTCCTTTAAATTGAAAATACTTACCACATATGAGGTCATACAAATCAGTATTAACCAATGTATGCTTGAAAGCTACAAGTAACCACAATCCAACAGCGTTCCTACTTGGCACGCGAGAAAGTAGAAATCACCCTTGTCTTCACCTCTCTACAGGAAAAATGTTTGCTTCTGCGGGACAAAGATAGTTCTCTCTCGTATGCCAGGTTGGAACACTGTTGGATTGTGGTTACTTGCAGCTTCCAGACATTACTAAGTCCCCTCCGTTTGCTAAGGTTTTCTTTTAGCGAATGTATATATATCTATATTTTTTATGTAGGAATGAGGGGGCCAAGGGCAAAAGCAGGCAAGGCAGAAGCTGGTACTTTAACTGTATGCCTTCCTTTGTAACACAAATCTTGAATGAGTCGGTTTACACGCTGACCAGAATTCCAGGCAGACGGGAAACCCCTTCCATCATTGAAGGACGTATCATATATATATATATATATATATATATATATATATATATATATATATATATATCTCGCCCATTTCAGGGTACGAACAGCTCATAGCAGCAGTGCCAAGCAGTTAGGGAGTCAAAGTACTGACGAAGCTTTCGTACGTGGTTCATCACCACTAAAAGCAACAATGTTCCTTGTTAGTCTAGTTCGAAGAACATCCGTAATCATATTCAATTAATCGCAATTTTCGTTAGTTTGTATTGCAGACAACCACAGTTATTATCGGTTCTGGTGCATGATTCTTCATATATATATATAGTCCGGTCAGAAAGATCATACCTCTCACAACTAATGGAACACTATAACATTATTGACGCACTTGAAAGTAATGAAAACTATGATGTAATATACACAGACTTCGCCAAGGCGAATCATAGCACATAAACTGAAATATATGAGAATAACAGGAAAAGTAGGAAAATGGGTATATAATGTTTTTAGTGAGCCACAGCAAGTCGTTACAGTTCATGGAATATCTTCTTCAGAGTCAGAGGTCCTCAGATCAGTATCACGAGGAACAGTATCAGTTCCATTACTTTTCATAATCATGCTAACTGATATACATGAGGAAGTTACCAGCGACGACACAGTAACATTCTTTGCGATGACACAAAAATTAGTTGAAAAATAAGAAACCCAGAGGATATAGGATCTCTACAAACAGACATGAACAGAATCTACAATTGGTCTGAATGCAATAATATGAAATTTAACACTGAAAATTTTCAACTATTAAGGTACGAAAGAAAGGAGGACCTAAAATCCATGCAATACTATACCCTAAATGGACACGAAATTCAGAGAAATTCTAAAGCAAAAGATTTACGTGTTGTAATGACTGATGACGTGAAATTTGAATAACAAAATAAGATAGCAGTAAACAGAGCAAAAAGAATAAATGGGCAGATACTGAGAACCTTTAAACGAAGGGATAGGAATATAATGATCGCTCTATTGAAAACATTGGTCATGCCCAAGTTGGAGTAGCCTGCTGTTCGGTCTTAACATCCTCATATATATATAAAAGAAGATATTAGTCATTTAGAAGGGATTCAGAGAAGCTTCACAGCCAAGAGCAATGGATGCAAAGAACTAAATTACTGGGAATGGTTACGAGAATTAAACTTATATTTACTGGAAAGAAGAAGAGAGAGGTATACTATAATTTACACTTGGAAAATAATGGTGGAACAAGCTCCTAATCTTACTTTGAACCCTATAACCCCCCAAATAACAGTGGAAAGTAGAAAAGGAAGAATGTGTCGTGTTCCCAAATTAAAGGCTAGAGAGGGAACATCCTCAACCCTGAAGGAAAATAGTTTTGTTGTGAGAGGACCAATACTGTTTAACCAGCTGCCCAAGGAACTAAGGAACGCGAGTGGTGTTGCGGTGGATATCTTCAAAGGAAGACTAGACGCCTGGCTCAGAACAATTCCTTACAACATGCGACGCCTTGCCTGCTTGACCCCTTCCTCCCCCCATTCCCACTTCCTTGTACGAGTCCGATCTAACCTTTGGTTAACAGTTTATAACTATTTAATGCAAATTCAGCAATATAATCCCCCACCCCCCGACCTATTAGTATCCAACCAAGATTTGGAAAAAGGCTTTAAATAAGGTTTTGCAATCGCTTTGCTCACATTAAGTTCGTAATTTTATTTCTCAAACTTCCCCCATTAACATAAATACAGCGTTGAATTTACTAGATTTACTTTTCGCCAACACATTATTACTCCTTATCGAGTTTGGCTTCTGTCGTGACCTAGATATGCGTTTCCCAATTGTATATATATATAAAATCTCGTATCTCTGTCATTCTCTCAAGCGAATGCAAATCGTTTGCTTGCCCAAAGTTTATATAATGCGTTTGGATGTGTCGTGAATGTTTGGAATGGTTCGTGGTAGTCTTCATAACTACTTCTTAACTGTTGTTCCGCTCGTAGTTTAGGCGTAATCTGCGTTACCTTAACCTATTCATGCCTGGCCTTCCATATGTAGGACAGTCAGATTGTTAATATTTACTCTGGAATTTAAAGGCAAAAATTAAAATTGGTTCCGGTCTAAATAGTTTAATCTTTAATAGGTGAAGTCTCTTAATTAACCCCTTAATCACCACGGGTATTTTCTGAGACAGCAAAATCGTCTGACGTTCGCCAAAATGAGATCAGTAAAGTGTCACTGGGTTAAAATATGAATCTACGAATCATTATGAATCCTGTATTTTCTTAGTTTTACGCATCTTTCATTCGTATCTAGTGAATGAAAGGACTACTTCTCAATTCAGTGTCATTCCCATTTATGTTCGTGGTCCGTCTATGAGAATACTCGAAGTGAGGATTCCAAATTTGAGGAAAGAGATTTTTCCGATTTGGGAAAGTGTAAAAAGAGGGCAGGGATGACATTGCGGGCCCCAATGTGTGTTGAGGGGATGGGGGTATTTTCTAGGAAAAAATTAAAGTTAAAGCGAGAAATAATATAGTAGGAATGAGGGGTCAATTTGAGAATTGCCCCCTTGGAGATTCTCACTTACTAACTTCTCATTCTTGGACGAGGAATGGAGAAGAAATAACAGAAATTGGGAAGAGCTCAGTCAAAACTTTTTCTATTCATCCCGGCATTATCAACCAGTTGTTATTATTTGAGGGTTTGCATCAGTGCCTGTCATGCACCGGTTTATATCTGACCTATACTTTTTCGTATGTCGTTTGTTCATAAGTAAATTAGGTATGAGAACTGTCTCTTCGTTGTGTCTACATGATGACATCACACCCATCCAATACACACACACACACACACACACACGCATATATATATATATATATATATATATATATATATATATATATATATATATATGTTAAACACAGACCGTGCATGGAACAAGGAACTCTTCTGGGAAAGAGTTCCTTGTTCCATGCACGGTCTGTGTTTAACATATAAGTTTCTCAGGGGACCATTCTGAGTTTGTATATATATATATATATATATATATATATATATATATATATATATATATATATGTTCATTCGCCTTATTTTGTATCGGATTTCTATTTCCAAATATTATATGGGTACAAGCGAAGACACACACACAAATAGACGTAAAGATTCCTTCATTTATCAGACTATTGTCGTGTCTGTAAGCTTATCAGAGCTGTGCCAAATAAATCTGACTGTTTAGTTGAGGCTGTCAGCGGTTATTCGAGTTTTAGTGACTGCTCAAATGTTTCAATCCAAATTGCACTCTCTCTCTCTCTCTCTCTCTACGGATTCTTTACGGGTACGAGATAGATTCATTTATGGATTTTTTCTCTACAGATCCTACTGTATATATATATATATATATATATACAGGGTGATGCATAAATGTGTTTCATAAATCGCAGGGTGTATTCTTGAGACAAAAGTAAAGAAAAAAGACCATATAAACATAGGTCGAGAAACCCGTAGGTTTCGAGCTATAGCACGCGACAGAAAAATGAAACTTCGAAAGATTTTTTACATTTTATGCAAATATACAGTGTGATGCATTTGTTTCATTAAGGTAAACTTTCGAAATTCTTTCCTACTTCTTGAATGCATGCCTCAGCACGTCTCTCTACTTATCCACTTCATCGTAAACTACCATTAACTACCATTAACTACCATTCCCTCACTTCTTCATACTCATTTTCCCCCTTTAACTCTCTCCCTTCTATCCTATCTTGCGACGTGCTGAGGCATGCATTCAAGAAGTAGGAACGAATTTGAACATTTACTTTAATAAAGCAAATATATCACACTGTGTATTTGCATAACACGTAAAAAATCTTTCAAAGTTTCATTTTTCTGTCGCGTGCTATAGGTCGAAACCTACGGGTTTCTCGACCTATGTTTATATAGTCTTTCTTCTTTACTTTTCTCTCAAGAATACACCCTCCGATTTATGAAACACATTTATGCATCACCCTGTATACTGTGTTTAAAATTATGAATCGCGGTTGTGCTAAAATTTTAACTAAAAATTACGATACCTAAAAATAAACACGAATAAAATTATATTCACTTGGCATTGGAATTGGAATTGACTTTATGCGTGAAATTTGAAACCGATTAATTACAAGTAAACTTAATCTTATAAGCGCGAAACCAAATTTATTTCGAATTAAAATCATTTACTTACTCGAAGTTCAATTTTAACAAACTGTTCCTCATAATTTTTAACAAAGTATATATATATATACACTTTTTTTTTGTTTAAAACCCCCCAAATTTTTTTTTAAATTAAAGAGAGAGTTTCTGTGGGTGTGTATAAATATAATTTGCGTGGATTCTGAATATAAAAATCTGCATAGAGATGAAAGAGAGACGACGTGGAAAGGAAGAATCAATTTCGGGAATT
The DNA here is from genome assembly GCA_023014485.1 of Bathynomus jamesi. Lineage (NCBI taxonomy): Eukaryota > Metazoa > Arthropoda > Malacostraca > Isopoda > Cirolanidae > Bathynomus > Bathynomus jamesi. The sequence continues at coordinate 993,299 of JAJOZX010001004.1, forward strand.
GGTTGCTAATATATTATTCTGGAAGAGCTTAGACCCCATTTCGCTGTAAGTAATGATGTCCGAGAGAGAGAGAGAGAGAGAGAGAGAGAGAGAGAGAGAGAGTTGGCAGTGATGCTGCCAGCTGATCGTACTCTGAATGGGTGTATGGGCGGAACGGAGCTTCGTAAAAAACATTTAAACCTTTCTTCTATCTTGTACTTAATCTGTTAACAAACATATCATGGTGACTGTAGGCTATATAATTAATGTAATGAGATAATTAAAAAATTTGTTTGTTTTTGGGGGTCACCATTTGATCTCTTTCGATCAAAACAAAGAAGTTAATAAACCGAGCTGCTTTTTCCTTTAATTAAACAAAAACGATTAAATGGTCAATGTCACGATGAAATGAAGTTACAATTGACTAAATTGAATGCGTGAATATGAATTGAGTGTCGATATTAAATGTTGACAGAAGTAAATGGACACTCAGTTTTTCCACAGTATCTTATTTGATAATAAAAATCAATAAATAATAAATTTTAATAAATCAATATATATTTAGAATCATATTATTTTCCCTTTTGTATTGTGGTTTGCGTTATATGATCCCATTTGCCATTTGTTATTGAGGAAAATCAACGTTGTATCTATTTACTTTTGTCAATCTTCTGCAGTTTTTTAAGTCAAATGAGTGACTGAGGCCATGGTGAAGACTGTAGACCTAAGTGTTACATCTTGCAATAACTGGCGCTGACTATCTTAGGAAGTTAAGTTGAGAAGGAAATTTCGTGCGAAGATACAATGTATGACGTCATCATAGTCGCAGTCCTCATCTGGTCGAAGCTATGTGCCAGTGAAACCCAGAAAGCCTTATATAAAGCAGAGGCGAGAGCTTCGAGGGAAAGAGTTTCTTTTGAAAGCAGGAGAGCGAGCGAAAACTGGTAGCATGCATACATGGTGCCTCTACACGCACACACATATGTGCCATTATGAACATATATATATATATATATATATATATATATATATATATATATATTATATATATATATACAGGGTGGTGCAAAAGTCTGGACCCATAGGCAATTTACTATATAAAAAATATCTTTCGATTTTTATAATATTTTTATAATTTAATTTTTGTTTATAATTTTACTAAATATTTTTCAGATTGTTACCCTATGGCAGACAAGTTAACAATAGCAGAAAGAATAGAGCTTGTGCTTTTGTACGCAAAAGAAGGAGCCACCTCACGTTCAGTCGCAAATTTCCTTATGCCTCGATTATACGAAATACCATTACACTTATTGTAAATTCTGAACTAGAACGTTAAATTTAACATAATTTAGTCACTGGTGTATGGTTAATTAAATTTCATTTCATAATAAACTTCCTGCAGGCCACACTTTTTTTCCATATAAACCGCCTATGGGTCCAGACTTTTGCACCACCCTGTATATATATATATATTAGTGGTGGACCGGATGTCAGTTTTTCAACATCTGCGGATGCGGATCTTTAATTTCAATATCCGCGGATGCGGATATTTAGTTGATCTATCAATATAATATAGAATTATGAATATATGACATAATTTTTCAAATTTCGTGATATTGCTATTATGGCAGGCAATGCATAAGAATTAAAATTAATATTAATGTCTTCATTATGATAAAAATAATAACTTTCTCAAGAGTTTCAGCCACAGAAAATTGAATGAAACAAGTTTCATTCAATTTTCTGTGTTACCAGGTATTTATATTTTCAAGTTTATATATTTGTTTGTTCATTAATAATTAATACTTTACATGAAATGTGCATGACTGGGCTTTATAATTTAGCTACTTTATAAGCTAATTTAATTGTAAATTGCATAATTTATTAGAGGTAATATCCGCAGTCAGAAGTGCGGATGCGGATGTTAAAAATGATGCGGATATCCGGTCCACCACTAATATATATATATATTAGGGTGATGCAAAAGTGGGGGAGTAAAATTTTTTTGTTTAAAATTTTTGAGATACCCTCTCATTTGGTTTAATTTGGTGGAAAAATGATCCTGGGGAAATTTCGGGTCAAAATTCGAATATTTGGAGGTCGCGCCCGCCATTTGAAAATTTGCTGATTTCCATGACACCCAGGAGGTACAGCAAGCGTCACGTTACTTTTTTTTTGAGTGGAAGTTCCCCACGAGGCCTATCATACCACCTTCCTCTTTTCCATTTGTTCATAAAACAGATACAATACAATAGATATTTATAATAGATACATAGAATGGATATACTCGTAAATTTTACTGTTGCGTCAAAGATACGAGAGTTTTCTTAGTTTTGTCCGGAAGCTTCTTCCGATAATTTGATACAACTTGCAGTAGATATTGCTTCTGTTGTTCATCATTGGTAATTAATTTGTTATAATCTTCAATCAATTTCACTCCTCTTTCAGCAATATCATTAACAACTTTCATGTGATTCACTACGTTCTTTGCAACCCAATAACTCTCATCGAGAAGCCAATCTTCTACTGGTTTGCTCAAGAACGTTGAAGACAATCCGAGTATACTGAAGAAGGACTTTGTGTTAGCAGTTACAAAATCTTCAAGCTGCTTATTGTCAATAGTTTTGATGTCTATTTGTGTCTTCTTTGGAGGATCTGGCTCCGAAGATTTTGTAAGAGCCTCCTTCATTTTTCTTTTGGTGTCAAAGCTGATTTTATCATCAAAGAAAGCCAATGCGATCAACTCTTCTGAGAGATACCACAAATGATTCTTGAATTTTTCTAAAGCAGCATTTGCTAGTTGTTCATTTGTGCTTTTGTAGCTGTGAAGATTCTTGAGAAGACTCAGATCATTTCGTGGAGCACTTGCTGCGCAGGGTGCTGAAAACCAATGCTTAATATAAATTGAAACAGAAAACCAACAAATTTCTTTTAGATTTCTTTCTTCTATTGCTGTTATTTTGAACTGACTTTTGAACATAAAGATTTTTCATTGAATAAATGACTTTCGCCATCCAACGGGCTCTATGATAAGCCCCAGGCTTCCTGAATTTTATTCCAGTCGTTGGAGTACCGCCAAGCAAGATGATTGTCAGTTCCAATAACTCTCTGTAATCGTCGCGAGGTTGATCTTCTTTGATTTTTCTTGCTGCAAAGTTGATGATTTCCTCTTTTTCCTTTTGTGGATAATTTTCTAATTTATCGTATGAAGTTAGATTAATCTTATTCCAGTTTGTTTTGAATCTTTTGAATAACTGAATGTCAGGGCCTGATGAAGCCTGTAATGCAGGGGATACCACTGCTTCCAACATGATTTCAAGGATATGGTGTCGACAAGGACACCACAACAAATCTTTCTCCATTTTCTGTTCAATTAGGACACAAGCTCCGTTTTTACGACCTGTGTTCGATGCAGTTGTATCGAAACACATGCCTTTTACCTTATCTATTAGATTCCAATCAATGATCGCCTGATGTACTGCATTTGCAGTATCCTTTCCTGTGCCATGATCTATATTTGGCACTCCAAGCAGTTGATCTTCTCCACTGCCAGAGATTAGGACTGGCAACCGATCAACAACCTCATTCCCGGTAATGTCTTCGAGGAGTTTGCCATCCCAATGAACAATCAAGGGTTTGTCAGCTTCAAATTCTTCTTTCAAGTTTTCACTGAACTTCTTTCTTGATTTCTGTCTTGCCCTGCGAATCGATGAGTAGCTAACATTGTAATTCTCTGGATCTTTTCCAACATTTGCGATCGTTGGAATAATTATTAAAGAGGCTGATCGGTCGCTGATCTTAGCAACATCCAATGAGGAAAGCAGATTTTCATTCATAATCTTGAATTTTTTTCTTGGAAGGCCTCTTTTGGATGTTGAGGGCACTTCCAGATCTACTTCTTCTTCCGTAGATGCAGGTGAATCACTGCAGGAACTGCTGCTGCTTGCAAGAACAACTGTTTCATCAAATGCACTTGATTCATGTAACCTTTTCTTATCCATTTTTTCATGTCTCTTCGCAGCTTCCTTTCGACGTTTTTCTTCATCCTTATCAACTGCCATCATTTTACCCTTTCGACCTTCCCTTTGTAGCCGTACACACTCTCTATCTTCCTCAATAGTTATTAACTCGTTAGCATTTGCATGCGCAATATCAAAGAGTCCATCCAATTTTTCTTTCCATGTATTCTCTTTCTCTATTGAAAACTTCGATTTTTTTCCTTTGCTCTTCTTCAGCCCTTGCCACTCATCATACAGTTTATTTAATTTCTTCACAACATTACATTTCTGGGTTGTTGGTATTCCTGCTCTCTGCCACACTTCCAATACATCATTAACGGTTGAAGTTAATGCTTCTCTGACAGTTTCATTCTTGATATGTTTATAATTCATGAATAAGGAAATTACTTCTTTCTTTGATGGAAGCTTACTTTGATTCAATTTATCTATTTGTTGACCGATCAGCCAGATATCTGTTGAGCTTCTTGATCTCATTTTTGTCACAATTAAGATAGAGGAAATAGAAGAGAAATTGAGGCGGAGAGACTCACTGATATGGCACCTCTCCTGGACACTGCCACAAGCACACTGCGATACCGATTTCCTTGAACGCTATTTGCTCATATACGCATCACCTACCACTCTGCCTGCAGCAAACCTGCACAAAACCTGCAACCTGCAACAAACCTGCAACAAAAATAAGAACAAATTCAAAAAATTTGATTTTACTCTAATTTTTTGTAATTTTCAAATTTTCAATTGGCGGGCGCGACCTCTGAATGTTATTTGTTTGACCTGGAATTTCTCACAGGGTGTTTTTGTGACAAATTGGAACAAATGAGGGGGTATCCCTAAAATCCACGATGGTCATGATTTGTGCATCACCCTATATATATATATATATATATATATATATATATATATATATATATGTGTGTGTGTGTGTGTGTGTGTGTGTGTGTGTGTGTGTGCGCGCTTGCTTGCTTGCAGATATATTGTAAAGTATGTAACAGAAGGGCATAATAAGGGGTATAGAAGTGTGATAATCTTCATTTTATCTCACCTGCATTGTTTTCGAGAGAGAAAGGAAGCCCAACTGATTAAAAACATTCTCACTATTCATTCTACATCCTAAACTAAATGGATATTCGCCTGGGAAAAGCGTCGTAATAAGATTCCTGATGAATTTCTTCAATAAAATGCCACCAACCAACCCTTTCCTTAATACAGACAGCAAAAAGCCCCTTTCACTGATTAGAAATGAAAACTGAATAATGTAGAATTTTATAATGTCTCTTATTTGAATACTCTGGAGAGAGAGAGAGAGAGAGAGAGAGAGAGAGAGAGAGAGAGAGAGAGAGAGAGAGAGAGAGAGAGAGCTAAAAGAATAAAATATAGTAAAGAAAGAATCAAATTATGCATGTAGCAAAAGCTGAAAAGGAAATATGATATTTTGTAAGAGTTCATATAGCGTATTGTGGAGAATTAAACCGAGGCTGGATTCGTCGTAAGGATATCAATTTAACGTTGTATGACGCATTCCGAAATGAAGTTAAGGTACGTACGTCATTATCCTGTCTCGGTCAACGGCCGGTTAGTTACAGTGCTCATCCAGTTATATATTATTACGTACAGAGGCGCAGTCAGACACACTCACATGTTTGGTTACCTTACGAAACTGCGACATTTTCATATTTTTCAATGGTGGATGGCGACATTTAACCTCATCTAAAGACGCTAATTAATTTAACGTAAACTACACTGAAATCTAACTTACCCTTTATTTTATCTTTTCTCATGATAAATAACTCTGAATCTATGGTGACACTAATGTCGCTGTTATAAAAATAATATTTCATATTATTATTATTATAATAATTATTATTATATTTCAAGTAGGCTAAATATAAATTAAATTTAGTGTTAATAATGAAAAGTATTTTTGTAAAATAGTCCTTGCGTCTCATGTGTGTAAAAATTAAATTACGGAGCTGACCTTTGTGGTCTGAACTAAATTTTCCAATGTTTCTGGTATGTATCCAGAAGATTGTCGAGAAGTGGGTTAGCCATCGAACATACTTACTCGTTTTGTGAGATTGATTTTTTTAACTTATCTAAAGTAACCTAACCTAACCTAGCTACGACTGACAGTTTTGAGGATATTTGACATATGTCGTACGAGTATAAATTGTGAGGTAGTAGGAAAAATCTTCGGAACTACAATGTTCCTCCGAGCAAACAACCCCATTAGTCGGGTAAAACCAACGCCTTCTCTCTCTCTCTTTCTCTCTCTCTCTCTCTCAAAGTTAATGGAAAACGCTTTTACGAACTATGTTTTCGAGTTTTTCAGGTTTTAACATCTGATTTAGGCACCAAAATCTCTCAAGATCTGAAGTGCACCTTGGCACTGGTCATCAAAAGGCTTTGAAGGAAACCACAAGATGAAACTGAAAAAAACCCATCAATTTCGTTCTTTCAAAACCAGAAGGGAAAATATTTATGAAATTTTATTAAAAAGAAAAATGTAACAGAAAAATATTCATATTTCATATTATTATTGTTATTATTATCATTATTATTATATCATTATTATTATATTATTATTATTATTTTTATTATAATTATTATATTTAAAGTGGGCTAAATATAAATTAAATTTAGTGTTAATAATGAAAAATATTTTTGTAAAATGGTCCTTGCATCTCATGTGTGTAAAGATTAAATTACAGAGCTGACCTTTGTGGTCTGAACTAAATTTATGGTTATTTGAATCTTGATTGGCGGGTGAAAATCGTAAAGAGTTTAATTACAGAATGCTTGGAAGTAAAGTACCGTATATAATGCACTATAAAGTAATTTAATAACTAATACTGTGTGTGTGTGTGTGATGAAATTAACTTATTTTCTTTTAGTTATTTTCCCCCCATACTACTCAAACCCTTTGCATATGAATTGATATTTGGGTTCATCTGACCGACACTATTTATCCAGCGATTCATTCCGTACAAATAACTGATTGTTAGGATACGAGAATAAGTACCCAGCTAGAAATTGGACGTTTAGAAAGCGTTATAAACATTTATAAAACGTTAATAAACGTTTAAAAACGTTAAAAAACGTTAATAAAACTTTTTAAAACGTTAATAAAACTTTTAAAAACGTTAAAAAACGTTAATAAACGTTAAAAAACGTTAATAAAAGTTTAAAACGTTAATAAAACGTTTAAAAACGTTAATAAACGTTTAAAAGACGTTTATAAAATGTCAACAAAACGCTAATAAAACGTTTAAAAAACGTTAAACAAACTTTTATAAAACGTTAATAAAATCTTTAAAAATGTCAATAAAATGTTCATAACATTTACTAAACCTCCCATTCCTAGCTGGGTAATTTAATGAGGTAAATATGAACAAAAACAAACACTGTACCGCCATTTCAATATTATAACAAAATATCCACTTTAGTTTAGCGTCAGTATACTAAGTAACTTCGATTACTAGTTTCTGAACTCCTAACGCGAACATAATTCTGTTCAAAACTTCGATCACACTTCGGTTACAGATTGAATGTAATTACTGTTTTTCTGCAGTTTTTGATTTGATAATAAAAGTCAATAAATAATAACAGATTTATTGAATCAATATATTTAGAATGTTGTTGGTTTCCCATTTATATTGCGAAACTGACACACATTCTGGCATTCCATTGATGAGCTTTGTCATTTGTTCTTGAGGGCAATCATCGTGGTGTCTATTTACTTTTGTCAACCCTCTGTAGTTTTGTTTTGTTTTGTTTTTTTAAGTTAAATGAGTGACCGAGGCCATGGGTGAGACCTGTAGACGTAAATGTAACTTTACACTACGCAACTTAACATCATCATTATCATCATCATCATCATCAATGTCATCATTGTTATCATCATTATCATCATCATCATCATTATCATTAGCATAAGGTATTCTTCAATAGCAGTTGTATGCATTATCGTCTAATCAATGTTTCAAAATCAATTTCCTCTTGAGACTTCGTTAATCGGATTTGAACCAAAGTTAATTCCGGCTTCTTAAAAATTTATTCAATCGGGGCAGTTTCTCTCAATTTAAATGGGAAAATACGTATACAGACGGACTCTAACCATATATATATATATATATATATATATATATATATATACAGGGTGTTTCAGGTCGATCCTAGAAATATGGAAACTGACGGAATTTGTAGGAAGTAGGTAGTAATTCAATGTTTCAGGTTACCTACTTGCTACAAATTCCGCCAATTTCAATATTTCTAGGGTCGACCTGAAACACCCTGTATATATATATATATATGAAATGTGCGTATGGGCAGACTAATGTTGTCTTGATATTGTCTTGAGCTTTGATTGGTAATATATAAAAAAAATTATGTTAATTAACACACACAAAAATGAAGAAACGATAATAATTAGAATATAAACAAGTTAACTTTTCCAATATCGAAAAAAAAAATTATCACTACATTTCATGTTGGACGAACTTTTTTTTAATGTAATTAACACAAGATAATTCTTAAATGTAATTATGTTTTAATGGCAAGTTACATTTTTTATTTTTAAACCACCATTATCCAATTTTGAGTAGCAGTACAACCTAGAAGAGAGGACGCTATTTTTTTTTAAGTTTTATAGGATTTCCATTTGAAGGACCCCCGTCCAGCGCATTTCAAAAGTGAAAATGGTCATCTTCCCAGTTATCACAAGTTGGGAAAAACAAATGATTTGAGAGGAGAGTCGACCTCGGGGAAACTGTTTATGCGCACAACCCCAGAGAAGCAAAGCATTCATTAGCTGTATTGTAATTTTGAGTTTTTGTTTCTGGGCTTGTTGTGGTTCCTCTCCCACAAAAAGCTATATAAACAAAACCTCCTTCTTCGTATGATCCATAAACTATATATCACATAAAAATTAGCTTTCTTTCAGCTTTAGAAAATCCATTTTTTTTTTACTTTGGGGGAAGGGGGGGGGGGAGGGGTAACATTAAAAACCAAACGCTTAAAAATTTCTACAAAACCTCAAGTTCACAACTTCACAATATTTTTTTTTCTGAACTAATAAAAAACAACAACTTTTCTTATACACCAAAATAAAATTATCTTTTAAATGTAAAAATCTCAAGGAAATAAAACCACTTTTACGGACTTCTTTTTTTTTATTTTTGACTAAAAAAAAATTAGTGTTGATTGGTTGGTTTAATTCACGAACACGGTGAAAGTGAAAAATTTTATTGGTCGAGTTCCGAGTGCCAATTGGTGCCAATTGGTGCCAAAGAATATTTTTTCTCGAAAATCATTCGATGGAGTTCAGTAAACATCAATAAATTTTTCCAAACAAAATTTCTTCCGACCAAATTTTACTATAAAATTTTTCAAAACCTTCATTCTTCACATTTTACTTCGCTGAAGTTCCCATTTTTCATGGGAGACAGGAGTAGGGGGGTTAAATCACTGTATATGTGAAGTGTGAGGAGGCCCAAGTACGACGGGGAAGGGGAATCAGATGAGAGAGAGAGAGAGAGAGAGAGAGAGAGAGAGAGAATCCCTTCAAGAAAAAAATACCAGGAAGAAAATTTTGGAGTCTAAAGAAGTTTTCCTGACGCAAGAATTAAGATACGGTGACATTGCTAATTCCCCTAAAACCCTAAAAGTCCCTTTGGGGACTTTATTCCCCAAAGTCTTCGTGCATCAGGTACAACACCGAACACACGCACACACACACATATATATATATATATATACCAAAGGTATGATGCACAATTGCACATCCACAAGGAAAAATGAAAAGCGATTTCAAGGCTTTTCGGGTATTTAGTAATACATCTCATTTGGGAAAGGTCATGGAATAGCTTTTTTCATTTTTCCTTGTGGGCCTGCATCATTTCTCAGTTTCACGTGTTTAATTGTGAAATGCATCCCATATATATATATATATATATATATATATATATATATCGTAAAGAACGACGCTTGTATAGGAGATATTCCGCGCAAGACGAGAAAGAGAAAACAACAAATGTTTTCTCTTTCTCGTCTTGCGCGGAATATCTCCTATACAAGCGTCGTTCTTTACGTTATTTATACTGCGTGTTCTTTGCAGTTGAATGTATATATATATATATATATATATATATATATATAAATAAAATGGTCTGAGGTTGTACGCCCTATAATAATTATAATCATTATAATTAATTGTAATAATTATTACAATTGCGTGAAGTCCCCATTGATCTTTGGATAAAATAAAAATAAATATCATTAAAGGAGATCAATAAACTTTGTGGTTTTTAGTTTAATAATTGAACGAAACAAGACAGATGAAAATGACGTCGATAACGATAAGGCAAATACACAATTGTAAATTAAGTGATTAACAAGAGTAAGATCGCTCGATTGAGATAAATGTTGAGTTTTTTAAGTTAATGAATGATTGCTATAGGCCCACAAGAGGACTCGTTTAAGATAGCATCTTGTATCTACGCATTGCCAAGTTGACTGAAGGTCGAAACGTTCGGCGGATGGAACAATGGGTTTCTTGCGAAGGCAAAAGGAGTCGCTGCAGGAAATGTTGTCGAAAGTGAAGAGAGTGCTCTCTCTCTCTCTCTCTCTCTCTCTCTCTATGGATCATGATGATGTCTGTCTGTCTGTCTGTTCTTTGTTCGTTTATGCCTAAACGGCTCGGGTAATCTGCACCAAATTTAGTATACACATTCAGGGAGAACCAGGGAAGGTTTTAGTAATACAACTGCCCTTCCTAGTCTCCCCTTCCCTCAAGGTGTGTTTCGAGGAGCTTCTGCAGCAGGTATTCTACTCTCTTTCTCTGTGTATATATATATATATATATATGGGACCTCTTTGCGAGAGACCCGTTGCCCACGTCGGGCTAGCATCATGAAAAAGAAAAACTATGGTATTTGTCATTTACCATTACTTATTCGGACTATAGTGGATTTAATTTTCCCAGAAGAGTTCCTTGTTCCATGCACGGTCTGTGTTTAACATATAAGTTTCTCAGGGGACCATTCTGAGTTTGATATATATATATATGTATATATATATTATATATATATATATATATATATATATATATATATATATATATAGGTACAGGGTGTCCGAGAATTATCTGTACAATTTTGGTGTTATTAAAGTCAACCATGAAGTGCAGAAATTCCAGTGTTGTCCATTTTACAGAGAATCTCATTAAGGTTTTTCTGATACACAAGTTTTGACAAGTTTTTTAGAATTCCAGCGTGTCCGAACATTATCTGTACAATTTCATCTTTTAATAAAATTCTTGATAACACACGTAAAATTCTTAAACAAGATTATTTAGAATCTGTATTTTCAAAAGTTTCTTTATTAAAGTAACGTTGTTACAAACATTCGATATGTGCACCATTAGTGATTCGCAAAACATCCAATCGATACTCCAAATGTTGCCATGTACGCTGCAGCATACCACATCAATTCGCTCAATAGCAGCTGTGATTCTTGCTTTTTAAATCAGTCAATGTCTGTCACCGCGTACATTTCTAAAAAAATTGTCAACGTTGTATCAGAAAAAACTTAATGAGATTCTCTGTAAAATGGGACAACACTGGAATTTCTACACTTCATGGTTGACTTTTAATAACAGCCAAAAATTGTACAGATAATTCTCGGACACCCGGTATATATAATTCGTAGTCGGCTATTATTGGCTGAATAGTGGGCTTAGTTGCTGAATGTTTGCTAAATATCTACGAGTAATTTATCATTATTATTATTATTATTAATATTATTATTATAAGACAAAATCTAACCCATTTTATTTAAGTTTCCTTTTGAAATAATTTACACACAAATGAGCCTCAGTGGTGTTGTGGTTAGCGTCGTTGACTATGAATCCATCGTGCCCGGAATCGAGACCCGATGACAGCAAGCGTCGCGCAGCAAAACCCAGTTGTTCATCCTCCCACACAATAAAAAAGAAATGGTTGGCAGATAAATGGGTACCTTGGGTACCCTAGTGGTTGAGACGCTGGGCTGCTGGTGAGGTGTGGTTCGGATTCCACGTTAAACTATAGGTCTAAGGTGGAGTGACAAGCTTGACCTTCGTCAGAATGAACAATTCGGGCGGAAGCAAAACCAAGGTTAATATTCTATCATGGTGAAGTGCTTGATGTCGCCATTGAGGCATGCTTTAATTTTATATGAAATATATATATATATATATATATATATATATATATACCAAGAGCTCTAAATTGCATATGCATTACAGATATATTTAATTAAGAATTAATAAGTGTGTAGCAGTCATGAAATTAAAATATTTTTGTCTCCAAACCTAAGTAAGAATGAGTTTTTATATCGGCCGACTTTTGAAAGCCGACTAGTCGGCAGTCGGCCATAATTCGCAGTCGTTACATCTCTAATATATATATATATAATATATATATATATATATATATATATATATGAGAGAGAGAGAGAGAGAGAGAGAGAGAGATAAAATGATTGGGATTGTTTAACTTCCTTCGCAACATCTAAAGCAAATAAAATAATTAAAAATTAGTGCAAATGTGATCGAGTTAATTGGGTCTTACAAAGAACACGGAAAAGAACTGGGACTAAAGTTTTCTCCTTTGATGAATGAAACCATGAAAGGAATAATTATTTCCAAACAAATTGTTTATCGACACGTAATTTCGTGAGTGTGATGCGCGAGAAAGGTGATGTCTGGTCGCTATATCGTAGATGTCGCTGAACGTTTGTAGTGAGGTTCGTGTAAATTTGTTCTGTACAAGAGAAAAAGCCTCTCATTTCTCTTCAAGAATTGCTGAGTAACTTTATGCGGGTTCGAATATCAATTTGTATATGTAATGGTTCAGTTTACGGGTTAATCTTAAGGAGATGTCATCACCTGAATTTCGAAAAAATAACTATATGGCCTTAATCTACGTAACAATATAAGGATCACCCGAAGATCAGGGCCCCCAGCCTCAATTACCAAATGATATCTTCGTTAAAACTAACGAAAATATCACGACTTAACCTAATCAATCGTCAAGGACGTACGGTTGACCTAACCGGGCATTCAATTTAATTTATTATTATATTTGGTACTGTAAAGCAAAAAACAAGAATACGTGGGGGCCCTGATCTTCAGGTGATCCTAATATAAACGTGGGGGCCCTGATCTTGAGGTGATCCTAATATAACACTTTTTTCAAGAGTACGGTTTTTTGTGCAAATGCGTTATAAGCAAGTTATTTTGGGTGATGATATTTCCTTAAAATTTACTAGTTTAAGTTCCTTCATAAGCTAAAGTTAACAATAAGTGATTATAAGTTATGAAGGAACCCATACAATATGCCCATATTGTATTGGTTAAAGAGATTTTTTCTTGACACTGCAAAATAACCCTCTTAAAACTAATTAAAACCATCTAAAATAACAAAAATAAACAATTCTGAAATACGTTAAAGATATTTTACGATTTCAAGGATTATTTTTTAATTTAAAACACTTTAGAAGAGGCTCTAAAGCTTGTGTAATTCTGTAAAATGTGTTTAATAAAGTGGAAACACGACGATCTCTGATTTTATGAGAAACTTCAGCTTTGGAGATTGATTAGAGACCCTTTCCAATTCTCTTTAATGCTCGTCGGCATTTAATTTATCACTCATCGACTCTTCATACCCTTTCTTTATACCCTCTCTTTCCGCGAATCTTGACCAGTTTATGCGTTTCTGTCTGTGTTTTGGGTCGTTTTGAAGGTCTGCGATAGTCTTTCTTACCCTGTTTTTATAGTTTTGGATAGTTATTTTTTTGTTTTTGTTTCCTGTCGTCTTTTATATATACAGGGTGTCCGAGAATTATCTGCACAATTTTTGGCTGTTATTAAAAGTCAACCATGAAGTGTAGAAATTCCAGTGTTATCCCATTTTACAGAGAATCTCATTAAGTTTTTCTGATACCAAGTTTTGACAAGTTTTTTAGAAATTCCAGTGTGTCCGAACATTATCTGTACAATTTCATCTTTTAATAAAATTCTTGATAACACACGTAAAATTCTTAAACAAGATTATTTAGAATCTGTATTTTCAAAAGTTTCTTTTATTAAAGTAACGTTGTTACAAACATTCGATATGTGCACCATCAGTGATTCGCAAAACATCCAATCGATACTCCAAATGTTGCCATGTACGCTGCAGCACATCCACATCAATTCGCTCAATAGCAGCTGTGATTCTTGCTTTTAAATCATCAATGTCTGTCACCCGCGTACATTCTAAAAAACTTGTCAAAACGTGGTATCAGAAAAAACTTAATGAGATTCTCTGTAAAATGGGAACAACACTGGAATTTCTACACTTCATGGTTGACTTTTAATAACAGCCAAAAATTGTACAGATAATTCTCGGACACCCTGTATATATATATATATATATATGTATATATATATATATCAACTATTCCATCCCATGCCCCCTTGAATTAATAATGCATATGTATTATTTATCATTTCCATATCTTGTATGCGTATGTGAAAATGTCCTTTGCTATTTACAACGTATTTTTCTCTGTGTCTCATTCCCGTGCCTTTTTCAAACGTTACTCTTTCATCTCGCTCTTTGTCGATATCTCTAAATCTGTTTTTATGTCGAGGTTTTCTCTCTCTCTCTCTCACTCTAATTTAAAACGACTCTTTGTCATAACAAATCCTAAAATCTTGCCACCATTGCATAACCTTTAATATGGAAATGGAATGCTTCCAGTTTTAGTGCCACACACACATACACACACACCACACACCACACACACACACACAATATATATATATAATATATATATATATATATATATATATATATATATAATGATTTCCTTCATTGTAGCTATGAGAGAAGTAGTTTTTGTCACTGCTTGTAGTTGTTCAAAATCCATGTTACGTTGATTACTTTTTACGCGCCTCATTTGGAAGAGACTTGATGAAGGAGAGAGTTAGTTTCTACTCTCATCTTGCTCTAAGCATGAGTTGTCTGAGACTTCACACGAGAATGAGTCTCGTTGACTTTTGTATGCATAATTAGGTCGGGATACTGAGTGATAATAAAGTATGACGAGTTGAGAACACCATTCTTTTACATTTTTCGATGCTGTATAATTGACATCGGAGCCCTAAACTTATGTATGACCCTGTATGTACAGTCGGGGAAAGAAGTTCGCTGGAAAAAGAAAACTTTTTTAATTTTTCTTTTTCCGGCTCCCATAATTACTAATTAGTTATTTTTTCTAATTTTTTTTCTTTAAGCAAACTTTTATCCGAAACTGTAAAGATTCTTATTACACAGTATCTTCAGGTATTTATCTATCTATCTATCTATCTATCTATTTTATTTTTTCCATCTGATCATCATAATGCATGTTCAATATGACTGCTTGTCTGTCTGTTTGCCCGTTCCTTTTCGTGTACGATCCCTTCTTTACGTTCCTTTATCGGTTCATCTGTCAATATTCGTTAGTGGTTTCATCTCGTCTGTTCGTCTTAACAAATCATTCGTTAATGGAACGGGGCTAAATATTAGATTCACGACAATGAATTTTACACCTTAGGTAAGTTATTCACCATTAAATTGGGTTAGGTTAGGTTAAGTTTAGATCATTATTTTGAACTCCCAAAAAGAATTCATTGTCGTGAATCTTAAATTTTACCTGGAGACTTTGTTACGTCATATCTAAACAGATTTTCCGCTTTCACTTGATATTCAATGCAAAATTACTCTTATGTTTTTTCATCCGTGTTTCGGCAGCGTTCTTACTTCCTTCAAACCTACCTTCCTTGATCATATTTCGTGCGTACGGACGTAATTTCCCGTTGATGGGGTGGAAGAGGTATTCCATCCCCCCCACCCCTACCCCTAAATTTGGGATAAAGGATCCTGATTTTAATGCACCACGTAAAAGATTGAAATATTTCGATGCGAGTTTGCTCCGAATACATCAAAATGGCGTAGAGCGATTCGCAATTTGAATAAGAACTAATTAAAAAAAAAAGCCTCGATACAAATTACCGTAATGAATATCGTATCTCTTTTTTGAGGAATTCATCTCCTTGTCAATAAAGATTAATTATCATTATCATCATCATTATCGTCATCATCATCATCATCATCATTCAGAACACGAAACAGTGAGTGAAATTGTCTCAAAACTTTTGAAATCGTTTTGATTTTTTTTTTTTTCTTTAACACAAACGCTAATGATGCATTCATGTTGTTGTTGTTGTTTTTCGATTGTATGGAGTAGACTAGAAGAATTTGAGTATGCTGTGATTTACCGATGTGGTTCTCATCCGTCAACATCATTCGTTCGTACTAGTATCGTCATATCTTGATGTTCATCATTCGTTGTACAGTTTCTAGAAAAAGTACTCCAAGAAACGCAGAATTTCTAAAACAATAAAAAATTACTAATCAGTTTTGATATTTTATTACGGCCACAAAAAAGAAAAATAATCTAAAAAACTCCCCTAGACTAATACCAATTAGTAATTTTTTATGCCCTTTGGAAATTTTTCGGTTTCAAGCCGACCTTCCTTCGAAACGCTCTCTGCCTGTTTCGTCACCTTTCATCAGCTGACATTATGACGTCATCGTGAGTGCGTATTCTGATATATATATATATATATATATATATATATATATATATGTTAAACACAGACCGTGCATGGCACAAGGAACTCTTCTGGGAAAATTAAATCCACTATAGTCCGAATAAGTAATGATAAATGACAAATACCATAGTTTTTTTCCCTTTTTCATGATTTTAGCCCGACGTGGGCAACGGGTCTCTCGCCCACGTCGGGCTAAAATCATGAAAAAGGGAAAAAAAAAAAAAAACTATGGTATTTGTCATTTATCATTACTTATTCGGACTATAGTGGATTTAATTTTCCCAGAAGAGTTCCTTGTGCCATGCACGGTCTGTGTTTAACATATATTGTTCTCAGGGAACCATTCTGAGTTTGTGTATTATATATATATATATATATATATATATATATATATATATATAATATATACACACACACCTTCTTTTTAATAAATGGCTCGTAAATTACCGTATATACGGTCACGTATTACCGTATCATTTGAATATAACTTGATCCTTCTTCCGCTTTTATGCACCTGCCCGAAAACCCAATTACTATGCACATGAGATCCTTCACGACCTCTTATAATATCTATATACCTTATGTACACGATCTAACGAGGGTCGTATATAACTCTCATAGAAGAATGTGGAAAGACTTTCTAGAGCGGAGAGAGAGAGAGAGAGAGAGAGAGAGAGAGAGAGAGAGAGAGAGAGAGAGAATCATTGGATATGCGGTCGTCTGTGGATTGATTTATCATGGATCGTATTCTGTCTTGTCTTACCGTTATAGGAAAAACTTTTCCCTTTGTCGCCTCAATATTCATATGCAAACATTCCTGAAGTGAGCTTTATTATGGGCCCTTCTCACACCGTGGTGGGAGGGCGGGGGAGTGGGAGGGAGGGGGATAACACTCCTCTCCCATTCCCTAAACTTCTCCTAGCAGCATTTTTTTGCAGTTTAGTTTTAGTTGTTCTCTCTCTCTCTCTCTCTCTCTCTCTCTCTCTCTCTCTCTCTCTCTCTCTCTCTCTCTCTCTCTCTCTCTCTCTCTCTCTCTCTCTCTCTCTCTCTCTCTCTCTTGTAATTACCGCCCGATCAGGTTAACATCAGTTGTCGGCAAACTGTTGGAATCCATCATTACAAAACGTATTGTGTATCACCTTGAATCTAACAATCTAATTTTTTATTCTCAACATGGATTTAGGCGACATAGATCCTGTCTGACAAACCTGTTAAGGGGTTTTCCATAATATGCATACAATGTACGATGCAAGTAGGGCAATAGATATAGCGTATCTCGACTTTCAAAAAGCCTTTGACAAAGTCCCTCACGCGAGATTGATAGCTAAAGTCAAAGGACTAGGAATCACCGGGCTCGTTTCCAACTGGATTGACGATTGGTTAAAAGATAGAAAGCAGAGAGTGGTAATAAATGGAGTGGCTTCGGAGTGGGCGCCCGTCACCAGTGGTGTCCCACAGGGTTCCGTTCTGGGTCCTTTACTTTTTATCATCTATATTAACGATATAGACGTCAGGCTTCTAAGTACAATCTCCAAATTTGCAGACGATACGAAATTAGGAAGTAGTGTAGGTACTGAGGAGGGCGTAAGAACGTTTCAGAACGATCTTGACAGGTTGGGCGAATGGTCTGTTACTTGGCAGATGCCATTCAACTTGTACAAATGTAAGGTAATGCACATAGGTTATAAGAACCCGAAGACCGATTACTCTCTCTTGGGAAGGAACTTGACTGAGACCGATCTAGAGAAAGACGAGTTTATATCAGCAACGATCTGAAACCGTCGAAGCACTGTGCAGAAGTCGAAAAGAGGGCTTTAAAAATATTAGGTTATATTAAAAGACAGTTCCAGTTTCGGAACAAGGAGACTGTAATGTCTCTTTATAATTCACTAGTCAGACCTCAACTGGAATACTGTGCGCAGTTTTGGTCTCCATCCCTCAGGAGGGACATAGAAAGGTTAGAAAGAGTACAAGCAAGGGCTACAAAATTGATCCCTTCAATGAGAATGCAAAGCTACCAACGGAGATTGGAGCGCCTAAATCTGTTTACCTTAGAGACGAGGAGGTTGCGGGGTCAGCTTATTCAAGTCTTTAAGATGCTCACTGGAATAGACAGGGTAGATTACAGGAACTTATTCTCACTTAATGCCAATCCGACGAGAAATAATGGGTTTAAACTGGAACTAAAGACATTTAGGACCTCTGTCTGCGGGAATTTCTTTTCCTATAAAATAGTTAATATCTGGAACCAACTTCCCTCAGAGGTTGTTTCCAGTCAAAGTGTAAATGTGTTTAAAAATAGGCTAGACAAAGTACTGAATACTCTCATAATTTAAGACTAAAACATAACATAACTCTGCAGGAGTTCGCTTGCACGGTGTCTCTGTGTCTGTGAGCATGCTAAATATAGAGCTATTTATATATTCTCCACTTTCCTGTAAAAATTTCCTTGGTTACTTTTCAAGGGTCAAGGTATTTTCTTCAACCTTTTTCCGTACCTGCCTCTGGCAGGGAGGGAGCGGAGGGTGGGGAGAGAGCCTTCTACTTTTCTATCCAGTTTTCTACTACTGCTAGGATAGTCGAAAGAAAAATAAACTTGTTTAATAACAGGAACCTCCCAGAGTGGACCGGAAGGTCTTTGAGGCTTCCTCTTGTCCTTGTAACTCCTTGTAACTCTCTCTAGGCCTTTCACCAGCTCATATATATATATATATATATTATATATATATATATAAATATATATATATTCAACCTCTTACATCTATGATTTTAAGAACAACGTATACACAGGGTGTTCCAAAAGATTGGAGGTTTTATTTCGCATATACCTATACATTTCTAATCTTTTTTTGCGTAATAACTAATAAATATTGTATAGTAAAACTGTTCTTTCAATATTTCATATTTAAAGCCGATATTGCTACTAATAGATTATAGCCAAGTAAGGCCATAGAAAGAAAGCTAAGTCTAGTCTTCAGTAAGATGAAGCACCTCCACACACTGCCTGTGAAACTCGCAACTTTTTGAGGAAACGTTTTTCCAGGCGACTAATCTCCCTTCATGAGCCAGTGGAATGGCCTCCCCCACCCCTATACTCACTGACCTCATACCCCTTGACATTGTCCTGTGGGGTTACATAAAAGACAGGATTTATTCTACCATGCCTAAGACACTTGAAAAATTAAAGACCAAAGTTACGAGGTAATCAACATCCCAGCTGAGCTATTTCCAAAAAATTATGTCAAACATTTGTGTAAGGTTGAACATTGTTGGGAAAAAATGGCGCTTACACTGAACATGTTAGTTAATTAAGGTTAATAAACTCCGATGGTTTACGTACCCATTGCCTTTGTCTTTGTGTCTAGATTCGTTATTTTTAGCTTAGAACATTTATTTAGAAACAGGTACAGTTTTGGGGGACAACTGATATATACGAGTATATATACACACACTCGAATATATGCCTCTCTCGTGTTTTGAGATTTAATGTAAAATTAAAAATATGCGTCCAATACTCGACTTTTACAGATTTTATTTCCAATTTTTGCTTTTTCGAAGCAATTTCTGCGATGGTGAAAACGTTGCAGACCATTCATAGGCGAGAGAGAGAGAGAGAGAGAGAGAGAGAGAGAGAGAGAGAGAGAGGAGAGAGAGAGTCCCTCTCCAGAGCCAAACAGTTGGGCAATTCTTTCTTGAGGTGAATTCGGTTGGCATCGAAAACTTGTAAATTTTATTATGGCTTAAGAATTCGACGTCTCCCATTTGAGATTCGAACCTTTTTCATTAGTTTAAAGATTCTACATAAAGCAAATTATTACGTATCATTTGAATTTCTTCAACTCGACTTATCTCTTCAAAGAGTTCGGTGAGGGATACTTTAAGTATAGGTAAGTTAAAATGCGACGTTACATCTTCATTTCCTGCCAGTGCCCGTAACTCAGCGGGTAACACCGTTTTCCTATAAGCGGAGCGAAGTCACTGAGTTCAGGGATTCGAATCCCGATGGTGCTGGGATAATATGGGCGTTATAACAATGGGTCGCATTAGTTTGACCTGAGCCTCGTGTCAGTTTCTGGACCTAGTTTGTAATTATAATCCTCATAAAGTTAAGTTCGATATAGAGTTAAGGTTACTTGAAAACACGGAACGAAAAGCTTCGTGAACAAGAGGCAGTTCGCGGACCCATGGCGAAGTGACCTGCAGTATTCTGACCTCTCCCTAGTTATCGTGGCCATAAAAATTGCAATCGATTGAGTATTTGCGGAGTATGATACAAATTTTAAAGGATATTTTAAATATTTTAAATATTGTAAACCATTTTTTGAGTTTCGATAAACACCGAATTTATAATTCATTTTTTTTTTTTCTGTTTTCGAATAAATTTTTTTAACAAAAGTACAAAAAAAAAAGGTGATATTAATGTTTTCTTTACATTCATCGTACTTTTCTCTCAAGGAAAATGTTCCTGTGAAGTCTCCCTGAAGTCTCTCTGAAGTCTCCCTGAATCAAGAGATAAATCTTTGATTTCAAATCCTTTGTTTTGTTTTTTGAAAAGCTTTTAAAAAATGACTCGTTAATTTTAGATTTCTTGAAAAACTGCAATTGTACACGATACGTTGTCTTCCTAAACCTCTTTTTGTTACAAATGGAATTGAAATCAGAGCTAAAGAGTTTTCTAATGGATTTGGAATTAAGGCTCACTGTTAAAAGTTTAAATTCAGAATCTGGAATAAATTTTTTTGTACCAAAAATAGATATAACCCAATCGCGTACAGTGTTTCCGAATCCTTATTCAGACACGTATAAATCTCCAAACTGATTCAAACAAATAAAAAAGTTAAACCAATCAAATTGCAACAAGGTCAACTTATTGGACAAGCAACCAAACCAACCCAACCATGTTTGGTTATCAAGTAATTTGGTCGTTTTAACCTTATATTTCTTTCTAATGAGAAATTTGTCATCTACAATTATTTATAAAAAAAATTATAACGCACGTGTGTGTGTGTGTGTATATATACATATATATATATACACACACACAGTGTATATATATATATATATATATATATATATATATATATATATATATATATATATATATATACAGCTACGTAGCCTACTATATTCAGAAACTCAATATACGTAAGAAACTCGTTGCATTCACGTCGGAGTGAATACATCAAAGAAAGAGGGGTAACTATTGTATTTTTAGCCAAATAAAGTAATCCGTTGCCCACGTTTGGCCTTCCATCATGAAAAAGAAAAACTATAGTATTTGTCATTTGCCATTAATTAATTATTCGAACTATAGTGGATTTAATTTCCCACAAGAGTTCCTTGTTCCATGCACGGTCTGTGTGTAATATAAAAGTTTCTCAGGGGACGATTCTGAGTTGTATCACATTAAACAGACGAGTTCTGTGCCTTGAAAAATGGACGCTCAATGTCCCGGTTGAGGTTTAAGTTTTGGTTTTTGGCTAAAAATACAATAGTTACCCCTTTTTCTTTGATGTATTGAATCCGACGTGAATGCAACGAGTTTCTTGCGTATATTGAGCTTATGAATATAGTAGGCTAGATGCAGCTGTAAACCCTAGATCCTGTCCCAAAGCTGGATTCTATCTGCTTGGTAGTTCCATACATGGTCTGTGTATAACATAAAAGTTTCTCAGGGGACCATTCTGAGTTGTATCATATATATATATATATATATATATATAATTATATATATATATATATATATATATATATATATATATATATATATATATATATATATATATATATATATATATAACGGGTGTGCCATAAAAAAATGGTACATTTTAAAAAGGCTATAAAATCAACATTTGTCATTTAATTTTAATAAAACTTCTACACAATAAAACATGTGTATTTATCTATATGCAAACAAGTTTTTCAGATTAAATATCAAATAATTCAAATTCTATCAACATTTAACGAAAGAGTATGATTTTTCTACTTACATGCAAAAATTATTAAACCTTTTGGTAATTATTCGTTTTAGTGCTTTTTCGCCTTTCTGAACCAAAACACATTTTCCTGGTGTTTTTGGTGTGATTTGTTCAAATCTGAACTTCGTTTCTTTGGGAAATGAGCCGTTTTTGAGAAATTTTAAATTGAAAATTTCTCGAAAACGGCTCATTTCCCAAAGAAACGAAGTTCAGATATGAACAAATCACACCAAAAAACATCAGAAAAATATGTTTTGGTTCAGACCTAACCTAACTTAACCTAACCTAACCTAACCCGCGTTTTTTCGCAATTTCTTACCTTAAATAGCAGCGTTGGGATGTTTGTACAAATCAGCGGCGACCAACAGGAATAAATAGACGATTTCGCCAGGCCCACCAATTTGAACTTGTTGGCCTAGCCAATGTTCACAGAAGTCGAAACAAAAACTCCTCCAGTTAACCGCACTCTCGGAAGCCAACGCTAAATAGAGCTGTGCATCTAGCTGTGTCGAACGCTTTGTCAAGAATAACCCAACGTACAATAAGTTTTGCCACAGTTTGAGGTGGGATTTTTCAACCCACGTGCCCTTTCGACGGGAAACAGAGAAGGAACACTTTTTTTTCTGCCGCGCTCGTCCCTAGTCACTCTTCTGCAATAATATTGGTCAGCAACTTCTCTATAATTACACTCATGACCACACTGCGGACAAATAACACGAGTAGGTAAAACACCGTGACTGGTAAAGAAAACGTCAGCACCGTCTTCTCTTTTATAAGTAATCCAAATCACACCCCAGACAAACCATAGCGAAAACCGAACTGAATAAGGATTTTGGAATGAGTATGCATTATTGGAGATTCAAAATGCACGTCTCTGATTGGTCGGATAAGGTAACATGAAACAAAAACCAGATTTAATTGGCTGATTTGACCTATGTTTCCTAATTTTGCCACGAGATGTCTCCCCATAAAACTGGAGAGGACGAGGACCGACAAAATTTTAACAGCGGAAAGAGGTAAACACTCGGTCAATGGCCTATTATGGCTGCTTTTTACGTCTAAATTTTTTTTTTTTTGTAAAAATAATTATTACATTTCCTTGATTTTTAGCAGTTTCCCTGAGGTTTCAAGGTGTTCTGAATACGAATTTATGTTAAATTGTCATAGAATGTCTCCTTCTATCGAAAACGAACAAAGCATTAAAACGAATATTAACCAACCTTTTTAATATTTTTTGTATAAAAATAATTTTTAACGTAAACTTTACCTGAAATTATTAAAAAAAATTGTTCGAAATGCTTTCCTTCCATTTCAATAACTTTTTTATTCGTGGCCGGAATATGGGAGAACTTAGGAGAGCGAGTCTACAGGACTACGATAAAAGATGTCGCTCATTTACGCGAGATCATCATTCAAAAATGGGAAGAGCTTCCACAGGAACAAGTAAATCGAGCCATAGATGAATTCCGGCCAAGAATAAAAAAGTTATTGAAATGGAAGGAAATCATTTCGAACAATTTTTTTAATAATTTCAGGTAAATTTTACGTTAAAAATTATTTTTATAAAAAAATATTAAAAAGGTTTAATAATTTTTGCGTGTTAAGTAGAAAAATCATACTCTTTCGTTAAATGTTGATAGAATTTGAGTTATTTGATATTTTAGTCTGAAAACTTGTTTGCATATAGATAAATACAAATGTTTTATTGTATAGAAGTTTTATTAAAATTAAATGACAAATGTTTATTTTATAGCCTTTTTAAAATGTACCCCTTTTTTTATGGCACACCCGTTATATACACAAACACACAAAGGGTTAATATAAGTAAATAGACACCTTTGGTTTTTCTAGTTTTTGTTTGATAATAAAAGTCAATAAATAATAATAGGTTTATTGAATCAATATATTTAGAATGGTGCTGTTTTCCCCTTTGCATTATGTAAAGGTGACACACGTTCTGGCATCCCACTAATGAGCTTTGATATTGGTTTCTGAGGACAATCACACTGGTGTCTATTTACTTTTGTCAACACTCTTAATATATATATATATATATATGCTGCAAACCCACAAGGAAAAAGAAAAACGATTCCAAGGCCTTTCGTGTATTCAAAGCTACACCTCGTCACGAAAGGCCTTGGAATCGTTTTTCTTTTTCCTTGTGGGTTTGCAGCATTCATTCATTTCACGTGTTTTATTGTGAAATTCATCCCATATATATATATATATATATATATATATATATATATATATATATATATATCAGTGGCGATTTCTTAATGAATGCAACGCATGCAATGAATGCATGCGTTAAATATGTTCTCTTTTCAGATCTAAGTAAGGATTATAATTGACAAAAATAATTTTCAGAAACTAAAAATAGGCTAAGGCTTCAATCACGCATGTACTGGCTATTGGGCGGTGTAAACAAAATTGTCTTATTTCATTAGACAATTAAGAACATTTTTCTGTACACAGATCGAAATACTTGTAGCTAAAGCATTCACTAATTCAGTCTGGGTACAGAAAAATGTTCTTAATTGTCTAGTGAAATAAGACATGATTTTGTTTACACCGCCTTGCCTTGGGCAATTTTTTAAGGAGACTTCTCACTATCCATAAGATTTTTTTTTTGAGCCTCATAGCTAAATTCAAAAGGCAATATGTTTTAAAATATGCTTAGAAAATTTACTTAATATTTTTACTAAAAATAATTAAAAGCTTTCTTCTGATTTTTTTTTAATTAATGAAAATAATACGGCATGCATTCAGTTTTATAGGTGCATTCACCAAAAAGTAACATCTGGCAATTCTGACAAGGCTTCTTTCCAGTACCACAGCCGCAAGCACCCACTTGTGTTCGGTGTTCCCTTTTGTGCTTTAGTTATTTTGGATAATCAGTTAAATAAATTATAGCATTGTAGTGCCCATAATGACTGACGATGTGTTTAATCAATTGAAGACTAGAAAATTTTACTCACTCTCTTTGATGAGAAAAAGCGCATATTGAATAATGGCAGACCGATTCCACATTTGAATTTAAGCAAAGAAAATAAAGGCTTCACTAGGAAATTTAATCCTAAGCTGTATGATGATGTTCCCTGGTTATGTGGAAATATTTCAAATAACAAATTGTACTGTTGGTCGTGTTTTCCTATTTTCAAGAGATAACTGTGTGGAATTCTGTTAGTCGTGGATACGACGATTTAAACAATTTACATACTGCAATTTCTCGCCATGAAAAATCTCTTGCTCACATAAATGCATTTGTTGATCTTAAAACATTTGGAAAGTCAGAAAGAATTGATTTAATACTCGACAAGCAGAATCAGTTGCCATTTCCAGACAACGAAGAAGTTAATAAGAATCGAGAAATTTTGAAACGTTTGATTAGGATAACATGTTTTTTAGGTATGCAAGAATTAGCATTTCGCGGTCACAATGAAGAAGAAAACGCTGACAATAGGGGTAACTATATTGAATTGGTATTTTGTATGGGAGAATTCGATGAAAAGCTTCAAAAATTTAAAAACTGCGACTATTTTTAAGGGAACATCATCTGCTATTCAGAATGACATAATTCAATCTATTAGTGCAGTTATGTTAGAACAAATAAAACGTGAGCTTATCGACTGCATGTATGTGGCGATTTTATTAGATGAAACATCTGATGTCAGCTGTTTTTCTCAACTCTCTACTGTTGTTCGTTATGTTAATAAACATGGAGAGATTTGTGAACGATTTATAAAATTCAATGACGTCAGCAATGATAGAAGTGCAGGAGCGATTTCTGATTTATCTAAAGGCAACTAGGTGAACTGGGCTGTTTGAAAAAATTAGTTGCTCAAACCTACGACGGTGCAGCTGTTATGGGGAGCGATCTTAATGGAGTACAAACAAAGATTAGAGAAA
Organism: Bathynomus jamesi; assembly: GCA_023014485.1. Lineage (NCBI taxonomy): Eukaryota > Metazoa > Arthropoda > Malacostraca > Isopoda > Cirolanidae > Bathynomus > Bathynomus jamesi. Next base: position 1,019,866 of record JAJOZX010001004.1, read on the forward strand.
CTGTACCAGAGGCTATTTTTCTTCACTGCTACGCCCATAAACTTAACCTTGTTTTATCCCAAGCTGTCGCTGAAATTTCCGAATGTAATAATTTTTTTTCAGTATTAGGAAGTTTGTCATCATTTTTCAGCAGTTCAACTAAGCGAACTTCAATGCTTGACAAAGTTGTTGGAAAGCGTTTCCCTAAACTGGCCCCAACGCGGTGGAACTATTCATCTCGTCTAGTTGAAAGAGTTAAGGAAAATAAGAAGATATAATAGATCTTTTAAAAAGCATTCTGAAAACCCAAAGAAATTTGATGAAAAACAAAAAATAGTGCACGCGGATTGCTTGCTGGTATCGATACTTTCGATTTTAATTTTTTATTAGAAGTATTTTCTTCAATTTTTCCTTTTACTGAATATCTATTTAATGTGCTGCAAACAAAATCTATGGATATTGTGTATAGCTCAATCACCGTTGAAAGCACTATGAAAAAAATCAAACAATAAGGGATACAAATTTGCAGATATGTGGGACTTGATAACAGAAAGATGTGGTGAACCTGTATGTAAAAGGAAACAGAGTCTTTCTCCACAAGAGAAGTATAGTCAACTATTTCATGAAATATTCGATAATATACTTCTTCAAATGAAAGAGCGTTTCAGTTCAATGGAAAAATTGGAATTCATTGAGCTTTTAGATTGCAAAAAATTTGAGTTCTATGATGTTACTTTCCCAGAGAGAGCTTTTGAATCTTTGAAAAGAAGCTACAATTCATTTTTTGAGTTTCCTCGTCTCCGTTCTGAATTGTGTGTTTTATATTCGCACAATCTTTTGCCAAAAAGAATGTTGCTGAGCTCCTAAAATATCTACTGGAAAGCGAAATGCACAAAGGTCTTAAGGAAATATATAAATTGACGAATTTGATGATAACTATACCAATATCGACAGCAAGTGTTGAGCGATCATTTTCTGCGCTTAAAAGAATTAAAAGTTATTTACGGAGTTCCCAAAGTGAAGAAAGGCTATCTAATCTTGCCTTAATTTCAATTGAAAAAAATTTCCTCAAGAAGCTTATGGAGAATTGAGAGTACTTTTACAATTTGGTCATCGAAGAATTTTGCAGGAAAACTAGGAGAGCAGAATTTCAATTCAAATAATGCTTCACAATTATTTAAGGTAAATTTTAAATTTGTATCTTTTTCTTTAGATCATTCGGTAACTACTATATATAATATGTCTAATTTTTTGTTCGCATATTTAAGCCTAACATTAAATGAACTTTCCTTCAAAGAGGTCCCCAAAAGTTTGTAAAACACCTTTAACTTGCTAAGTTATGTAAACAATATGCAAAGTTTGGGCAAGAGGGTTAGGCGGATGTTTTTCTTCCATTCCATAACATTGCATGCCTGAACAAAATGTCACGAGTCGCCACTGATATATATATATAGTTTAACACTGAGAAATTTCAACTGTTAAGGTACGGAAAAAAAAAGGACTTAAAATCCATGGAATATTATACCCCAAATGGACAGGAAATTCAGAGAAATTTTAGAGCAAAAGATTTAGGGGGGTTGTAGTGACTGATGATGCGAAATTTGAAACACAAAATAGGATAGCAGTAAACAGAGCAAAGAGAATAACTGGGCAGATACTGAGAACCTTTAAGCGAAGGGATAGGAACATAATGATTCCTCTACTGAAAACACTGATCATACCCAAATTGGAATGCTGCTCGGTCCTAACATCTTCATATAAAAAAGAAGACATTAGACAGCTAGAAGGGATTCAAACTTCACAGCCAAGATCAAGGAGTGCAAGGAAATAAATTACTGGGAAAGGTTACGCGAACTAGACCTATATTCACTGGAAAGGAGAAGAGAGAGCTACACCATTATTTACACTTGGAAAAATAATGGAGAAACTAGTCCTTAATCTTACTCTGAACCCTGTAACTCCCCAAACAACGGTGGAAAGTAGAAAAGGAAGACTGTGTTGCGTTCCCAAATTAAAGGCGAGACAGGGAACATCCTTAACCCCAAAGAAAATAGTTTTGTTGTGAGATGACCAAAACTGTTTAATCAGCTGCCCTCAGGAACACCTCAGGATCCACAAATGGATTAGACGCCTGGCTCAGAACAATCCCCGATGAGCCGGGCGTACCTGGCTATGTGAGGTGGAGAGTACAAGAAACCAACTCACTACTTTACCAGGCCAACTCGAGAGGAGGGGCGACAAGCTTCACCTTCATGAAATGAGGAATCATCGCACGGAACCTTTGAAAGGTTGAAAGGTGTATATATACACATATACTGTATATACAGTATATATATATATATATATATATATATATATATATATTATATATATATATTATTTATATATATATATATATGTATATATATATATATATTATACAGGGGTTAGACAAAATATATGAACACCCGCCGATTTCACCGGTTATCTTTACGGACTGCTCAGACACAAAGTAACAGTCAAATGACTGGCAAACCTATTTAAATGCGTAACAGAGAGTGTATACGTCATGTTAATCTTTCGACAAAATAAACAGTATTTAATAAACGAGATAGAAATGACTTGGAAGTTTTCGTTTAATTGGAAAAATAAATGAATTATTTGTTTACAATATGATTAACAGTTATTTTATGCAGAAATCGTGCAAAATTGCAATGAATAATTATTATTGACAATAAGGAATGATTTTTATACTTGATATGAGTTAAATGATGCAGTGGTGTTAAAAGCAGTAACCGAGGTAACGAAAATACGGGATTGATACACAGCAATGAAATTGGCCTAATTGCGGTCGTAAATGCGTGAGTTAGATTGAACGGTATTAAGGGCACTTCTTAAAACCTAATGCGGTTAGGCAGAGTTTAAGTTATAGGTGCTATATTACGAATAGCCTATCACGACGAAGTAAAACACGGTAGGCCAAGTGAGCTGGTGGCCTATGTGAGGTTTACAGACCTGGGTTTTGATGATGAAGATAGGCTATGAAAACAGGAGATCCTATGAGCGGGATAGAATGATGAAATTCTTGTTGAATGGAAGTGAAGATTCGAAGGTCGAATGGATGGATGTTGAGTGAAGCAAAGGCCGAACGAATGACGTCGAGTGAGTTTTGCAGTCACCGTCGTGTGGGAGCAGAGCTTCAGTGATGAAGGTCGGAAAGCGGGAATGTGAAAGTAGAGAGCGAGAAATGAGCAATGAGAACGAATTGAAGTGGACGCGCGTTTTTATAGACGCTCGGTAGTGTGTTGTTTGGCGCGCATTTTACATGAGACAAAGTAAAATTTGCCTTTTCTATGAGTCTATTGTTGCGCACGTAATTGGATTTTATTACGCTGTTTACATCTCATCTCTAAGCCATGAGAAAGAGGCGAGGAAAAGGAAATTTTGTGTGTATATATTATATATATATATATATAATATATATATATATATATATATATATATATATATATATAATATATATATATATTATATATATGGCGTTATTCTACCGTAAGCTTAGTCTTCTTTAAATTCTATGCCTATGAGTTTACAAATACAATTTTTTTCCGTGTTGAGTCTACAAATATATATAAAAAATATTATTCTAAACAAAAAACAGGCCTGTATACGGACGGTTTGCGATTACGGATACTTGTGTTTTTCGTCCAGTTTGTGTAGAGTAAGCCCAAGGTAGTGCGAGTGTGACTGATTGATGCAGGTAAATTTGCGCTGCCTTGGGAAGGAAACATAACTTTACGATGCATCTTGCGCCTGAAGAATCATTCATCATGACTCATAGTGACTGGGAGTTTCTGCAATACAAAGTAACGAAACCCGCAATCAATTGAACACGGATATGAACACGGAGCATTGTTACTTTCAGTGGTGATGAACCACGTACGAAAGCTTCGTCAGTACTTTAACCCCCTAACTACTTGGCAATGCTGCTGCGAGTTGCTCGTACTACGAAATGGGCGTATGGGCGGAATGGTGCTCTGTATAAAAAGATGTGTAACTATTCATACTTCCATTTAAACTATGAATGCATCAATGATTTTACACACACACACACACACACACACACATATATATATATATATATATATATATATATATATAATATATATATATATATATATATATATATATCGCATAAATTTTCAATGATTTGAGTTAAAATGAAAAAGGAGGTAGAAAAATCGTTGCCTTTTGTTTACTTTGACCGATAAAGTTGATTGGCGTGGAAGAACATTCAATAGGAATTTATTCCGGTCGAATTCGTTCCCTCTTTATTTTGCCTGGAATAATATCTGTAATTGGAATAACAGCCAAAGAATAACGTTAATGGTGATGGAAATGTGGTGAACTTGGTCCGCGAGAGGGGACGTAATAGTGGTGGTGATAGGGGGTGGGGGGCTTTTGAGTAGGGAGAGTACGATAAAAGGAATGACAGGTATAGCGTACAGTAATGAAATGATGGTGATGATAATAATAATAATAATAATAATGAGTGTTTGTTCTCTCATTTTTTATGTCTTTCTCTTCTTCTCTGTCTATCTTTTCTCTTTTTTCTTGTCTGTCTACCGTTTGTATGTCTGTTTGTTTCCCACCCGTCTGCCTATCTTTATTCTTTTCTATCTACAGTATACCCCTTCTATTCTGTCTATCTCGTTTTTTTACCTGTCTGTCTTTTTCTTTCTTCTTTTCCGCCTGCTTATATAGCTCTCTTTTCTGCCTGTCTGTTTATCTCTATCTTTTTTTTTTGCCTGTCTATTTTTTTCTGTTCTATCTGTATGTCTTATTCTGCTGTTTTCTGTCATTATTTTACTCGTGTGTGTCTTGGGCAATTTTTTGTCTTATTTATCTCGGTAATTACATCGAAATGACAAAGCTGGAAACTTTGTCCGAATAATGCCATAAGTTTGCCGGTGCCGAGGTTTTTCTCTTGGGGCTTTCAGTGCCATATGTTTGGCACGCGGGTCTGCAATGACCAAAACATGGTCCAAATTAAAAGGCTTCGCCCGAAATGCTTCACGAAAAAAACAACAAAAAACTTTAAGGTAAAAACCATTTTGGAAATTGTGAAGCAGCTTAATGCATTCTTGTAAAAAACTTTCAGGCTTCCTACATTTTAACGTACAGGTATATATATATATATATATGAAAATTATTTCACGAAGGTAACACGTGAAAAATATTTATGATGAATAAAACCACGAAGGAAAGGAAACACAAAATGGTGCTCAAGCGCTTTCGTCTAATGACATCCTCAGGAACACTGAAGTACATAAAAAGGTTAAGCCAATATAGGTTACAGAAAGAAAAAAAGAAAAAATAAATAACATACTACACACACACACATATACATATATATACATATATACATACATATATATATACAAATACATACATACATACATACATACATATATATACAATAAACAGAGAAGTAAAAATAATAAAAAATTAAAAATTAAAACCTTAAAGGATTACCAGTGAGGCGTACAGATTTGTAAGGAAAAATATCGATTTTTAGCACAAGATCAAATGGATTATAAAAATACAAATTTATACTGGAACTCTGCCGGGTTTTAACACAATGCTGCCTATGGTCGGGTTTCGATATATATAAAAAAATAAAATGCAAATTAAAAGTTAATCGATTTTTAGCACAAGATCAAATGGATTATAAAAATACAAATTTATACTGGAACTCTGTCCGGGTTTTAACACATTGCTGCCTATGGTCAGGTTTCGATATAAAAAAAAAAAAAAAAAAAAAAAAAAAATGCAAATTAAAAGTTAATAAAGTAGAAGATAAGTTTACCAAAGATTTAATGTTTTACACTTCTTATCTAAATCTGTTTTAAGGAATTCAACATAACAGGATCGAGTTGAAAAAGACCTTTGCTTATGTTGAAGTTATTTGAAAGTTGGATAATGGCAGACTCAAGAATATTTCTATTAACAATGTTGCTTGAATGGAATAAAACTGAAGCATTATTCCAATCAATACAGTGGGCTAACTCTGACAAATGGACAAAAAGGGCACTGGACAACTGTCCTGTTCTAACGGAATATTGATGCTGTTTTATACGTGTGTGCAAATCCTTTCCCGTCTGACCTATGTAAAAGGAATCACATTGTTTACAACCAATTTTATAGATAATGCCTGAATTATTGGTAGGGCTATTTTTTACTATGATATTTTTCACAATATTGTTATATGAAAATACTACATTAATATCCAAAAGTTTAAGTACATTAGCAATGCCTAAAAAGCCCGGGAAAAATGGAAGTACTAAAATATTTTTTGACAAAGTACGAGTGTTAATATTGACACGATAGAAAGTTCGTTTTGCCTTGTTGAGACAAGATTCCATAAACGCAGATGGATAACACAAATCACTTCCAATACCGTTGATTTTTTCCAATTCGGCATCGATGTATTCCGGACTGGCGATCCTAAGGGCGCGGAGAAACATTGATGAAAATATGGCCTTCTTTAGGCATTGCTAATGTACTTAAACTTTTGGATATTAATGTAGTATTTTCATATAACAATATTGTGAAAATATCATAGTAAAAAATAGCCCTACCAATAATTCAGGCATTATCTATAAAATTGGTTGTAAACAATGTGATTCCTTTACATAGGTCAGACGGGAAAGGATTTGCACACACGTATAAAACAGCATCAATATTCCGTTAGAACAGGACAGTTGTCCAGTGCCCTTTTTGTCCATTTGTCAGAGTTAGCCCACTGTATTGATTGGAATAATGCTTCAGTTTTATTCCATTCAAGCAACTTTGTTAATAGAAATATTCTTGAGTCTGCCATTATCCAACTTTCAAATAACTTCAACATAAGCAAAGGTCTTTTTCAACTCGATCCTGTTATGTTGAATTCCTTTAAAACAGATTTAGATAAGAAGTGTAAAACATTAAATCTTTGGTAAACTTATCTTCTACTTTATTAACTTTTAATTTGCATTTTTTTATTTTTTTTATTTTTTTTTTTTTTTATATATCGAAACCTGACCATAGGCAGCAATGTGTTAAAACCCGGACAGAGTTCCAGTATAAATTTGTATTTTTATAATCCATTTGATCTTGTGCTAAAAATCGATTAACTTTTAATTTGCATTTTATTTTTTTATATATATCGAAACCTGACCATAGGCAGCATTGTGTTAAAACCCGGCAGAGTTCCAGTATAAATTTGTATTTTTATAATCCATTTGATCTTGTGCTAAAAATCGATATTTTTCCTTACAAATCTGTACGCCTCACTGGTAATCCTTTAAGGTTTTAATTTTTAATTTTTTTATTATTTTACTTCTCTGTTTATTGTATATATATGTATGTATGTATGTATGTATGTATTTGTATATATAGATATGTATGTATATATATATATATATGTATATGTGTGTGTGTGTGTATGTATGTTATTTATTTTTTTTTTCTTTCTGTAACCTATATATAGGCTTAACCTTTTTATGTACTTCAGTGTTCCTGAGGATGTCATTAGACGAAAGCGCTTGAGCACCATTTTGTGTTTCCTTTCCTTCGTGGTTTTATTCATCATATATATATATATATATATATATATATATATATGATAATGCATAAAGGAAGTTATTAATTAGTAATTAGAACAACTTTTGGAACGGTTGCTTTACTTGTAATTAAAATAATTAGACATAATTATTATTCTCATTTGAAGACTCTGACTTCTACTTATATTCATTATAAGAAATTATATAAATTTATTACAACACTTTGACCCTCTATTTGCTTGGCAATGCTGCTGCGAGCTGCTGGCACCCTAAAATAGGGGTATGGGCGGAATGGTGCTTTACATGAAAAGATGTTCATATATATATATATATTTTTTTTTAAGTTCGGAAGAACCGATTCGCCTCCATTTAAAAGGGCATATCTCGGCGGAAAAACAAAGAAAAAGTGAGAGGAAAGAAAGAGGAAAAAGAAAGGGTAGAGGGGACAGTCGAAGTGGAAAAAGACCAAGGATGACAAGGACTGCAGGGTCGAGCCCCATTATCCTTGGGTGCTAGGGCCGGGAGGGCGCACGTGAAACCTCCAGGAACAAGCACGTACAAACGAGCACAAAGAGCACTCAAGAGCACGGGCTTAGAACCCCCTTGCGGCTATATATATATACTGTATATAATGCAAACCCACAAGGAAAAAGAAAAATGATTCCAAGGGTTTTCGTGTATTCAGAAGTACATCTCGTCAAGGAATAACGAGGTGTACTTCTGAATACACAAAAAGCCTTGGAATCATTTTTCTTTTTTCTTGTGGATTTGCATCATTCATTCATTTCACGTGTTTAATTGTGAAATTCATCCCATATATACAGTATATAAATTTTTAAAAGATTGTGTAGTGTGTAATATAAATGGTGTGTATGTGTAGTGAGGAATAAATGCAGTGTTTTATTTATTAAATGTTCTATTTGGTAGATATATTAATAGTTACGACAAGTAAATGAATATTTGTGAAGCATCACCAACCGACTTTTCACTAACACAACCTCGAGGACATTAACTAATTTACGGTTGGAGTTTATGTTTATTAAAATAACTAATTTAGTTAAGGATTCAAGTCTTTAGGGTAAAGGTGAGTGTTATTACGTTAAACAGCGCCGAGAGAGAGAGAGAGAGAGAGAGAGAGAGAGAGAGAGAGAGAGAGAGAGAGAGAGAGTCTGGTAATTTTCGACTAACAATAAACTAACACGCTATACTTACAAAATTTCGAGAGCCCCAAAACCCTGTACAGGTTCTCACGGAACAAACTTTAGAATTCGACTCTAGGTTTTGTAGGATATTATGGCACCCCTTGTACAGGGTTTTCCCCCCAACTTTTCTCCCAAGAGGGAACCTTTCTCTCCACTTCCCAACAATATTAAAAAATTTAATTAGAAACACTTAAAAAAATATATTAACAATTTTCATTACAAATATTTCTAAACAAAAAACAAAAAAAGAACGAAAAGCGTTATTTCAAAATGTCTCTCAGTGTCATTTATTAAAATTATTACACTTCAGATCTGCACATTACAGGAACAGAGGGAGAAGTGTGTGTTTGGGAATATGCTGCACCGCTCACAAGATAGATGAGACATGGAAAAAGATCAGTTAAAGAAGACAGTGATAGGAGAAGCAAGAGTTCCAACATTCATTCTCTCCTGCATAACGTTCTTCCACAAGTACTTCCCTGGTCCAGTGGTGTCTACAACCTCCTCATATATATATATATATATATATATATATATATATATATATATATATATATATATATATATATATGAGCGTCCCGTGGTTCGATCTCTAAGGGCGCTGCTCAGCAGTGTTGAAATTCCTTTGAGTCGTGGGTTCGAGCCCCAGTGCTGCCTACAGCTGGGCGGTTGTCTTTTTTTGTATCTTACTTCACGGCGAAGTGGCGGGCTAGCCACTCCTCTTTAACTGACTCTGGCTAAGGTAGCCCCCGCCCCTCACTTCTTTAGGGAATTTGAGCGTAAAAATATCCTTAGCCTACCTTACCATGTAAATTTTAAATATCTTCCGACTTTATTAAAACAACTGTTATCAATGTAGTCTTTAAGTATAACACTGTTAAATCTCGCCTAATAAAGAATAGCCCGGATAATGCGGTTGGTTGTGTGTATTCGATCGGATGTACACAATGTAACTCAGTTTATATATAGGTCAAACGGGAAAAAGTTAGATATCAGGGTAAAACAGCATAAATATGCGTGTAGAACAGTAAATAACTCTAATGCATTATTTAACCATATGTACAGATGTAATCATAGTATCAAGTGGGATAGTTCTAAAGCTAAAGCGCTCGTTAAAAAAACAGATATAATTGAAAGGAATATTCTAGAATGTGCATCCATCAATTTTAAAAATAATTTCAATAACAGTGCGGGAATGTATAAAATTAACAATATCTTGTTAAAATGTCTTTTGCCTTTAATCGACGCTGGTTAATCATTTGCTAATCTTTTTATTTTTCTGTTCCGTTGTACATATGTATATATTTTCGTCATCTCGCCTTCTCTCTTCATTTCCTGACGAGGTGTACTTCTGAATACACGAAAGGCGTTGGAATATTTTTTCTTTCTTTTTCTTTGTGGGTTTGCATCATTCATTCATTTCATGTGTTTAATTTTGAAATGCATCCCATATACTATATATATAATATATATATATATATATAATATATATATATATATATATATATGCGCACCTCAGTGGTGTAGTGGTAGCGTCGCTGACTACGAATCCATTGGCCCCGGGATCGAGACCCGGTCGACGGCAGGCGGCGCGCAGCAAAACCCAGCTGTTCATCCTTCCACACAGTAAAAAAAAGAAATTGGTTGGTAGATAAATGGGTACCCTGGGTAGCCTAGTGGTTAAGACGCTGGGCTGCTGGTGGGGCGTGGTACGGATTCTACGTTAAAGTGTAGGTCTAAGGTGGAGTGACAAGCTTGCCCTTCGTCAGAATGAACAGTTCCGGAGGAAGCAAAACCAAGGTTAAAAAACCTTGGTTTTGCTTCCGCTCGAATTGTTCATTCTGACGAAGGTCAAGCTTGTTGCTGACCTTAGACTTAACAGCTTAACGTGGAATCCGAACCACGATCCACCACGGGTGATCAGAAATTACAAAGTCCTCGCCCGGACTCGATCTCACGAACTCCCGATCAGCAGCCCAACGTGTTAACCACTAGTCTACCCAGGGTACCTATTTATCTACCAACCAATTTTTATTGTATGGAAGGATGAACAGCTGGGTTTGTTGCGGGTCGACTGCCGTCACCAGGAATCGAAACCGGGGCTCGATGGATCCGTAGTCATCGATGTTAACCACTACACCACGCTCATATATATATATATATATATATATATAATATATATATACGAGTATAACTTTTATGAATTTTGTGACGTCTCAAGCAGAATCGATGCTTTCGGGGGAAATGGGGTGGGGTGGGGGAATAAGAAATCTGAATCCCCCGAACTTCCACCCACGTAGATGCATGAAATTCCTGTCGTTATTTCACTTGGTCTAGAATAGAATAAATTACATTTGTAAGACAGACCATAATGGCTGTGTTAAGATGGTGTACATTAAGGCAAATAATTAGGAAAAACTAATTGATTGATAAATAAAGGACAAACTTTTTTTTACCAATAATAATAATAATAATAATAATAATAATTTATTATTATTATCATTATCATTATTATTATTTAATACATGATTTAACTTATTCCTAATGTTTAACAAAGCGTATCTAGTGATTGGCTAATAGGGTCATATCAACCAATTATAGTGAGCCATACATTTTCCGTAGGAATTATCGCCCCCTCTACAATACTGGACATAATTTAATTACAAAGAAGATCCATAATGAATACAAATCCTTGGGGGCATCGTCGTCACAATAGAAAGGGACCCTTTTACTTTCTCTAAATATATATATATATATATAACCTTTGGTTAGCTTCCGCCCGAATTGTTCATTCTGACGAAGGCCAAGCTTTTCACTCCACCTTAGACCTACAGTTTAACGTGGAATCCGAACCACGCCCCATTAGCAGCCCAGCGTCTTAACCACTAGGCCACCTAGGGTACTCATTTATCTACCAACCACTTTCTTTATTGTGTGGAAGGATGAACAGCTGGGTTTTGCTGCGCGCCGGCTGCCATCGAGTTTCGAACCCGGGGCCGATGGATTCGTAGTCAGCGACGCTAACCACTACACCACCGAGGCGCTAATTTTATATATATACCTTACCTTACAACCTTACAAAGGTTCCACGTGATGATTTCTCATTTCGCGAAGGTCAAGCGTGTCGCCCCTCCTCTCGAGTTGGCCTGGTGAAGTAGTGAGTTGGATTCTTGCGCTCTCCACCTCACATAGCCAGGTACGCCCGGCTCATCGCACATATCGCACTCATCGCATATATAATATTATAATATATATTATATATATAAATATATGTGTGTGTGTGTGTGTGTGTGGATCTCGCGACAATGTATTCCGTTTGGGAAAAACGTTTCATATTAACAATAAAACGATTGATTTCTATGAAGACGATCTTCACAACAATGAATATGTCATTACTACATGCATAATTCATGCTATTTTAGACCTCAAGAATTGATGTCAGGAACTTCATACATTTACGTGGCTGGGGTTGGAGACTGACGGAGTTTAAGCGTTTAAGATTTCTACACTCACATCTCAATCAAAAGCGTCGACTCTGCCAGACACGTTACAAAATTAATTTTATATATATATATATATATATATACACATTCAACTGCAAAGAACACGCAGTATAAATAACGTAAAGAACGACGCTTGTATAGGAGATATTCCGCGCGTATATAATGTTTACGGCATGCGGGAGGTGCCCCCTTGGGGCATTGGTTTCTGCGAGTATGTAGAAGAATTACGGCATTTGGAAGAGTGAAGTCCATGGTGTAATGGTATCGCGTCTGACCGGCAATCGGAAGATCCCGGGTTCGATTCCCAGGTGGTTACTTCATTTTTTCATTTGTTCCGTTTTCTCTCTCTCGTCTTGCGCGGAATATCTCCTATACAAGCGTCGTTCTTTACGATATATTATATATATATATATATATATAAATGCTTGATTCTTCATACCTTCATTTAAACTATAAATGCATAGATGATTAGATAATGTCAAAAATCGGCTGGACAGGTTCCTGTGCGAAGTCCCTGATTAGTCATGCGTGGCTGGCTACGAGGACAGGAGCAGATCGAAAAGCAATTCCCTCCTCCACCAAATCCAGAAAATGAGGCGGGATGGTGAAGAGGGGTCGACCTGCAGGTCGATCCTAAACCGTCGTTCATACCCTCATAACTTTAACTTTAAATATGTATATGTATATATATATAGAGGGTATCCCATAAGTCCGGTTTCAAAGGAAAATTTATTTTAAATTAAATTTTCCTGTGAGATCGGACTTATGGGACGCCATATATATATATTATATATATATGAGGGTGCTCTCTGAGGGCATTGGTTTCTGCCCTATTTGGGAGAATTTCGATTTGTGATTGAGTGAGGTCCGTAGCATAATGGTAGAGCGTCCGACCGGCAATTGGAAGGCCCTGGGTTCGATTCCCAGGCGGTTCGCCTCATTTTTCATTATTTCGTTATCTCTCCTCCTCGTGTGCAGAAACGTTCCTTAATACTTATGTCGTTTCTATTCATATATATATATATATGCTGTGTGTATATATATCTGTGCACGAATTTCTGTAACGATTATATGAGTTGGTTAGCAAAGGAGGCGTGAATTGACGAGCGGGACATTCACTGCACTATCATCTTTGCCGTTTTCCAGCCGGGAATGATTAATCGTAATTAATCGGTAATTAATCGGCAGTTAATGAATTCATCGAATAATCGGTCGATTTAATCGTACCCGTTAATTGCCGAATATTATATATATATATATATATATATATATATATATATATATAACTGCAAACACGCAGTATAATTAACGTAAAGAACGACGCTTGTATAGGATATATATATTATATATATATATATATATATATATATGTGTGTGTGTGTTATATACGTGGAGAGAGAGAGAGAGAGAGAAAATTGACAAACTAATAACAACACTCACATTTTCGATCTTCCCTTCCCCATATCATTAATGACGTCAGATACGTTATTAAATCGATGTATGGACGCATATTTTTGAAGAGTGTCTGTTTTAATACGATTATAACCAATTTTTTTCCCTGTCATTTCTTCTATTCTTGAAGAATACTTAAAAAAATTTATTTTTGGAAGGTGCATCATCATATTATAAGAACCTATTTGTTTGCTTCGTGTCATTCATAGTATTTCTGTTTGCTTTGAAGATGGCAGAACCCTGGCGACTGTTTTTGACGATTCATGGGCAATGTTGGTGATGCTTACGTCACTGAGTCACCAGCCAAAAGGGTGGAGGGGGTTCTTATATCTCTCATACCCCCTTTCAAACTCGATTAAATCTTTTTTACCAGAATCATTATTTTTTTTAATTTATTCTGTGAGCACAAGAAAAAAAATCGCTATTCAAAATGGTAAATATCCTTTATATAAATAGGCACCTATACACAAATCCAATAAAGTATATATGACGACACTAATGATATTGAAAATATACATCATTAAAAATGGCACCGTTTTCATTATTATAATGATCAAATGTGGTGAAAAAAATTGACCCGAAAGAACCTCGATATTGTGAATGTGGATTTTTGGAAAATTTGATTATATGTAAGTGTGGTTGGTCACGTTTCTGTAAAATGACAAACTGTAATTGTAACTGTTTATTTCAGAAAGAAAGAAAAATCTTTCCCTAAAACCTAACCAAGTTTAGTTGACATAAATTATATAGTGAAGTATATTTTAGGCAAGATGAGTCTCATAAATTTTATAAATGTTTACTTTATATATATATATCAGGGCTGGCAGGTCGGACCCGGACCCGGACCTGATAATGAATTAGAAAAAAGACCCGGACCTGAAAGTGAATTTTAAAAATGACCCAGCCCCAGACCCGACCCGAAAGTGAACGACCCGCACAGCCGGGTTTTTAGTTTACAAAATTTATGTGTGCGCCTTTAGATTTAGCAACAATGTATTGAATTATCACTCCACCTTCCAAATGACTCACTGGAAGTGGAGAGTTAACGGTGACGGAAGAATAGCCTAATCCTAATATATTTTATTGTTTGTTTGTGAGTTGTGTACTGCGTACATTGGTTGGTCTCCAGTGCTTCGTTTGCTATTTATTTGAATTTGCAATGCCTTTACAAGGTCTTTTTTCGGTGGGGAGTGGTAGCAAAAAACTAGCCTTACAACTGAATATTTTAAATATAATAATATTGATAAAACATCTACATGACAAATTGAAAAGTGTGGAAAAGTGTATAGTGGCAATCGTGTGACAAACCTAAAGCGACACCTAAAATCGTGTCACCCAGACATATATCGTAAAGTTGAGGATCATGATAAAAGCCTACCTAGCACTAGCAGTACTTCGAAAACTCAAATACAAACCAAGGGAATGAATGTAGGCCAAACTAGTGTTAAAAACTTTTTTAAACAAATTAAAGTTGGAGTTCACCCGCAACTTCATAAGGAAACTTTAGAAAATGGCTTTATTTCGTGGGTGACAATAGACGGGCGGCCTTTTAGCATTGTAGAAGATATTGGATTTAAAATTTTGGTTGAACCATTTCTATCTGCAATGAATATAAACATGAACAGAAAAAATCTTGCTACTTTGACTCTCGATAGAGCAATAACTGAAAAAAATAAGTTAAAAATACTTCTTAAAAAAAATGTTTCATTTAAAAGTAGATTGTTGCAGCCGCTTAGATAGAGGGTTTTTAGGTATTTAAACCCAATATGACTTTGAAAACAAAATTGAAGTGAAAACATTGGCTGTCAAGGAACTTCACTGCTCGCATACAGGTAAAAATTATTTACATTTCACACAAAAAATTATTTTACATTTCACACAAATATATATATATATATATATATTATATATATATCGTACAATATTGCAGTATATGTAAAAGAATGTTACTTTAAATCTAAATCAGTAATAAATAATTAATTTCATAGGAGATGTTTTGAAACAAACCATTCAGTCTGTGTTAACCGAGTACGACTTGGGATCTGCAAAGTTGTATCTATTGCAACAGACAACGGGTCCGATATGACCAAGTGCTGTCGCCTTTCCATTTGAGTTCACTCAAAAAAATATAGAATTTGTTTTCACAAAATTAATTAAAATTTAGAATAAGGGGGCTGAAGAGAGCAATCATACATCGTACTTTGCCCCTCAGCAATGCATGTATAACTATACTTAGTTACTATTAAATATTAATACAATTAATACACCTACTTTCAAACATTCCCAAAATCTGATTAATTAATATATATAGTTAGACTACTACCGTATAGCCATATAATGTTTTACTATGTTTCAGAAAACATGTTAATGTAGCTACGGTAGCAGTCTTATTACCTATCCTATACCAGATTATAATTATTACATTTTTAATAATGGACCCGACCCAGACCCGGGTCATATACTGAAAGACCCGACAGGACCTGAAAAAGAACTTTCGGGTCCGACCCGGACCAGGACCCGAAAGTAAATTAGAAAAATGACCCAGACCCGGACCCGACCCGAAAGTGATAGATCCGCACAGCCCTGATATATATATACCTTATGAACCTTATGTTGTTTCGTGTGTTGGTCTCTCTTCACACGGAGGTCAAGCTGGTGGCCCCGCCACCAGCTATATATATATATATATATATATATATATATATATTAGTGGTGGACCGGATGTCAGTTTTTCAACATCTGCGAATGCGGATGCGGATCTTTAATTTCAATATCCGCGGATGCGGATGCGGATATTTAGTTAAATCTATCAGTATAATATAGAATTATGAATATATGACATAATTTTTCAAATTTCGTGATATTACTATTATAGCAGGCAATGCATAAGAATTAAAATTAATATTAATGTTTTCATTATGATAAAAATAATAACTTTCTCAAGAGTTTCAGCCACAGAAAATTCAATGAAACAAGTTTCATTCAATTTTCTGTTACCAGCTATTTATATTTTGAGGTTTATATATTGTTTCTTCATTAATAATTAATACTTTACGTGGAATGTGCATGACTGGGCCTTATAAGCTACTTTATAAGCTAATTTAATTGTAAATTGCATAATTTATTAGAGGTAACATCCGCATAACATCCGCAGTCAGAAGTGCGGATGCGGATATCCGGTCCACCACTAATATATATATATATATATATATTATATATATATACACACACACACACACTTTATGATGGTTTGAACTATGGTTCAGGATCGACCTGCAGTCGACCCTCTCTGCAGCATCCCGCCTCATTTGCAGGATTTTGTGGAGGAGGGATTTACTTTCCAATCTCCTGTCCTCGTAGCCAGCCACGCATCGTTGGTCAGGGATTTAGCACAGGAACCTGTTCATCTGGTTCTTGAAATTATTCAGGTCGGTATGCTGGAGGTTTCTCAGTTCTTTGGGCAGGATATTAAAAAGTTCTGGGCCTCGTATTCCGAGGGTATTTTCCATCCTCGTTTTCATGACCCACTGTCCTACCGCAGCTGGGGTAGTACAAAATCTGCCT
This sequence comes from Bathynomus jamesi, assembly GCA_023014485.1. Lineage (NCBI taxonomy): Eukaryota > Metazoa > Arthropoda > Malacostraca > Isopoda > Cirolanidae > Bathynomus > Bathynomus jamesi. Next base: position 1,037,149 of record JAJOZX010001004.1, read on the forward strand.
CTTCATTCCACTGTGTTTCTATTTCATTTTTAAGGTTAGAGACAAAACCCTCGAGTATTTTCCATATGTATATTATTGTGTACCGCTCGCGCCTTCTTTCGAGAAAGTAGAGTTTCAGTGATTGTAGTCGAGACCAGTAGTCTTCACCTTCCATTTCCTCTCTCTCTCTCTCTCTCTCTCTCTCTCTCTCTATATATATATATATATATATATATATATATATGATGAAAAAAACCATGAAGGAAAGGAAACACAGAATGGTGCTCAAGCGCTTTCGTCTAATGACATCCTCAGGAGTGTTCCTGAGGATGTCATTAGACGAATGCGCTTGCGCACCATTCTATGTTTCCTTTCCTTCGTGGTTTTTTTTCATCATAAATATTTTTCACGTGTTACTTTCGTGAAATAATTTTCATATATATATACATATATATATATCCTGCTTTTTTTTTACTAATTGTTTTCCCGTCTTGGGACTCTATCTTCAGGATTATAGTAAATATTTCAGTATTTACTTCTGTTTATTGTTTTCATTCAATAGAGTTGAAGAAAACCAAAACTGAAAACGAATGTACAAGATTTTCGAGATCATTAAACGGGATTAAGGAATTTTCGGTTGAAAGGATTCACACTTTCCATTCTCAATAAATATTCTTTTGTGTGTAAAGCAAAAAAAAAAAAAAAAAAAAATTTTTTTTTTGTCTTTTCAAAAATATCGATACAGTAAGAATAATGTGTGTGAATGTGTATGTATTCATTTTGGGTTGACCTTTCAACATCAAATAAAGCTCACATTTCCAATTCCCAAATGCAATCATTTTTGGTTAATTGAAGTTATATTTTTGGCTACTCAATTTTAATTCTAAAACACACACACACACACACATATATATATATATATATATATATATATATATATATATATATATATATGTGTGTGTGTGTGTGTGTGTGTATGTGTGTGTCTTCGTGACAGAACGTAGGACTGCAAATGTGATTGAGGAATATTTGAAGGAAGGTTAAGTTACAAGAAAGTTTTTTTGAAGGAATTCTTTTTACATTCTTTCATTAAAGAAGTTTTTATTGCTATTTTATTTATTGTACTGACTTTACAGAGAGAGAGAGAGAGAGAGAGAGAGAGAGAGAGAGAGAGAGAGAGAGAGAGAGATCAGTAAGGCATTTGATACACAACTTCAGGTGGACGATACGGAATAGACTACAATTAGTTTAATAAGTACAACTAGTCTAGCATGGTGATTCCTAGCCTAGTTCATTGTATATGTGTATATATTCTAACGAAATAGTACTTGATATAAGATATAAAAATATTTTCCTTCCTCTGATTGGTCAACTTTTGGAAGAAATGAAACATGGTCCCTGATTGGACAATTCCTAAACTCTAACACAATGTTCTGAATACGCATTGGTAAGAGATGTACAGGCCCCGCCTCCGTAGGCGGAGACTTCTGTGAAAGTGACAATTATTTTGAGACGTCATTCCACTACTATTTCGTTAGAATATATATATATATATATATATATATATATATATATAATGTAATTGGCTTATAGCATCATGAGTAGTATTGGTGTGGCTGTTAAGGCGTCCTAAATTCAGTCAAAAAAAAAAAAAAAATCTTTTATGGCAAAAGTTAGGATCGTAAAAATTGCAATAAAATCACAAATTGAAATGAATAAAATAAATAATGATATCGAAAAAGTTTTTAAAATTTTAAAATTTTAAAGTGAATTCTAATTTTTGAAAATTATTAATAATTTCACTCATTTTCATACATGAGAAAGTAGAATTTTAAAACAATAGTTTATTCTGCAGTTATTTTCTCTCTCTCGCTCTTTATATATATATATATATATATATATATATATATATATTGTGAGTTAATTGATAGTGCATAGTGGTATTTCTTTTTAAAAAAGTAAAAATCGCGGCATATACCAGAAAAAAATAATAAAGTGAATTAATATATACAGCATTTGTTTTTTCCGAGAATCTCTTCGTGAGGAAAGTTTTGTTTTTGAAGTGCCCGCAAATATCCCCCCATTATCCCCCGCAGCCACAGTCGAGAGGACGAATCAGTGAGAAGTATACAGCGCGCTACATCCCCCAACCCCCGCCCCCGGAGTAAAGGAAAATTCTTTTCCTCACCCAGCTTGAGTCATCCCCCACCCAATACCTCCCATAATACCCCTTTTTGATTCACTTCACCAACATGGAAATTAATACATACCCGCAACTCTGTGGTATCTGTAAGGATGCAACAGATGAAACAGGGGGATGAGGTGTGATTTTTGTCAGTTACTTTTTGATTTTAAATGCCTAGAATGGGGAGATGGAAAAATCTCCTTTATAACGAAGCAAAGCAGTTAAATGGGATAAAAATTTTCTGCGAAAACTGCTTGACAGAATTAAACTCTTTTACAGTATTTAAAGCAGAAAGAGACTACGAGAAGAGAATGAAAGAGGAAAGTGGGAACAAAGAACAGTGGAAAACGGAAGAAACGGAGAAAGGCGAAATAGAAAAAAATCAAATACCGTCACAAAACGAGGCCAAAAACACAGGCGACAAAGAGTGTAAAGACAACACACAGCATAAGGGCAACAAAGGACACAAACACAACTAGCACAAATAGGACAAGACAAGAGGGCAGTCAAGAAAACGGAGTGAAACTGTCCCCCAATAAGGAGCAAAAAACAAAGGCCACGAGTAAATATGGGGAAGGAATTATATGCAGATATTATATAAAAGATAATTGCAGATTTAAAAGAGGACAATGTATATATGAACATCCCCCAATATGCAATTTCTTCTATAATAATGGTCATTGTAAATTTGGAGACAGATGTAAATTCTACCACCCGGACATTTGCAGGACTTACGCAAAATATGGAACCTGCAAATTCGGGAAAAAATGCTACTATCAATATCTCCCGACGGACTCAAAGAACAAAGGAAAAAGTTTAAATGACAATAGGAATAACAATAACAATAGGAACAACAATAGGAACACAATAAGCGAACAAGAAAATTTTTTCAACATCGCGGACACGTTACGGATGCTAAATGTCATCCACATGCAGTTGACACAGCTGGAAACCCCCGAGCCAAACCGCTACCGGGCAAGAAGCTACCAGTACAAGAAGACGGAAACGGATCTCTCTCGGAGGATCAGAGGGCAACGAGTCAAGAGATATCGAAGGAAAACGAACTTGAAATGCGCAAGAGGCAACGAAAAACAGAGAACACAAAAATTGTCCTGGCTAATATTCAAGGAATAAGACCAAACCAATCACTCAATAAGGTTTCGTACCTGAAAGGATTTATGGACGAAACAAGGGCGGACATTGCATGCCTCACAGAAACTCATCTTAAAGATTGCCAAGGAAATTGTGAAAACTGCGACCATTGTATTGATAAGAAAGAGATAAATATAGAGGGCTTCAACTTACAAAGAGCGGATAGAACGACGAGACGTAAAGGTGGCTGTGCTATATAATGAGGCGTTGCGTGGAAGAAGGGCGACCTAGCCATTTTTGGCGAAAATGAATTATTGCTGATTTTCAGTAGCTTAATATAATATATTAAGCTACTGAAAACAGCAATAATTCATTTTCGCCAAAAATGGCTAGGTCACCCTTCTTCTACCTAATTGTCGATAAATACCTCTCCAACTTAAAATGCATTTTTCTCAAAGATTTGATTTTGGCTAGGTCGCTCTTCTTCCACGCATCGCCTCATATGTACAGGAAGGCCACATGACAGAGACGATAATAAGTAAATCAAACAGCTATGTGGAACTCCTAGCAGTGAAAATTGATGACATCAGAAAGCTAATAAAGGCCATAAACCCCCCATCCCCCAATATAATGATCTGCGGAGACTTTAACCTCCCATTTATAAAATACAAAAAGGTGGATAGGAATATATATATTCATCAGGACAAGGGGGGCAAAAGAGAAGACCAGGAGCAAGCAAAAATGTTGATGGCTGGATCTGGTATTCACGAATAACACGAACTTGATTGCTGATATAAAAATAACCCCAACCATTATCTCAGACGACAACTTAATCGAGATATCAACAAATATGACGACAGCATTAAAAGACAATACACATATTGAGGAAAGAAGTAAATTCAGGGCCTTTAACTTAAACTCCAAGACTATAAATTGGGAAGCAATCAGATCGCACAAGGCCCAAATAGAATGGAGAACAATTTTCGAGAATAAAACAACTGAAGAAATGCTAACAACCTTGGAAGAAAAAACGCTGAGAATTTTAGAAAAATATGCTCCGAAATCACAGCCAAAAGGAAAGAGGAGCTGGCTAGAGAGGCAAAAGAGAAGATTATTCCGCAAAAGAAAGAGAGTGGAGGCGAAGTTAAGCAACTGCGGAGATAATGACAGGAAAGCAATAAAAGAAAACCTGGAGGGTATCGATAGGGAAATACAAGCCCTGATTAAGGACCATACAGAAAGGGAAGAGGAAAAGGCGGTAGAAGCAATAAAGAAAAATGCAAAATACTTCTATAGCTATGCAAAAAGGAAAACAAAAACGCGCGCCGGTATTGGGCCCTTAAGGACGAGAAATAATGAACTAACCAACGATCCAAAAGAAATATCTGATACATTGAGAGCTCAATATGAATCAGTTTTCAGTACCCCAAAAAGTGACAAAGCGATACCTGACATAAATGCATTCTTTGAAGAGGAATTGCAAGGAGAGTATATAACAGACTTTGAGTTTACCCCATAAGATGTAGCGAGAGCTATAGGACAAATGAAACCACATTCAGCTGCAGGTCCGGACAATTGGAACGCATTATTGATTAAAAACTGTAAAAATGAAATAACTACACCTTTAATCCTTTATACTGTACTGAATATGGAGAAGATCCCTAGACACTGGGGAAATACCGAGCATCTTGAAAAGAGCAAACATTGTCCCTATATATATAAAGGAGGGGACAGATCTCAAGCAAAGAACTATAGACCAGTGTCATTGACGTCCCACCTCACCAAAGTATTTGAAAGAATAGTCAGAGAGAAAATTTATGATTTCCTGGAGACACGGGAAAGATTTAACGAAAATCAGCATGGATTCCGATCAGGTAGATCATGCCTATCACAACTAATAGAACACTACAACAATATCCTAGATGCATTGGAAGGCAATGACAACTACGATGCTATATACACAGATTTTGCTAAAGCTTTCGACAAATGTGACCATGGTATAATAGCACATAAAATTAAATATATGGGAATAACAGGCAAAGTGGGAAAATGAATCTACAACTTCCTCAGAGAACGTCTGCAGGTCGTCAAAATTCAAGGTATATCATCATCAGAATCGGAAGTACACAGCTCAGTACCACAAGGGACAGTACTGGCCCCACTCCTGTTCATTATCATGCTAACAGACATAGACAGCGGAGTAAACAGCAACAGTATAGTAACATCCTTTGCAGACGATACAAAGATCAGCAGAAAAATCAGCGATGTACATGACGTAGAGGCCTTGCAGAGGGACACGAACAAAATATACAAATGGTCAGAAGACAACAACATGTCATTTAACAACGAGAAATTTCAGCTCTTGAGATATGGTAGAACAGAAGAACTTAAACAGACTGCATATTATGCTCCAGATAGAAAGGAAATTCAGAGAAGCACGAAAGCGATCGATCTCGGGATAATAATGACAGATGATGCGAAATTCGAAACATAAAATCTCAACTACTGGGGAAGACTACGTAAACTAAATCTGTACTCCCTGGAAAGAAGAGAGAAGTACACCATAATCTACATATGGAAAATGATCGAAAAACTGGTACAAACCTAAAACTAAACCCAATTACCATTCAAACAACACTGGAAAATAGGAAAGGCAGAATGTGTAGTGTTCCCAAATTAAGGGCCCGACAAGGGACCTCCTCAACTCTGAAGGAAAATAGCTTGGTTGTCAGGGGGCCAAGACTTTTCAACCAGCTTCCAAAGGACCTCAGAAACGCAACGGGGGTCAAAGTTGAAGTCTTCAAGAGAAACTGGATGCCTGGCTCAGGACGGTACCAGATGAGCCGTGCGTGCCTGGCTATGTACAATGGAGAGTGCTGCCATAAAGCAACTCGCTCCTCCACCAAGTCAGACCTAGAGGCGGGGCCACGAGCTTGACCTCCGTGTGAAGAGAGACCAACGCATGAAACAACATAAGGTTCATAAGGTAAGGTATATATTTGTGTGTGTGTGTGTGTGTGTGTGTGTAAAACTCATAATAAGTAAAAATATCGCTGCCAAAGGTGTATGTATATATATATATATTAATAATATATGAAGTATACTTAATTTTATATCTCCGTAACGCGAAATATATGAAAATCTATTCCCTCAATGCATATATATTTATGTATGCAAACGCAGAGAGTAACCTACGGCCAAAACTAATAGAAAAAGAGCTCCCAGTGCATGAATATATTCAATTTTTGACTCCATCCAACAAAAATGAGAAAAACCGAAAGAAGATCGGGTTAAGTAAGGCCATTGTTGTGGGTATTTTGGATTTAAGGTTGAAGCAGTGCTGAGAATATTTTTAGGGTTACGGTAAAGGTTGTGTTGAAGTCATTTTGGGTTTTGGGTTACAGCGGTAGTAGGGCTAGTTTGGGTTTTATGGGTGAAGTGCTGTTAAGGCCATTTTAGATTTACAGTTGCGGCAAAGAATATATATATATATATATGGCAAAACCGTTGAACTTCGTGAAGCTCCTTTTTGAAGGAGCTGCACCATTTAATCAGTCCTGGAAGTCTGCACGAATATTTTCAATGGTTTTACCATTACGTGGTTGCTCATGGACCGAGGTACTAGTCAATATGCGTTGTTCAATCGTATAGTTGCTGTTGTCACACATTTCAAATGGGTCTGAAAGAAAAACGAAAATTAGTTAGTATTTTACTGGGATGACAAGACATTGTGGACACCCTGTAAATGTACATTAGGTTGTCCTGTTTTCTTTCGGATTGAAAAAAGATCCATTATATAACTTGCAAACGTTAATCATCAGACTTCATTTTGTATTTCCTTGCGTGGTTTTCAATGTTCCTAAGAATTTTCTGCCGTTATTGCAGTCTTATAGAATCCGTAAATAATCTCACGAAGCCTAATGGAACTGAAAATAAAAATTGCTCAACGATTGACTCTAAAATGTGTTATAACTATAAGCTTAGTACAGTTTATTTCACCAGCTAAATAAATGCATTTATTCATCAAAACCAATACTTTATCATAAATTTTTTCATCAAAAACAATTCTGGGCGTGGTAAAAAAAAAGTACATTTTTCATCAAAACTAATACTTTTGTCATCAAAACCTATTCTTTTGTCATCAAAACTATTGCAGTGCTTGTTCCATCATATTGCAATCATGAAATATAATAAAGGGTGATCCAGAGAAATGGGACCGAAAAGAAACCCCTGTAACTCTTAAAGTATAAGTCCTTTTATAAAATCATACGCATCATTCGAAAGAGGATAGTTACAAGTTTGTAAAGGATTGTATAGGTTTTGACAATACAAGACAAGATAAGATACAAAACAAAATAAAAGTGTTAGTTAAAACTAACCCTTCAAGATGACTGCATGGACTGTGGAACAGCTGCGTTTCATAACTGAGCAATATTATGAGCATGGAAGAAGTGTAGTTTCAGCTCAAAGATCTTTCAAGACAAATTTTCAGATGTCAAAATCACCTTCTAAGAAAGTAATCCGTCGGTGTGTCAGAAATTTTTCCCTAACTGGCAGCATTGGAAAAAGAAAACCAACTGGAAGAGTGCGCACAGCAAGGATAGACGAGATCATTAACAGAACTCATGAAATTGTACAGGATAATCCTAACATAAGCATCAGGCGTGCTTCTCAGCTGTTAGGAGTTTGATATGGAACAACACACCGTATATTCAAACAAAATTTAATGCTCTTTCCATATAAAATTCAAACACTGCAACAACTAAACGATGGAGATTTCGCACGAAGACGACAATTCTGTCAATGGATCCAACAGAAGGTAAATGACACCACCAATTTTCTAGCAACTTTGATTATGTCAGACGAAGCCCATTTTCACTTGAATGGAACTGTAAACAAACAAAATTGTCGTTTCTGGGCAACAGAAAATCCATTGAATATTACCGAAGTCCCGTTGCATAGTCAGCGTGTAACTGTTTGGTGTGGTCTTACTGCATCTCAGATCATAGGGCCGTACTTTTTCGAGGATTCTACCGGAAACATGGTCACTGTAAATGGTGATCGCTACGAAAAAATGTTGACCGATTTCCTTATTCCTAAATTAAGAGATCTTTGTCTAGAAAACCACTGGTTCCAACAAGACGGAGCTACCTGCCATACCACGAGGAACTGCATGGCAGTTTTGCGTCAAACGTTTCCAGGCGAGTTAATCTCAAGATTTGGAGACGTTGAATGGCCCGCAAGGTCTCCGGATTTTTCTCCCTTAGATTATTATCTCTGGGGATATTTAAAGAGTAGGGTCTACAGAAATAACCCAACGACCTTGCAAGAATTGAAGGCCGCCATCACAAATGAGATACAGGCCATACCACCGTACACTCTTGCAAAAGTGATGCAGAACTTACAAGCGAGAACACTGGAATGCTTGGCAACTAATGGAGCACATTTGAAAGTAGTCATTTTTAAAAAATAAATATTTCATAATAAACTTGTAACTCTACTCTTTCGAATGATATATAGTTTTTATGAAAGGAATTAAATATTAAGAATATTTGGCTTTTTTTTATGGGTCCCATTTATCTGGATCACCCAGTACAAATAGACAGCAAAAACATTGTTTTGCGTAGTCAAAAGTGCCGAAATGAACGATGTCGGCCGAGTATTAAGGTTAGGTTAGGTTAGGTTGGGTTAGGTTAGGTTTGCTTGGTTTGGTTATGTTTATTTACGTGTTTTAACCCCACATTTTCCCTCATCTTCAAAGCCCAGTCCACTTTCGGTGTTTGTTTACGTTTCACCAGCTGGCCTCTATTCAAGGCTATAATTCGTTTTTTATAATTTCAAGTACTTTCTTATCATTTCTCCAAAGAAACACAAATATTTTTGAAGTCAGCGCATAAACCTACAACAGAATCACGTTTTTATTAAAATATTTTGTAGTTCATCAAACCGAAAAGATCCCCAAAACGTTGGCCGAGTTGGTTGGTGTCCGGCAGTGTTTATTTCAAAAAATAATTGAAAAAGGATTGATTTTTTATAATTTCAAGTACTTTCTTATCATTTCTCCAAAGAAACACAAATATTTTTGAAGTCAGCGCATAAACCTACAACAGAATCACGTTTTTATTAAAATATTTTGTAGTTCATCAAACCGAAAAGATCCCAAAAACGTTGGCCGAGTTGGTTGGTGTCCGGCAGTGTTTATTTCAAATAATAATTGAAAAAGATGATTGATTTTTTATAATTTCAAGTACTTTCTTATCATTTCTCCAAAGAAACACAAATATTTTTGAAGTCAGCGCATAAACCTACAACAGAATCACGTTTTTTAAAATATTTTGTAGTTCATCAAACCGAAAAGATCCCAAAAACGTTGGCCGAGTTGGTTGGTGTCCGGCAGTGTTTATTTCAAATAATAATTGAAAAAGATGATTGATTTTTTATAATTTCAAGTACTTTCTTATCATTTCTCCAAAGAAACAAATATTTTTGAAGTCAGCGCATAAACCTACAACAGAATCACGTTTTATTAAAATATTTGTAGTTCATCAAACCGAAAAGATCCCAAAAACGTTGCCCGAGTTGGTTGGTGTCCGGCAGTGTTATTTCAAATAATAATTGAAAAAGATGATTCATTTTTTATAATTTCAAGTACTTTCTTATCATTTCTCCAAAGAAACACAAATATTTTTGAAGTCAGCGCATAAACCTACAACAGAATCACGTGTTTTTATTAAAATATTTTGTAGTTCATCAAACCGAAAAGATCCCCAAAACGTTGGCCGAGTTGGTTGGTGTCCGGTAGTGTTTATTTCAAATAATAATGAAAAAGATGATTGATTTTTTATAATTTCAAGTACTTCTATCATTTCTCCAAAGAAACAAATATTTTTGAAGTCAGCGCATAAACCTACAACAGAATCACGTTTTTATTAAAATATTTTGTAGTTCATCAACCGAAAAAGATACCAAAAACTTGGCCGAGTTGGTTGGTGTCGGGCAGTGTTTATTTCAAATAATAATTGAAAAAGATGATTGATTTTTTATAATTTCAAGTACTTTCTTATCATTTCTCAAAGAAACAAATATTTTGAAGTCAGCGCATAAACCTACAACAGAATCACGTTGTTTTTATTAAAATATTTTGTAGCTCATCAAACCGAAAAGATCCCCAAAACGTTGGCCGAGTTGGTTGGTGTCCGGCAGTGTTTATTTCAAAAAATAATTGAAAAAGATGATTGATTTTTTATAATTTCAAGTACTTCTTATCATTTCTCCAAAGAAACAAATATTTTTGAAGTCAGCGCATAAAGCTACAACAGAATCCGTTTTTATTAAAATATTTTGTAGTTCATCAAACCGAAAAGATCCAAAAACATTGCCGAGTTGGTTGGTGTCCGGCAGTGTTATTTCAAATAATAATTGAAAAAGATGATTGATTTTTTATAATTTCAAGTACTTTCTTATCATTTCTCCAAAGAAACACAAATATTTTTGAAGTCAGCGCATAAACCTACAACAGAATCACGTTTTTATTAAAATATTTTGTAGTTCATCAAACCGAAAAGATCCCAAAAACATTGGCCGAGTTGGTTGGTGTCCGGCAGTGTTTATTTCAAATAATAATTGAAAAAGATGATTGATTTTTTATAATTTCAAGTACTTTCTTATCATTTCTCCAAAGAAACAAATATTTTTGAAGTCAGCGCATAAACCTACAACAGAATCACGTGTTTTATTAAAATATTTTGTAGTTCATCAAACGAAAAGATCCAAAACGTTGGCCGAGTTGGTTGGTGTCCGGCAGTGTTTATTTCAAAAATAATTGAAAAGATGATTGATTTTTTATAATTTCAAGTACTTTCTTATCATTTCTCCAAGAAACAAATATTTTTGAAGTCAGCGCATAAACCTACAACAGAATCACGTTTTTATTAAAATATTTTGTAGTTCATCAAACCGAAAAGATCCAAAAACGTGGCCGAGTTGGTTGGTGTCCGGCAGTGTTTATTTCAAATAATAATTGAAAAGATGATTGATTTTTTTATAATTTCAAGTACTTTCTTATCATTTCTCCAAAAGAACACAAATATTTTTGAAGTCAGCGCATAAACCTACAACAGAATCACGTTTTATTAAAATATTTTGTAGTTCATCAAACCGAAAAGATCCCAAAAACTTTGGCCGAGTTGGTTGGTGTCCGGCAGTGTTTATTTCAAAAAATAATTGAAAAAGATGATTGATTTTTTATAATTTCAAGTACTTTCTTATCATTTCTCCAAAGAAACAAATATTTTTGAAGTCAGCGCATAAACCTACAACAGAATCACGTTTTTATTAAAATATTTTGTAGTTCATCAAACCGAAAAGATCCCAAAAACGTTGGCCGAGTTGGTTGGTGTCCGGCAGTGTTATTTCAAATAATAATTGAAAAAGATGATTGATTTTTTATAATTTCAAGTACTTTCTTGTCATTTCTCCAAAGAAACAAAAATATTTTTGAAGTCAGCGCATAAACCTACAACAGAATCAGTGTTTTTATTAAAATATTTTGTAGTTCATCAAACCGAAAAGATCCCCAAAACGTTGGCCGAGTTGGTTGGTGTCCGGCAGTGTTTATTTCAATAATAATTGAAAAAGATGATTGATTTTTTATAATTTCAAGTACTTTCTTATCATTTCTCCAAAGAAAACAAATATTTTGAAGTCAGAGCATAAACCTACAACAGAATCACGTTTTTATTAAAATATTTTGTAGTTCATCAAACCGAAAAGATCCAAAAACGTTGGCCGAGTTGGTTGGTGTCCGGCAGTGTTTATTTCAAATAATAATTGAAAAAGATGATTGATTTTTTATAATTTCAAGTACTTTCTTATCATTTCTCCAAAGAAACACAAATATTTTTGAAGTCAGCGCATAAACCTACAACAGAATCACGTTTTTATTAAAATATTTTGTATTTCATCAAACCGAAAAGATCCCAAAAACGTTGGCCGAGTTGGTGGTGTCCGGCAGTGTTTATTTCAAATAATATTGAAAAAGATGATTGATTTTTATAATTTCAAGTACTTTCTTATCATTTCTCCAAAGAAACAAATATTTTTGAAGTCAGCGCATAAACCTACAACAGAATCACTGTTTTTATTAAAATATTTTGTAGTTCATCAAACCGAAAAGATCCCAAAAACGTTGGCCGAGTTGGTTGGTGTCCGGCAGTGTTTATTTCAAATAATAATTGAAAAGATGATTGATTTTTTATAATTTCAAGTACTTTCTTATCATTTCTCCAAAGAAAACAAATATTTTTGAAGTCAGCGCATAAACCTACAACAGAATCACGTTTTTTATTAAAATATTTTGTAGTTCATCAACCGAAAAGATCCCAAAAACGTTGGCCGAGTTGGTTGGTGTCCGGCAGTGGTTTATTTCAAAAATAATTGAAAAAGATGATTGATTTTTTATAATTTCAAGTACTTTCTTATCATTTCTCCAAAGAAACACAATATTTTGAAGTCAGCGCATAAACCTACAACAGAATCACGTTTTTATTCAAATATTTTGTAGTTCATCAAACCGAAAGATCCCAAAAACGTTGGCCGAGTTGGTTGGTGTCCGGCAGTGTTTATTTCAAATAATAATTGAAAAGATGATTGATTTTTTTATAATTTCAAGTACTTTCTTATCATTTCTCCAAAGAAACAAATATTTTTGAAGTCAGCGCATAAACCTACAACAGAATCACGTTTTTATTAAATATTTTGTAGTCATCAAACCGAAAAGATCCCAAAAACGTTGGCCGAGTTGGTTGGTGTCCGGCAGTGTTTATTTCAAATAATAATTGAAAAAGATGATTGATTTTTTATAATTTCAAGTACTTTCTTATCATTTCTCCAAGAAACAAATATTTTTGAAGTCAGCGCATAAACCTACAACAGAATCACGGTTTTTTATTAAAATATTTTGTAGTTCATCAACCGAAAAGATCCAAAAACGTTGGCCGAGTTGGTTGGTGTCCGGCAGTGTTTATTTCAAATAATAATTGAAAAAGATGATTGATTTTTTATAATTTTCAAGTACTTTCTTATCATTTCTCCAAAAAACAAATATTTTTGAAGTCAGCGCATAAACCTACAACAGAATCACGTTTTTATTAAATATTTTGTAGTTCATCAAACCGAAAAGATCCCAAAAACGTTGGCCGAGTTGGTTGGTGTCGGCAGTGTTTATTTCAAATAATAATTGAAAAAGATGATTGATTTTTTATAATTTCAAGTACTTTCTTATCATTTCTCCAAAGAAACAAATATTTTTGAAGTCAGCGCAAACCTACAACAGAATCACGTTTTTATTAAAATATTTTGTAGTTCATCAAACCGAAAAGTCCCAAAAACGTTGGCCGAGTTGGTTGGTGTCGCAGTGTTTTATTTCAAAAATAATTGAAAAAGATGATTGATTTTTATAATTTCAAGTACTTTCTTATCATTTCCAAAGAAAACAATATTTTTGAAGTCAGCGCATAAACCTACAACAGAATCACGTTTTTATTAAATATTTTGTAGTCATCAAACCGAAAAGATCCAAAAACGTTGGCCGAGTTGGTTGGTGTCCGGCAGTGTTTATTCAAATAATAATTGAAAAAGATGATTGATTTTTTATAATTTCAAGTACTTTCTTATCATTTCCAAAGAAACACAATATTTTTGAAGTCAGCGCATAAACCTACAACAGAATCACGTGTTTTTATTAAAATATTTGTAGTTCATCAAACCGAAAAGATCCCAAAACGTTGGCCGAGTTGGTTGGTGTCCGGCAGTGTTTATTTCAAATAATAATTGAAAAAGATGATTGATTTTTTATAATTTCAAGTACTTTCTTATCATTTCTCCAAAGAAACACAAATATTTTTGAAGTCAGCGCATAAACCTACAACAGAATCACGTGTTTTTATTAAAATATTTTGTAGTTCATCAAACCGAAAAGATCCCCAAAACGTTGGCCGAGTTGGTTGGTGTCCGGCAGTGTTTATTTCAAATAATAATTGAAAAAGATGATTGATTTTTTATAATTTCAAGTATTTCTTATCATTTCTCCAAGAAACACAAATATTTTTGAAGTCAGCGCATAAACCTACAACAGAATCACGTTTTTTATTAAAATATTTTGTAGTTTCATCAACCGAAACATCCCAAAAACGTTGCCGAGTTGGTTGGTGTCCGGCAGTGTTTATTTCAAATAATAATTGAAAAAGATGATTGATTTTTTATAATTTCAAGTACTTTCTTATCATTTCTCCAAAGAAAACAAATATTTTTGAAGTCAGCGCATAAACCACAACAGAATCACGTGTTTTTATTAAAATATTTTGTAGTTCATCAAACGAAAAGATCCCAAAAACGTTGGCCGAGTTGGTTGGTGTCCGGCAGTGTTTATTTCAAATAATATTGAAAAAGATGATTGATTTTTATAATTTCAAGTACTTTCTTATCATTTCTCCAAAGAAACAAATATTTTGAAGTCAGCGCATAAACCTACAAACAGAATCACGTTTTTATTAAAATATTTTGTAGTTCATCAAACCGAAAAGATCCCAAAAACGTTGGCCGAGTTGGTTGGTGTCCGGCAGTGTTTATTTCAAAAATAATTGAAAAAGATGATTGATTTTTTTATAATTTCAAGTACTTATCATTTCTCCAAAGAAAACAAATATTTTTGAAGTCAGCGCATAACCTACAACAGAATCACGTTTTTATTAAAATATTTTGTAGTTCATCAAACCGAAAAGATCCCCAAAAACGTTGGCCGAGTTGGTTGTGTCCGGTAGTGTTTATTTCAAATAATAATTGAAAAAGATGATTGATTTTTATAATTTCAAGTACTTTCTTATCATTTCTCCAAAGAAACACAAATATTTTTGAAGTCAGCGCATAAACCTACAACAGAATCACGTTTTATTCAAATATTTTGTAGTTCATCAAACCGAAAACATCCCAAAAACGTTGGCCGAGTTGGTTGGTGTCCGGCAGTTGTTTATTTCAAATATAATGAAAAAGATGATTGATTTTTTATAATTTCAAGTACTTTCTTATCATTTCTCCAAAGAAAACAAATATTTTTGAAGTCAGCGCATAAACCTACAACAGAATCACGTGTTTTTATTAAAATATTTTGTAGTTCATCAAACCGAAAGATCCCCAAAAACGTTGGCGAGTTGGTTGGTGTCCGGCAGTGTTTTATTTCAAAATAATTGAAAAAGATGATTGATTTTTTATAATTTCAAGTACTTTCTTATCATTTCTCCAAAGAACACAAATATTTTTGAAGTCAGCGCATAAACCTACAACAGAATCACGTGTTTTTATTAAAATATTTTGTAGTTCATCAAACCGAAAAGATCCCAAAACGTTGGCCGAGTTGGTTGGTGTCCGGAAGTGTTTATTTCAAATAATAATTGAAAAAGATGATTGATTTTTTATAATTTCAAGTACTTTCTTATCATTTCTCCAAAGAAACACAAATATTTTGAAGTCAGCGCATAAACCTACAACAGAATCACGTTTTTATTAAATATTTTGTAGTTCATCAAACCGAAAACATCCCCAAAAACGTTGGCCGTGTTGTTGGTGTCCGGCAGTGTTTTATTTCAATAATAATTGAAAAGATGATTGATTTTTTATAATTTCAAGTACTTTCTTATCATTTCTCCAAAGAAACACAATATTTTTGAAGTCAGCGCATAAACCTACAACAGAATCACGTTTTTATTAAAATATTTTGTAGTTCATCAAACCGAAAAGATCCCAAAAAACGTTGGCCGAGTTGGTTGGTGTCCGGCAGTGTTTATTTCAAATAATAATTGAAAAAGATGATTGATTTTTTATAATTCAAGTAACTTTCTTATCATTTCTCCAAAGAAAACAAATATTTTTGAAGTCAGCGCATAAACCTACAACAGATCACGTGTTTTATTAAAATATTTTGTAGTTCATCAAACCGAAAAGATCCCAAAAACGTTGGCCGAGTTGGTTGGTGTCCGGAGTGTTTATTTCAAAAATAATTGAAAAAGATGATTGATTTTTTATAATTTCAAGTACTTTCTTATCATTTCTCAAAGAAACACAAATATTTTTGAAGTCAGCGCATAACCTACAACAGAATCACGTGTTTTTATTAAAATATTTTGTAGTTCATCAAACCGAAAAGATCCCCAAAACGTTGGCCGAGTTGGTTGGTGTCCGGAGGTTTATTTCAAATAATAATTGAAAAAGATGATTGATTTTTTATAATTTCAAGTACTTTCTTATCATTTCTCCAAAGAAACACAAATATTTTTGAAGTCAGCGCATAAACCTACAACAGAATCACGTTTTTATTCAAATATTTTGTAGTTCATCAAACCGAAAAGATCCCAAAACGTTGGCCGAGTTGGTTGGTGTCCGGCAGTGTTTATTTCAAATAATAATTGAAAAAGATGATTGATTTTTTATAATTTCAAGTACTTTCTTATCATTTCTCCAAAGAAACAAATATTTTTGAAGTCAGCGCATAAACCTACAACAGAATCACGTTTTTATTAAAATATTTTGTAGTTCATCAAACCGAAAAGATCCCAAAAACGTTGGCCGAGTTGGTTGGTGTCCGGCAGTGTTTATTTCAAATAATAATTGAAAAAGATGATTGATTTTTTATAATTTCAAGTACTTTCTTATCATTTCTCCAAAGAAACAAATATTTTTGAAGTCAGCGCATAAACCTACAACAGAATCACGTTTTTTATTAAATATTTGTAGTTCATCAAACCGAAGATCCCAAAACGTGGCCGAGTTGGTTGGTGTCCGGCAGTGTTTATTTCAAAATAATAATTGAAAAAGATGATTGATTTTTTATAATTTCAAGTACTTTCTTATCATTTCTCCAAAGAAACAAATATTTTTGAAGTCGCGATAAACCTACAACAGAATCACGTTTTTATTAAAATATTTTGTGTTCATCAAACGAAAAGATCCCAAACGTTGGCCGAGTTTGGTTGGTGTCGGCAGTGTTTATTTCAATAATAATTGAAAAAGATGATTGATTTTTATAATTTCAAGTACTTTTCTTATCATTTCTCCAAAGAAACACAAATATTTTTGAAGTCAGCGCATAAACCTACACAGAATCACGTTTTTATTAAAATATTTTGTAGTTCATCAACCGAAAAGATCCCAAAAACGTTGGCCGAGTTGGTTGGTGTCCGCAGTGTTTATTTCAAATAATAATTGAAAAAGATGATTGATTTTTATAATTTCAAGTACTTTCTTATCATTTCTCCAAAGAAACAAATTTTTTTGAAGTCGCGCATAACCTACAAACAAATCCGTTTTTATTCAAATATTTTGTAGTTCATCAAACCGAAAAGATCCCAAAAACGTTGGCCGAGTTGGTTGGTGTGTCCGGCAGTGTTTATTTCAAATAATAATTGAAAAAGATGATTGATTTTTTATAATTTCAAGTACTTTCTTATCATTTCTCCAAAGAAAACACAAATATTTTTGAGTCAGCGCATAAACCTACAACAGATATCACGTGTTTTTTATTAAATATTTTGTAGTTCATCAAACCGAAAAGATCCCCAAACGTTGGCCGAGTTGGTTGGTGTCCGGGCAGTGTTTATTTCAAATAATAATTGAAAAGATGATTGATTTTTTATAATTTCAAGTACTTTCTTATCATTTCTCCAAAGATACAAATATTTTTGAAGTCAGCGCATAACCTACAACAGAATCACGTTTTTATTCAAATATTTTGTAGTTCATCAAACCGAAACATCCAAAAACGTGGCCGAGTTGGTGGTGTCCGGCAGTGTTTATTTCAAAATAATAATTGAAAAAGATGATTGATTTTTTTATAATTTCAAGTACTTTCTTATCATTTCTCCAAAAAAACAAATATTTTGAAGTTCAGCGCATAAACCTACAACAGAATCACGTTTTTATTAAAATATTTTGTAGTTCATCAAACCGAAAAGATCCCAAAACGTTGGCCGAGTTGGTTGGTGTCCGTCAGTGTTTATTTCAATATAATTGAAAAGATGATTGATTTTTTATAATTTCAAGTACTTTCTTATCATTTCTCCAAAGAAACACAAATATTTTTGAAGTCAGCGCATAAACCTACAACAGAATCACGTTTTTATTAAAATATTTTGTAGTTCATAAAACGAAAAGATCCCCAAAACCGTTGGCCGAGTTGGTTGGTGTCCGGCAGTGTTTATTTCAAATAATAATTGAAAAAGATGATTGATTTTTTATAATTTCAAGTACTTTCTTATCATTTCTCCAAAAACACAAATATTTTTGAAGTCAGCGCATAAACCTACAACAGAATCACGTTATTCAAATATTTTGTAGTCATAAACCGAAAACATCCCAAAACGTTGGCCGAGTTGGTTGTGTCCGGCGTGTTTATTTCAAATAATAATTGAAAAAGATGATTGATTTTTTATAATTTCAAGTACTTTCTTATCATTTCTCCAAAGAAACACAAATATTTTTGAAGTCAGCGCATAAACCTACAACAGAATCATGTTTTTATTAAAATATTTTGTAGTTCATCAAACCGAAAAGATCCCAAAAACGTTGGCCGAGTTGGTTGGTGTCCGGCAGTGTTTATTTCAAATAATAATTGAAAAAGATGATTGATTTTTTATAATTTCAAGTACTTTCTTATCATTTCTCCAAAGAAACAAATATTTTTGAAGTCAGCGCATAAACGTACAACAGAATCACGTGTTTTTATTAAAATATTTTGTAGTTCATCAAACCGAAAAGATCCCAAAAACGTTGGCCGAGTTGGTTGGTGTCCGGAAGTGTTTATTTCAAAAAATAATTGAAAAAGATGATTGATTTTTTATAATTTCAAGTACTTTCTTATCATTTCTCCAAAGAAACAAATATTTTTGAAGTCAGCGCATAAACCTACAACAGAATCACGTTTTTATTAAAATATTTTGTAGTTCATCAAACCGAAAGATCCCAAAAACGTTGGCCGAGTTGGTTGGTGTCCGGCAGTGTTTATTTCAAATAATAATTGAAAAAGATGATTGGATTTTTTATAATTTCAAGTACTTTTCTTATCATTTCTCCAAGAAACAAATATTTTGAAGTCAGCGCATAAACCTACAACAGAATCACGTGTTTTTATTAAAATATTTTGTAGTTCATCAAACCGAAAAGATCCCAAAACGTTGGCCGAGTTGGTTGGGTCCGGCGTGTTTTATTTCAAAATAATTGAAAAGATGATGATTTTTTAAATTTCAAGTACTTTCTATCTTTCTCCAAAGAAACAATATTTGAAGTCAGCGCATAAACCTACAACAGAATCACGTTTTTATTAAAATATTTTGTAGTTCATCAAACCGAAAAGATCCCAAAAACGTTGGCCGAGTTGGTTGGTGTCCGGCAGTGTTTATTTCAAAATAATTGAAAAAGATGATTGATTTTTTATAATTTCAAGTACTTTCTTATCATTTCTCCAAAGAACACAAATATTTTTGAAGTCAGCGCATAAACCTACAACAGAATCACGTGTTTTTTATTAAAATATTTGTAGTTCATCAAACCGAAAAGATCCCCAAAACGTTGGCCGAGTTGGTTGGTGTCCGGTAGTGGTTTTATTTCAAATATAATTGAAAAAGATGATTGATTTTTTATAATTTCCAAGTACTTTCTTATCATTTCTCCAAAGAAAAACAAATATTTTTGAAGTCAGCGCATAAACCTACAACAGAATCACGTTTTTATTCAATATTTTGTAGTTCATCAAACCGAAAACATCCAAAAACGTTGGCCGAGTTGGTTGGTGTCCGGCGTGTTATTTCAAATAATAATTGAAAAGATGATTGATTTTTTTATATTTCAAGTACTTTCTTATCATTTCTCCAAAGAAAAAAAAATATTTTTGAAGTCAGCGCATAAACCTACAACAGAATCACGTTTTATTAAAATATTTTGTAGTTCATCAAACCGAAAAGATCCCAAAAACGTTGGCCGAGTTGGGTTGGGTGTCCGGCAGTGTTTATTTCAAATAATAATTGAAAAAGATGATTGATTTTTTATAATTTCAAGTACTTTCTTATCATTTCTCCAAAGAAACAAATATTTTTGAAGTCAGCGCATAAACGTACAACAGAATCACGTTTATTAAAATATTTGTAGTTCATCAAACCGAAAAGATCCCAAAAACGTTGGCCGAGTTGGTTGGTGTCCGGCAGTGTTTATTAAAAAATAATTGAAAAGATGATTGATTTTTTTATAATTTCAAGTACTTCTTATCATTTCTCCAAAGAACAATATTTTGAAGTCAGCGCATAAACCTACAACAGAATCACGTTTTTATTAAAATATTTTGTAGTTCATCAAACCGAAAAGATCCCAAAAACGTTGGCCGAGTTGGTTGGTGTCCGCAGTTATTTCAAAATAATTAAAAAGATGATTGATTTTTTATAATTTCAAGTACTTTTATCATTTCTCCAAAGAAACACAATATTTTTGAAGTCAGCGCATAAACCTACAACAGAATCACGTTTTTATTAAAATAGTTTGTAGTTCATCAAACCGAAAAGATCCCAAAACGTTGGCCGAGTTGGTTGGTGTCCGGTAGTGTTTATTCAAATAATAATTGAAAAAGATGATTGATTTTTATAATTTCAAGTACTTTCTTATCATTTCTCCAAGAATAACAAATATTTTTGAAGTCAGCGCAT
>JAJOZX010001005.1:2500-310000 GCA_023014485.1 Bathynomus jamesi
CTCGACATAATGGAACTGTATCGCGAGTAAGAATCAGATTCTTGCACCGAAGGTCGAGCGCAAATATATAAAAGGGGACACTGATGTCATTCCGGCAGTTCTTTTTTAAAGACTTTTGTATGTAATCATTATTAAATACCGGTTTTGTATCTTGAAAGCGTGTAATACGAGAGGAATTGCATTTACAATAGCGTAAAGCTTAGCTTACCAGAGGTCCCTCAAACGTTTTGAAGTAAACCCCTGCAACGAGCTGCGAAACTTTCCTTAACGTAATGTTACCTACAAGCAATTAAAACTAATTGAAGACTAAATATTAGTTTATGCCGTCTTCGATGATGGGAAATTGCCATCTGTTAAAGTAATTATTTAGGGGAACAGGCGCGCGCACGTATATATATATATATATATATATATATATATATATATATATATATATATATATATATATATATAAAAACCGTAATACCGTATTTTTAAAAGAAATCGATTTTTAAAATAGGCTTGCTTGCGTGAACAAAATTCAGCTGGCCGCATTGGAATACCACACAGGCTGTACTTTAGCACTGCTGGGTTGAGCTTGTTAAGTGTATCCATTTTTATCACTGTCGGTCCCGCTGACCTTCAATTCCTTACTGAAACCTAATGTGTTGCTTTTGAAGGTTTGGGATGTTTCGGTAGGGTCTTCATACGATTTCGTTAAAAATTTTCAAGTTTTGCTAAACTTTTGGTTATACGCGAAAAAGATAGGATTGTAGGCTTATTTTATTCTAATGGTTCATGAAGTAACCTGTATAGTTTTTATATAGGTCCATGTATGTACAATTTACGGTCCCGACATTCTTTAGCAGTTTAGTTTATGGTAGGAGAGCGGTTATAATGATTCGAGAATGTATCTTTGGTTTTTAGAGTGAACCATAAACTACGGATAACTTGCAAACCTGTAGTATGGGTTTATAATGGCCTAATGGGTAATGTTACCCAAAGAGTATAGACTCCCAATCTCGCAGTTTGCACACAGTAGAAACGGAGGGTGGGCCGAAATATTAAGGTTTCTTACAAAACAAAAGATTGTAACAGAGCTCGATAGTGGGTTAGTTTTCAGAATTCACATTACTATTTCGATTTTGAAGATAGGTTTAACAGCTTTGCAAAGTATACGAGATTTATTCTTAACATTAAAGTGTTAAAGCAGTGGCCGATCTGGCCACTTCTTCAGTATCCGGCCGGATACCGGATATTAAGTATTTTGTTGATAAACTTCATATTTCAAATTTGTGTACTTTATTTTATTCAGCTGTGGGAAGAGCCGTGTTCGATAAAGGGCTAAATTTAACATTTATAATTATTTTCTTTTAAACAAAAAACAGATTTCTCTAAAATTTAGCAGAACTAGGTCCAATCAACTTTACCTTTTTCTTTCCAGCATTGAATGCGAGTTCCCCCCCAAAATATGGAAAATGTTAAATTTTCTATCTTTCTGATTTAAATTCTGTTCTGAACCTACTAGTAACACATCCTAATTATTTAAATTTAAAAATTACCAAATTATCACATTATTTTTGTTATCAAAATATACTAAAAATAATTCGAAACTTATTGGTCTTAATAGAAGGCAACACAGTATAAATTAATCTATATTATTGTGCATCTGGCAGCAGTGATGAAATTAAGGAAGCCCATGCACTATTGGTTAAAAATTGACATTAATAGAGTACCATAATGTGTGAAAATATAATGTGCACAAGTGAATGAGCGTGTAACTTAGTGAATACCTATAATTTCAAGCGATAGGCATAGTGTCCCCAGTTTGTATATTATGAAAACATCATTAGCTTATCTATTGAGAGAGAATTTTGCAATCATTTTCATAATGAAAAATGTGAAATTAGTGAAAACATAATGAAAAATATAAGTATATATTTTATATTTATCACATTTATCTTTTACAGTTACACACACACACACACTTGGCCAAAAGTATTAGCCACCCTACTTATATGGGTAATAGTGTTATTACTCTCTCTCTTGTGGCAAGGTGCATTATCTTGCTGGAATGTAATGTCACCTTTGCTTACTCCTGGGTAAAGCTTTTCCATAGATGGGTCCAGAACTTGCTCTAACATGGCAGTATATATACAACGAGGAATTCAACCTTCCCTGGCACAAAAAGTTTTCCAACTCTTCCAGAAGACGTGCAGCGCCAAACCATTGATACCACCGCCAAATTTTACTGTAGGGACAATACATTCTGGCTTGTATGTTTCGCCTACTCTTCACCTTTACAAACGTTGCACCAGGAGAGCTGAAAATTTGAAAGAATCAGAGAACTCAAACTTTTTATGATTCCCTATAAAATCCAAAAGGCAGGGTATTTATCAATTTTGATGGTACAAGGAAATAGAAGAAGGGTTTTACTACTTACCTCGAAGTTACTTTCGTCTGACCAAAGCACTTTTCTCCAATTGTCGGTCGTCCAATGTTGGTGTTTTTTTGCCCATTCGAGTCTTTTTTATTTGTCTCAGCCATGGTTTCTTTCTGGCTTTTCGTGCCTTGAGATCAGATTCTACAAGCCGCCGCCTCGCTGTTCTAGATGACATTTTTTTTTTGCTTGGGACAGCTCTGCAGCGAGCTCAGATGTGTTTTGGCGATTTTGCAAAGATGAGCTTGTTTCAAGAATCGATCCTCCCTAGCTAGCATCAGTTAACCCTCTTTCGCCCACTCCTTGGCTTAGATGCATGGCTCTTGGTGTCCTGAAGACGTTTTAAAGTTCGAACAGCGCAACTTGAACATTTAAATTTTCTTGAAATAGAAGCTTGCGAAAATCCTTCAATGAAAAACCTCGATTTTTAGCCCTTTCACATTCGGTTAACTCTTTTCTTACCCATTGTTTGAAACTTAATATCTCTGTAAAAAATCAAATTTTTATGAAGTTTTCAAAAAATTAACCATGGAAGCAGGTTTTTATAATACTTTAATTTTTTGGGAAAATAGGTAGAACTCTCAAACATTTAAATAAATTAAAAGGTAAATCTGGATATTACGGCCTCCACCCAATTTTGATGCCAAAATACTTTTTCCTAGTAGTGTATGATGTATTTTGTTAAAATTTGGCCTTCATTTTGTGGAAATGAACCAATCAAAAGTTATGAGACTTCAAAGTTTTAACATATTTTGGTTCATTTCCCCATAAAATGAAGGCCAGATTTTAACATTGCACATCAAATACTACTAGAAAAATGCATTCCAGTGTCCAAATTGCTACCGAACCTAACCCTAATGTTAGGTTAGGTTGGTTAGGTTAGGTTGGTTCTCTAGCAATTTGGACACTGGAATGCATTTTTCTAGTAGTATTTGATGTGCAATGTTAAAATCTGGCCTTCATTTTATGGGGAAATGAACCAAAATATGTTAAAACTTTGAAGTCTCATAACTTTTGATTGGTTCATTTCCACAAAATGAAGGCCAGATTTTAACAAAGCACATCATGCACTACTAGGAAAATGTATTTTGGCATCAAAATTAGGTAGAGGCCGTAATATCCATATTTACCAATTAAAATACCTCGATCAAGGCGCAAATTTGTCATATAATCACTAAACTAATTATTTCATTGGTCGAATATCTTATCACCATAAGCGAGGTTTCAGGGGGTGGCTAATAATTTTGGCCAAGGGTATATATATATATATATATATATATATATATATATATATATACCCTACAGTAGTGATCAGTCTTTCCTTGTGAACAGACGTGTTTTATCGAGTGTCCAGTGTTATCAATTGAATAAGTGGTTTTCGTTGGTGTCTTTAAAAAAAAATGTGTTTGGTGCATTCTTAACTAGATTACTTCGTGTTACTAATCATTCATTAACGAGTATATTTCATTTATTGACTTCATTCAGTACTATATTATTTGATTAATCGAAGGCTAGTGCACGTGGCTTGCCTTGTTTGTTTTTCAAAGCTATCAGAAAACGAGGAGTCATAAGGTTCATTTTCCCTTCCTTCGAGAGATCAGGTAGTGTGGTCACACACCGTGGGAAAAAAAGTCGGTCGAATCGCGATCAGATAAGTATTATTAAATACTTTCATTTACAGATCTTTCGTCGGTAGCTTAATTATATATTCATTTAGTGTAAATTTGTGTTACAAGAACCTGTTTCTGCCTTTCAAGAACATTTTTGCGGGTTTGGGCAGGTGACGGCACAATAAGCACGCGGTAGACCTACGTTGTAGTTTATTAATTTCCAAACTCGTTTTATTTGTTTTTTAACTAATTAAAAGCATGGCACCCCGTCAAGTACTTGCAGTCCCTGTGAAGGGAAATTTGCCGCTTACGCGTTTACAATGGCTAATAATAATGAGCAGTTAGTTTGCAGGTGGTGCTCAAGCATGGAAGTCCTGAGGAACGAGTTAGAACGTGAGAGGGAGGCCAGAGTGAGGCTTGAAGAAAGGGTGATGCTTCTGACGGCAAAATTAGAATCCCTTGAGACTCCAGTTATGACCCCTCCTGCCTCAGTTTCTACTAATAATATAAATAGTACTAATAGCCCTCTCTCTTCCCCTAGTTCCCAACCCTTCGTTCGAGTGCGTAATGGAGCACCATTGAGAAAACCTAAGACTTGTCTACCAGTAATAACAAACAATAAGTTTTCTGTTTTAGGTTTCGAAAATGCTGATGAACCGGAAATACGACTCGTTGGCGATTCCATTGTTCGTCCAGCTCGAGGAATTCTGTGGGAGAAGCCCTCGTCGTAAGCGCCGTTACTGCTACCCTGGTGCAAGGGTTGGAGGATATAACTAATAGTGTTGACCATTTTACAGACGGTGCCGCCGAGGACACAACGTATGTTATTCATGTCGGTACATTTTAAATTCTAGATCGGAGGAACTGCTGGCTAGGTACAGGGAGTTACTAGAGCGATTAAAGGAAAAAACTAAGATTGTTTTAACAGGTATACTTAATCGAATTATCCAACGTAACGATTTCTACGGCAAGGCGACCTTTATTAACAATAACCTAGTGTGTCTGCAACAGGAAGGAGTGCATTTTGGGAATTTTTGGAACAGTTTCTATGGCAGGAGGGGACTTGTTCCTCGGAGATGGACTTCATCTTAATGACGTTGGAGCTGCGCGTTTAGGAAGACTATTTCATAATACTGTCTCTTCTTTTCAGGCTGCCGTAACTCGAACGGTCCCAGCGTAAATTCCACAAATTTTCCCTTGCGCTCGCGAAGGTGTCGCAATTACAAACAATTTGAAGGTTCTATCCTTAAATGCTCGTAGTTTAGAAATAAAATATTTTTTTCTTTAATTGCTTGTAAAGACTGATTTAATTGCGATAAATGAATCGTGGCTTAGAACTGAAACGTGAGACTTTGTAGGGGAGTATCAAATTAGAGGGTATCGACTTTTTGTTAAAAACAGAATAGGTAGGCAAGGAGGCGGAGTTATGTTTTATATCAAAGATAATATTGCGAATGTTATAGAAGTAAAGCACACAATTCCAGAACCGATAGATTCGACTATAGCAGAACTTAAATTAAACGATTTCAAACTTGTTGCGGTTATATATAGGCCCCCTAATCAAACAGCTGGTACGGATGAAGCGTTATATCGTGAACTAAAGAGAATAATAGGTAGTGAGCAGGCTTTAGTTATGAGTGACTTTAATTGCGCCAACGTGAATTACGATACAATGCAGGCAGACGCGGAAGGTAATTGTTTAGTTAATTTTCTCGAGGCTAGCTTTCTTATTCAAAAGGTTGGGGAACCTACGTGGTTGGACAGTACTTTAGATTTAGTAATAACTACGGATGATAGGCTAATCACTGATCTTCAAGTAATAGAACCGTTAAGCAATAGCGATCACAATATGGTAGAGTTTGTCCTCTCAATAAGTCTCGAAACCAGTTAACTCGACTAAAATTCCTAACTTCCAGCACGCAGACTTTTGTAAATTTCGAAATAAATTGTCACGTCAATTGGGAAAACGTAATGGGAATCTCCAACGCAAAACTAATGTGGGAATCGTTTGAAACAGTATTTAGGACTATAAATGAAGAATGTGTACCGTACAAAATTAAGCGTGCGAAAGTAAATAACAAGCCCTTGTGGTTTACTTCTAGAGTTGGAGACATTGTAAAGAGTAGAGATAGGTCTTATAGGTTACATAAGTGCGATAAAGACAATTTGTGGTTACGAAACTACATATCTAAGGTTTGAAGCGAAAAGTGTAATAAAGTCCAAGCGCGAATTTGAGGTCTCCATAGCTCGTGCCGGTAAAGAAAACCCCAAGCGAGTCTTTCAATACGTCAACAATAGAAATCCAGTAAAAAGTGGCTTGGGGACCGTTGAAAAATGTTAACGGATATCTAGTTTCTGAAAACAAGTAAAATGACTACCTTATTAAACGAATTTTTTACATCAGTTTTTACTATAGAAGATGTAACGAATATCCCTACGGTCATAGACAAACCTTTTGATAATGGTAATATTTTGGATAATATTGTGGTTAGTGAAGGGGGGGTAATGCGTTATATTGATAAAATGAAAACGCGTAAATCACCGGGACTGGATTCCATATATCCCATGCAACTAAAAGAATTAAAAGATAGCATTGTTGTGCCGCTAACAACGATTTTTAATGCGTCTATTTCTGAGGGGTGCGTACCAGATAATTTAAAGTTAGCAAACGTAACACCTACCTTTAAGAAAGGCGATAAAGGTGCGGCAGGAAATTATAGGCCAAATCAGTTTAACGTCTGTTGTAGGTAAACTACTGGAATCCGTAATTAGGGATCGTATAGTCGAACACAGAATTGCATAACTTGGTTAGAAATACGCAGCACGGTTTTAGGCGAAACAAATCTTGCTTAACTAATCTTTTAGAATTTTTTCACAGCGTGGTTGAAGTTTGATAGGCATCAGGCGGTTGATGTAGTGTATTTAGATTTTCAAAAAGCGTTTGACACCGTACCGCACAGAAGACTCATTGAAAAAACTAAGGCTCATGGAATCATGGGTGTAGTAATAAATTGGATAGAAGAGTGGTTGCGAGGTAGGAAACAGAGGGTGGTCGTTGATGGAGCGGAGTCGTGTTGGGCTAATGTAGCGAGTGGCGTTCCTCAGGGTTCTGTATTGGGCCCCTTGCTTTTTCTTATATATATTAACGATTTAGATGTCGGCCTAGTCAGTACAGTTTCAAAGTTTGCGGATGACACGAAGCTGGGTGGTAGGGCGATTAATGACGAAGATAGAGGTAAAATCCAGGAAGATCTGAATAAAATCGTTGATTGGTCAGTCACATGGCAAATGAGATTTAACGTCGATAAGTGCAAAATTTTACATATAGGTTCGCGTAACGGTAATTTTGCGTATAGTATGTCAGGGAAAGAGTTAACAAGCGTAGAGCAGGAAAAAGATTTAGGAGTTATAGTCACTGGTGATTTAAAAGTAGCGAAACAAAGTACAGCAGCGGTCAATAAAGCGAACAAAGTGTTAGGTTTTATAGCTCGGAATTTTGAGTACAAATCGCGCGATATTATAGTTCCTCTTTATAAATCATTAGTTAGACCCCATTTGGAGTACGCGATCCAATTTTGGAATCCGCATATGCGCAAAGATATAGACAAAATCGAAAGAGTTCAAAGACGAGCAACTAAGATGATTCCGTCGCTTAGGTCAAAGTCGTACGAGGATAGGCTTAAGAGTTAAAATTGACTACACTCGAGACTAGGAGGCTAAGGGGTGATCTAATCCAGGTTTTCAAAATTATGAATGGGTTCGATAACGTAGAGAGCTTTTTCGAAATATCTCAATATAATAGAACTAGAAATAACGGGTGTAAGTTGACAAGTAGAAGGTTCTTGACAGCAGTTGCGAAAAACTTTTTTACGCATAGAATAGTAAATAGCTGGAGTAGTTTGCCGGTAGAAGTAATTAGTAGCACGTCTATAAACATGTTTAAAAATCGATTAGACGCATATGTTGATAGATTGGGTATAGTTTAAGGTAGTAAAATTGAGGCTTTGTGGTCGGGAACCCAGGTAAAATTGTAGGTCCCCTCCACCACCACGGAGGACATGCACAATACACAATTACGAACACAGTTAGGTACCAGCCATGAGTGGATCCTAGGGTCTTTGTTGGTCTGAAACATATATATATATAATAGACGAAAACGGATGCCTAATGAATGGACTTATCGTCTATTTATTAGGCATCCGTAGTTCACTGCGTAAGTTTCCCCAAAAAAGCAGTGAAGATAGGTATGTTATGGGTTCGAATCCCGATGATTAAGAATAATACACGAGTTAGAACAATGGGCTGCATTAGTTTGCTTGTGCTAGTTTGTGGCTCTCGTGATTACTATCAGTGCCTATTAACTACCATCAAAGTGTACATAAAAAATACCAGTGATTTCTAAATTTAATTTCGCGTGATGTGAAAATTGAATACTTTAAATCTGAACAAATGTCAATGAAGGATAGTGGTTGAAATTTAACCCAAGCACTATCGGAGAAAGAGCATAAATCAGGCACTCTGTGTCAGACAATTTGTTAAAAGAAAAGGCCGTACTGTAAGCTTTTACATTATTGGTTACCTTTTTAAACGTCAAAAACATTCATATCTTTGTTCTGAAATAATCGTTATCCAAAATGATGAAGGTAATTAAGAAATTAAAATATGGTCCAAACCACCACGTGTAAATAAGGTAGTAATCAGTTAGAAAAGAACTGAAAATAATTCCCGAAAGTGTCCGATATTTAACTTAATTTTGTTCACATGTCTAAATGTGAACAAAAGCTTGCCGAGTTTGTTTCGACTTTTGTGCTGAACAAATATATTTTGATCCCTACCCCACTGAGGAAATGTGCAGAGTTCGCGCAAAACTTTTGAAAAGTTGTGGTGGGAAAAATTTATTTGGAGAATATTTTTCTGTAAAAATTCTGCGGAATTAGTGCGGAACATTTGAAACCAAATTTCCACATTTTTAAGCAAATTTTCTTTCAATTTGAATTAAGTGCAATTTCCCGAGTCTCGTATTAAATCCTCTCTGTATAAACCCTTTGAGACTTAATCAAAGTAATTGAAAACGTGTTTCGACATTCATTGTTATTTGAGCAAAAATTTGTAAGTGTGGATCTGTAAACTTAATTTGAAGTAATATTCCATTCTGGGCGAAATTTTTCAATTTTGTGAAAATTTATACGAGGGATTGTTTATATGCTACCTAGCAAATAGGCTTCTTGTAAGTTGCGGATAAATTAACGTTAAAAGTTCGAAATTGAAATTGGGCTTCAAGTAAGCCAAGAAAATTGTGTATAAAATTGAAAGGTCGTTCGAATGATAGCCAGAGCCATCCTAAACTAGGGCATGGGTCTGATTAATCAGTTAATCATTGGGTCAATTTTTGATAGTCACCGGACAGTGTTTTTCTGCTGTTTTTAGGTGATTCGAATGATTTTGACCATCGTTTCTATAGCAAATCGCTCGTTTTTGAATTAGCGTGATTTTCGTTAGTTTTAATGAAAATATCACTACTAAACCTAACCAAATCGTCAAGGGCGTACAGTTGACCTAACCGGGCATTCAATGAACGTAACGGGTCAAAATCATTCGAATCCCCTAAAAACACACACACAAACATTTTTCATCAGAAAAACTGTCCGGTGACTATCAAAAATTGACCAATCATTGTTTCGATTTTAATCATTAATTAATAAAAAAATATTTTTAGAAAATGATTATTAATTTTCCTCATAATTTCGGCATCATATTTTACCTTTAAATTTTGTAATGTACCATTTGAATTTGGCGCCTTTTTGCATGTATAAACTGTCTAATCCGCCGATGCCTGATTTCTTGAACTAAAGCAAACTAAATGTTTGAGCAAAATGTTTTCTTCGGTCTTAATCTCACTCAACAGAAACAATAAAGCTTCTTTCTTACTCTCTTCAGAAGTACTTACTTTTTAATCTTTAATCAGTTAATCATTGATTAATTAGAAAATTTCATCATTCATCACTTTTTCCTAAAAATGATTAACCATAAATGTTCCCATTTCTAGATGGTTTTGAGCTTAAAAAAAAAAAAAAAAAAAAAAAAAAAAAATCTAGCGGAGGTACGTAAAACAGGAATTTATTAACCTTGATTAAACATATTCTTTGTAATCGCTGGTTTTTTCGAACACAATATTCAACCTTGTACACAGGGCTGTGGAGCTGGCACCAAAATCTTAAGCTCCGGCTCCGGCTACAGCATTTTCAAATTTCTGGCTCCGGCTCCGGCTACAGCATTTTCAAATTTCTGGCTCCGGCTCCGGCTACAGCATTTTCAAATTTCTGGCTCTGGCTCCGGCTCCGGCTCCGGCTACAGCATTTTCAAATTTCTGGCTCCGGCTACAGCATTTTCAAATTTCTGGCTCCGGCTCCAGCATTTTTTTTATGCCCAGCTCCGGCTCCAGCTCCTCTCACCATATATTAATGATTGATAAATCTCTTGAAATTGTACCTTGCTACTCATAGGCCATAGCAGGCAGCCACACAAAACATTTCATCACCATCACATGATTCATCAGGCTACTTTTTAAAATTTAGACCAAAGCCTGTTACAGCTATTAATCTAAATTCTAATGACTATAGCTATGCCTTTGTGGCTTTTTTTTTATCATTTATTAATAATAATATTACCTACACCTTTCGTGACAAAAAAAAGTTTTACAAAAAGACAAAAAAAAAACCTTATTCATTTGTATTATAGAATATTTATTTGGAAAATGTAGCCTTTTAAAAAAATTAAAATAATTTTTATTACTTCTTATACATCTTCATCACATGCCTGTCCTCAGAAATAAAATGGCTTCTGCTAAGTCATCCTTCATTGATGCTCTTAAATCAGATTTCACTATTCTGTGCTGAAAAGAGGCGTTCTACACTGACTTGTGTGGGTGGTAGAGCTGATACAATACTAGTTACATTCCTTATAATCTTTGGATATAAGGGTATGACATCGTCAACTGTCAGTTTAGAGGAGCGGTTGTATTTTTCTTCTTCCTTTAATTCAGCATAGAATTTGTATTGAGCCGGAGCCGGAGCCGACACATTTTTTATCAGCTCCAGCTTCCCAAAAATAACTGGCTCCAACTCCAGCTCCACTCACCAAAATTGCTCCAGCTCCTGGCTCCAGCTCCAGCTCTAGCTCCACAGCCCTGCTTGTACAAATGTTTGACATAACTTTTGGGACTAGCTCAGCTGCGGTGATGTTTACCGCCCTCGTAGACTTTGGTTTTTAGGTCTTCGTCTCCTAGGCTTGGTAGAATAGATCTATAGTTACGGGTTTATAGCGTAAAGTTGGCACTATAATGATGGTTAATTGATTGTTCATGATAAGGCTGGAGTCACCAATTTATAGTGGCCTACGGATCACCGATTTGATGAAAGTAGGCTTACTATAATTGTAAAATTGAAATGAAATAATTATGGGGTCCCCAATTTGGGCCTGTTGCCCAAATAAACTATTTAATGAGGAGAAAGAAATTAAGAAAATAAATCAATTATTTGTTCACAGCTATTAACAATTCAATAAAGGTATTTATAGTGATTAACAATTATATAACGGCATTTATACTATGCTAAATATGACCGATTCTTAGCAATAAGGAAATGGTTATACAGACTAAGTAATTACACTAATTTAGATAGGCTAGTGAGATATGCAAAAGGGAACACAGAATAAATAATGAACCCTATTGATAAGTGAAATATTGCACGTACAGTAAATGGATTAGGTCGTTAAGAATGAAATGCATAAAAGATCACAAACAACGAGATGCAAGATAAGTAAATTACACGAATGAACACAATAACAGGGTGATACAAAATTACGGTATTGGTACAACACTTAAATAGGCCTACTGCGGTCTTAATGAGTTTTCCGGTTGCCTGTGTACACTTTTGGATATAGCCTAATCGCGACGCTGCGATTACACTGTGTAGGGTTCGCGGGAATTGCTCAACACGAAGGCGAAAGTAGGCTTACCGAAATAACTGGAGATTAAAGACCTACTTAAAGGTTGACCATATTGCGTTGGGCAGTAGATGCCCTTGGAGACTGTAGAGGGCCTGTTGAGATACTTGTTGAACGGGCGCCGATCGAAGTGTGGTGAAGGATGAGTGGAGAACAAAGTGGAGTTGTAGCCTACTGGAGGTTTACGGACCTGGGCTTCGAAGGGTGCTTCTGTAGTCAGGTTGGCCTTGCCGGCGAGAGGATGAATGTTGACAGCCGGTAGAGACTTGTAGTAAGTGGCTAATGGAACCCCTACAGCAGTGATGGTCTTTCTTGCAGGATGGAGTTGTAGTCACCTCAAGTGTTGCTTTGTTCTTGTAGTTGAAGTGTGACTTAAGACTGAGGCCGGCCGAGGTCGGAACGGCGCTACGCGGAGAGGAATTTTACGAGAAGAAAGTAACGAGCGGAGTGAGCCTTACTCGATGATAGACTTCGTGTAGGCTCGACCGGAGCCTTGGAACAGCAGGCCGGAGGACGGGTGGTGTGACGAGTGGTGCTGAGACACGTGAGAATGATTTGAGGAAGCTGCTGCATTTTATTGGCTTTGGTGACGTCCTCTGGTGGTCGCTTCGGGAAATATCACAGAATCTGTTTTTCCTGCGTGGGCCTGTTTCATGCCCACGTATATAGCCTTTGTTTTGATTCCATGTTTGAGAATGGTGGGGAAAGAAATTTCTGTCTGACCTCTACAGATCTTGCGTAACCCCACTAAAGAAAATCAGGTTGAGTGAGGTCAGGCGAGCATGGTGGTGGCGGGGGCATTCCATTCTAATTATGAAATGGTGAAAGAATCGTTTTATATTAAGTAATGAAAGATTAGAAAGGTATATGGCTATATGCGGAATAAAAACTTCAGTAAAATATCCATCCGTTAAAAAATAAGGCAAGTAAAAATAGGGACACGTGTGTGTGAGATCTAAGAACGGTTTCCTCTCCAAACTTTTCCCTTTTCTCCTAATTAATTCGCTTTGAAATTAGTTTGCTTTGTTGGAAAGTTTTGACTGGTTATCCCTTAAAGGCGTGTAGGCTGTTCAGAAGACGAATGGCCTCGCATCTATCTTTTAATGCTTGCCGAAAACGGACCGCTACCGATACATACTGCCAGCAATCCGTAGCTCACTGCGTAACGGTTTCTCAGAAAGCGAAGATACGCACGTTATGGGTTCGAATCCCGATGATTGTAAGAATAATACGGGAGTTAGAACAATGGGCCACGTTAGTTTGCTTGATCGTTGTGCCAGTTTGTGGCCATCGTGATTATTACGGTACGTATTAACTCCCAACGGGAGAAAGGAAGTCTCGTGGAATCTCGTCCCTTTGAACCTTAATTTCAAAATTAACTTTGTATATGCGTCTCCAAGGTATTCATAGGTAGACATTGTATTACCTATTTTGTAGTAGGCCGTAAATGGTCTTACATGACGTAATTCTTCCAGAAGAGACGCCCATATGGTGAAATCGGACTCGTTAACTGTAAGATTAAATAATTTGGCTTGGTGTTAAATAAGGCTTATCTTATCGTCCATTTATTAGGCTAAAACAGTAAAATTCCTCATGGACATTAATCATTTTGTAAGTTGGCATGTAACATTTATATAATAAGGTTTTAATTTTGCGTGCTAAGAATTAGTATTCTTTGCCTAGTGCTCTAAATTATTCAAGCCTACAGGCGAGTTACAAGGACTTTAAGTTAAATACTACCTTGGCAGTTCTCGGTTAAGTAAATTTTAGTACGGCTTACCTAATAAACTAGGCTTATGGTGTACTTGTACTGAAATTAATGTTCATAACTTATGAATGTAGGCATTCATGTGCGCGCCCCCCCCCCCCTTCAATTCTCTCCATTTTGAGAGCCATTTCAGCCTCCGGGATAACGAGTATTGATATGGACGCGAGTTTTCTTTTCGATTTTCTTAACAGTGAATGGATGTTGGCTGTCACTTTAATTTAATTGGAGATAGTCTGTATACCTCACAGAAGATAGGGTTAATCGTCTCGTGGGGCCTATTTACAGAAAGGATCTACAAAACAAGTGGACTTAACGATTCTCTGAGGAAGTTGTTGTTCACTATCTAATTTCGAAGCGAAAAGTCCTAACATGGGATACAATTCATTAGATGAAGGTCGCACAAGTTCATTGGTAAAATCGTCCTTATGCTCCTCTCGTTTAAGAGTGAGAATTCATTGGCGGGTTGTATCGTAATAAGAATTATGGAGTACTTTATGAATATAGTCTCTATGTTAACGTGATATAAATTTGACTCTGTTAACGTGATATAAATTTGACTAACTTAATTTCAGCGGCGGCGAAGATTTAATTTCAAAGCCATTTTTCCTTTCCCTCAGTCATGAAATACGATCCATTAATACACAGTTTCATTTCTGTGTGAAGAGTTTTTTGCCCGACTCTTCTAAACAAAAGGAAATACTTTATTTCTGCCATCTATTTCCAAGTAATAATTCTCTCGTAATATAATAGGCTTATGCAAACCTCATTCGTTGGTCTTCGTGAGATATTAGGCCATAGTCTAAGATAGGTCTCGTTTAAGAGTCATGGGCCTAGTTCTAGTTTATCAGTAGACTAGACACTGTGCCTATTGTAAAACAAGATGTTAAAATTGTGATTTTGGAAGGTTTCAAGGAACTTGGTTTCGTAAATTCGTTTTTAATAAGCCCCTCTGCCTGTTGTCTTCATCTTATTTATTTAAGTACGATAATCAATTTTATGTGGACCTATTGGTCAAATTTTAGAGTACCTGTTAATTTGAAAGTTTGATTGCTTTCGCATCTTTTCAGTACTGAATATTAGCCTATATGGGATAAATCCTTTCCGTTGAAGCTTGGGCGTAGGCCTGAAATTGAAGCAAGCAAAGAAAAGGCTGGGTCTAACTACTGCCTCGGGTCCCAGTCTTTTTGGGTCTGAGTCCTACACAGTCAGTGCGGGAAATTAAGTTATTTTAAGCTGCTACTCATAAAGCAATATCATTGGAGGCTTCATTTTGAAAAAATTATTTTTAGCGGTGTTTAATCAGATTAAAGTTTAGCGTGCAGCGCATAGACCTAACCCTATCGTAAACTAATGTGGGCAGAGGCCAAAGCATTTGATAGGGTGGACCCTATAGATGTACTTTTAGTCCCCGAAGGTAGGGCATACCAATAAGGAAGTAGACACTGTAGGTTCATTATTAAATTCAGATGTATTCTGCCTGCAATGAAAATGTACTTAAATAGTAAATGTTTTATATAATTCATAAAATTATGATTCATTAAATATGGTGTGTACATGTAATTTTGAAACGCTACTTACGATAACATTTTATTATTGAAATATTTTCATAGTCTAAACGAAGACTATTTGACACACACACACACACACACACACACGACGCCTTTTTGGGGAGGTTCCTTTTAAAAAATTTTTGAATGTTGCCTTAAAGCAGTGGTTTCCAAACCACTGTTGGCGTACCGTACTGTTGGCTAGGGAGGCGCAGCCTCACGGGATACTTGAGTCAACGCCGCGTGAGTGTTGTGTTGGAGCGCAGTCAACTGTAAAACCAGCAGCGTTTGAGTTTTTGTCAGTCAGCTGAGGCTGACTTTGGACCGACAGCTTCTGAGAAAGAACGACTCGTAGCACACCATCACTTGATAAATCTAAGACGAGCATTTGATACAGGAATTCTGGCTATGTTTTGGTTGAATATAAAAAAAAAAAGTACCGTCTTGTCAGACAAGGCTATGAACACGCTTCTCCCTTTTGTTACATCATCCTTACGTGAAACGGGATTTTCTGCCGTTCCTCTCATGAAAACAAAAGTACCGATCTCTCTCTCAATTATTATTAAAAAAGAATTGAGAATCGCTATTTCATCAATGACTCCGCGATTCTGGAAACTTTGTGCAGAGGAACAAGCTCACGCGTGACATTGATGAAAGTAAGCGTTTTGTTTAAAAATATTATGTTCATTTGCTTTACACGTGCCTTTTTTGGTTCCCACCAAAAATCTGATTAATAATTAAAGTACAAATAATTGTACATCCCATTTTAGTTACCGTATTTTACGCCTCATAAGACTACTTTTTTTCCTGAAAAACGTCTCCGAAAATCACTTGAGGGCTCATATGTTATTGTTTTGTTTAATGTTCTTTTAATAGAGTTATGGGAGTATATTTTTTGTCAGGCTGATAAATCTTCGAAATATTTTTTTCCTAAATAATATTTGCTAAATATAGGGTGCGTCTTAACACTTGTAGCGTCTGAGGCGTAAAATACGATAGTTGTGAATCAGTGATAATTAATGGGGGTTTGGCACAACCATAATTTTTGGGAGTTAGGGGGTCGTCGTAGCATAGTTTGGAAAACACTGCCTTAAAGTAATTTCATTTAGAATATAAACCCGAGTGATCAATTAAGTGGTTTTTTTTTTTGCATCTTGATCCTATTAACTCTTACATGGTGTCCAAGAAATAGTGCGAAAATAATTGCCTTTTTTTTATTTTAATAGATGTGTATAATATATAGAGTTGTTTATATGTCCAAACTGTCAAAGTTTGGAACACTCACAAGATGACCAGTTATAGCTGCAATACATATTCGATGCTTGGACTCTATTAGAGCATTAGAAGATGCTTTTGTAGAATAGATCCATTTACCTCCGTTTCTTTGCTGCAGCTCTACCAGACTACTGGGTTTGCCATTTGTCACAGTACAAAAGTATTTTAACATACCCCAGTAGGTAAAAATTGCAAGGATCTAAGCTAAGTGGTTGAAGTGACCATGCTATCGGTCCACCACGGCCTTTCAACGCCAAGAAAACGTCGCGTCTAGAACATTGGTTCTAAAAGTACTGGTCGCGAAATATTAATCAGTGGGTCAGTAAACGTGTAAAAAGTTTTCTACAAACCAGTTATTTGAAATTAATAAAAAATAGTTCTTTAAAATTGGTGCGTAAAACGAACCGCCTCATTTTTACTATTTATATACTGTATTTAAAATGGGTTTTTTGAAGTAACTTCGATGTCTAGGTAGTTATTACTTGAAGCGAGGGAGTTAAAGCTAGCATGTATTAACCTTTATTGTAATTTTATGAAAGTGCTTGTCAGAAAATGATAGTTTTGGGTCGAGGAGATGGTTTTTCTTCCACTGGGTCACGAGAAAGTTTGAAGACGCTAGTCTAGAAAGTTGCAAACAGCAACGGCATGGTGGGAAGTCGCGCAATCTTGTTGTAATGTTAAATTTCTCGTGTCAACGCCATTACCTCTCAGTTGGGGAAGAAAAATGTAACTTGTTAAGTATAGTTTTCTGTAGTGACTACAATCGTCAAAGAAAAATGAACCGATTATGTAGTCTCGTGACTTAGCACACCAAATGTTAACTTTTTGTTAAAAATAGAAGAGCCAAATAGAAGAGCCAAATAGAAGAGCCAAATAGAAGAGCCAAATAGAAGAGCCAAATAGAAGAGCCAAATAGAAGAGCCAAATAGAAGAGCCAAATAGAAGAGCCAAATAGAAGAGCCAAATAGAAGAGCCAAATAGAAGAGCCAAATAGAAGAGCCAAATAGAAGAGCCAAATAGAAGAGCCAAATAGAAGAGCCAAATAGAAGAGCCAAATAGAAGAGCCAAATAGAAGAGCCAAATAGAAGAAAAGCCAAAATCAAGTCTCGGGTTTTGGAGATGCCTGGACACTGCGTTTGAAAGATTGAAGGTCATAGACGTGGGGAAAGATGGATTAAGGAAGATTACTCCAGAGTTGACCGGTTGAATAGATGAAAGATTGGAAATGCAGATTAACCCTTCCGTTAGAGAGTTGGACAGAAAAGGAATGAGTGCCGAAAGTAGAGGTGTACCGGAAACAGGAAGCCGGAATATCCGGTCAACAAAATTTGGTTCGGCCGGAAGCCGGAATATCCGGCTGCCGGAACCTTTTGTTAGCTTAGGCCCTAACTAGTAGGTCTATAATTTTAAATATATGTATTAATAATTTTTAAATTGGTTAACTTTAACTGCGTTTTCTGGCAATGTTTATTTTTGGCGCTTAGATTGTTCTTGCACGTGGCGCCTCATTATTAAGCAAGATATTGTTTCGCTTGTTTTATCACTTACTTTTTCTTTTTACAGATATAAATATTAAATATATTTCGTTTACATATATTTTTCCATAAGCATAAGGCTAAGTTATAGTGTACCTATATTCTATAATAACACTGGCCAACAAAATGAAACTTTTTTTTCTCATCACAAACATGATCACACTTTTCTTAATGCATTTTTCGCGCTGATTCCGAATCTGGTTTTATTTTTTTTCTAGCACGTATAGGTATATAGATACACTGGTTTTGATATTTTTAAGTTTTTGATATTGTTATAAGAAAATTTATGGATGTATAGATCACACTTAGGAATGCTAAACAACAAATACATCATATACCTTATTCAATGTACCGGTACTTATAAATAAAGAATATATACATTATTTTATTAAAAGCGCTGTGACTGTGATTTGCTTTTGTAAATTTGGCCTGGATTGTCACGATACAGCATCCAACAATGGTCCGCCATCATGCTTTCATTCCAATATCCTTGGTAGCGCTTCTCCATCATCTGAATATCTTGATGGAAGCGCGCTCCTTGCTCGTCACTCACTGCACCAAGGTTTTCAGGAAAGAAATCTAAGTGGGAATGCAGGAAGTGAATTTTTAACGACATTCGACACTCCATTTCTTTGAAGGCATCAAGGAGGTTCTTGACTCCATCCTTATACGCAGGTGACTTGTTCCTTCCAAGAAAGTTTTCACATATCCATTTGAACGCCAGCCAAGCCTTCAATTCCAGCGGACTTAGGACTTTTTCAAATTCAGTGTCATTCAAAACCTCCCTTATTTGTGGCCCAACAAAAATTCCTTCCTTCAATTTTGCTGCAGTAACCTTCGGAAATTTCCTTGAAAGGTATTGGAACCCTTCAGAATTGACTTTACCCATTGCTTTAACAAAATTCTTCATTAAACCAAGTTTAATGTGAAGAGGTGGCAGATAGATCTTTTGGGGATCCACTAAAGGGACAGACTGGACATTGCTTATCCCTGGGACATATGTATACCTAAGTGGCCAGTTCACTTTTGGTGTAATGTTCTATAGTGGCGCGACTGTCCCACAGGCAAAGGAAACGTTTCAACAAAATTTTGTGAATCCTGACTGCATACCCATAAGCATTCCTATAACTTTTAGATCTCCACAAACATTCCATTGATGACTGTTTGGATATACAATCTGGTGTTTGTTCTTGGCAGAAAACCCCATTAAGTTCACACTACAAAAATAACAGTCTTCATGATGATCTCTCGGCTCCCTCCATATCATGGGTATGGCAAATGGCATTGAAGCTTTCTTTTTGTTAAGCCAATCACGTAATCCATTTGAACAGCCAGAACAGATTTGATGTGGCGCCCATGGTTTATCTTGGTCACCTAGATGGCAACCAAAGTATGGCTTGTATATTTTCTTAATGTCGGTTGTAATACTTCGTCGCTGTGTTTTAGTTGTGAACTGGCCGCATACGAAACAGAACTTGTCGGGGTCATTCTTACATTGTCGAGGCATGTTGACTGACCTGAGCAAACTATAAATTCAAAAAAAATGTACACCAACTTGACAAGTTCTTGGACTGGACTGATCTTTTGACACACAAAGCACGGCGTTGTTGCCTGAATCACAATGCTGCTAGACGTAAAAGCACACACCTGAAATACATAAGATGTATAATTAAGATAATTGAAATAAATAAGATGAATAAACTAAAAAAACAATAAAATAAACACAATCAAATGTTGAAATGTTAGTATTTTACCTATTTAAAATGGTTAAATCTGTGTAGTTATATATATGCCTTCATCTTGAAAACTATACGTGCTAGAAAAAATCTGAATGCAGTTTTGGAATCAGCGTGAAAAATGCTATCCAGCAACCACAAATTGTACTCTGATGAAAAATCTTTGTTGACCAGTGTAATTTTTTAGAAAAATGCCGACTTTTGGAGTTTGGAAATATTTTAGAATTGATGAGAGAGCAGTGAAGCTATTTGCATTCTGTCCTGAAGAGACTTGTATTAAGAGGACCAAGCAATAAAGGTAGCAAATATTATGCAGCAAATATTAAAAACTGAATGATTCCAGATTGGCTGGATATCAGACAGAGTTCCGACCGGAACGGGAACTCGATAAATGACAGGAATTCCTGCCAGCGGGAACCGGAGTTCCGGTACACTTCTAGTCGAAAGTCTGGTGCTGCGTGCTCTCCTTAGAGGAGGAGGAACGCAGTTAGTTCAGAAGCGTAGTGTCCGTTATAATAGCGATAGTAAAGAGAGAGTGAGGGATTGAAAACAGTAAGAGACGGGGAAATGAGACGAAAAGCCTTTTGATTCCACCCTGAGAAGCCTACTCAATACACGGGCGGACAAGAGAGCCCCTGTATAGAGAGATCACCTGAGTGGGGGTGAAGAAATTGCGGAGCCAGTACAGCACACCTACCCTTTTAGAAGCTGCTTTGGAAAGAGAGTATATGTCATCTTTCCAGAAAAGATCGCGAGGAAAGGAAACGCCAAGCATTTTAAGAGAAGAGGAAGGATTGAGTTGTGTTGAAGGCAAGGGGATAGTCTTGCCGTCTGCCACGAATCATTGAGAGGGACACTTTGTGAAGCGGGTGAAGTGAAGAATGGAATTATCGGCAGATGAGTGAATAGAACAGTACTTAAAAGATCATTAATAAATAAAAGGAAAAGAGTGGGTGACAGGCCAGAACCCTTTGAAACACCAATGTTAATAGCTTCAGCAGAAGAGGAAGGCACAGATAGGATAGAAATCGAAGGAGGGCAGTTTCGAAATTAAGGATTTATGCCACACACACACACACACACACACACACACACACACACACACAAAAGCTTTTATGTCAAGCGCAATGGCAAAACTTTCACCAAAATCCTGAGAGGAGGATGACCAAAAGTCAGATAGATGTGAAAGATCATCGCCAGTAGCTCGTCCCTTGCGGAATCCATACTGACAATCTGAAAAGATTTAGATGTTTAAGAATCTTTCTATTAAGGATAGATTAAAAAACTTTAGAAGGGAAGAAATGAAAGCAATTGGTCCATCGTTGTAGGGTTGAGAGCGGTCATCCCTCTTTGGGACAGGCTGAATGAAAGCGAACTTGCAGCAGCAAGGAAAAGTACCCGATGAGAGAAAAAGACGAGTGTTTGCCTAGGCAGGTTGTTAGCACAGAAGCACAGTTTTTAAGAACCAACAGGAGGAACACCACCAGAACCGTACGTCTTCCTGGAGTTGAGCTTAGATAGGGCAGAGAAAACAGCTTTGAAGAGATTCTAATTTCAGACATAATAAGGTCAGGGCGCGGGTGGAGAGGGAGGAACAGCACGGAATCGTCCAGAGTTGAGCTGTAAGCGAAAGTTTAAGCGAAGAGTTCACCTTTATCAGGAGAAGAGACGGCAACTGAGCCGTCAGAAGGAAAAGAGGAGGGGAAAGAAGAGGAAGTAAAGTAGTTGTAGACAGCGCAGATGTATTTAGTTTGAGAT
Organism: Bathynomus jamesi; assembly: GCA_023014485.1. NCBI lineage: Eukaryota > Metazoa > Arthropoda > Malacostraca > Isopoda > Cirolanidae > Bathynomus > Bathynomus jamesi. The sequence goes on from JAJOZX010001005.1 coordinate 24,153, forward strand.
TGGCATGTAAGCTGTAGCCAGAGGATTTGAGTTTGGGAATACGAGAACAAGTTAGGTCATTTCGTACATATACGCAACATCCACCTTTGGAGTGAAATTGAGTATAGATAAAGTAGGCCGGTACAGAAAAGGGGTTGCTCTCAGTCGTCCCAGACACTCGAGTTTGTGAGGAACAAGATTAGGTTTAGAGTAGCAGAGGTCGTGGTCAACAGATTGAAAATGTAAGAAAAGGCTCGAATGTTGCTGAAGTTTATAAATCAGGCAGACGCCCAGAGGCAGAACATCTCGAATGGGTGGTAGCAGATCCAGCCCGGGTAGATGAGCAGTTTCTCAATCTGGGTATCGCGGGAGGTGCTTTGGTAGGGGATCCCGTCCCGGTGCTCAGCAAAAAAAAATCAGCCTACATCGGAAGTATATTTCCAGCGAAAATTACTGAAGTGCTTAAAATCATACAAACTATTTTAAGCGAGAAATACTCGTGTTTTACAGTTAAAATTATTTTCTGTTAAGTCGTTATCTCTCTACGAAACTGTTAGTCTTGTCTTTCAATGAGATAACTGTGCCTGCTTTGCATTTGTTTTTATATTCGGCTGAACAGACTAAACACGGAGCGACAGTTAGTTTCATTGCTTTGCTTTAATTTCAACCATCGATGAAAATGGAATTGAAATGTTATGCTTCAGACGCCAGTTATGGATACTCGCTTTTCCATGCTATCCAAAATGTATAACTTATGAGAGTTTTCCGACGGGATTGACGACTGCAGGATCTTGTCAGAAAAAAAGCCGTTAGTTTATTGTATTGGTTTCTTCGGAGTTCGGCAAACTCTACCACACTTTCATTCAACGGATTAAGTATCCACTTAGCAACTTTCGATCGTCACGTGGGAAATAGTTTGGAGATGTTTTTGCAGTTCAAGTATGCTGTATGATCATTTAGAGAAGTGGGGTTGCTAATGTTTGGTTTTGTCAAAAGGGGAGAGAGCCGAACGTTAATTATAACAACAGTATAGTCTTTTATAATTATTTTTACATGCTTGCTAGATATTTTGTTTGTATAACACTTGGCAATTATTTTGTCTATATTTTTGGTTTGAAATATAAAAGCTGAACAAAGTTAAACCTAAAAACACACACACGCGCGCGCGCGCGCGCGCGCGCACATGATGCAGTAGTTAGTATCACTGACTCCGAATCCACCGGCCCCAGGTCAGACTCCAAGTTATGATAGGCGGCTCGCAACTCACCCCACTGTTCATCCTTTCTTACAGTAAAATTGGTTGGTAGATAAATGGGTACCTTGGGCAGCTTAGTGATAAAGACGCTGGTCTGCTGAACGGGAGGCCGTTGTGAGGTGAAAATTGTAATTTTTGACCACTCGTGGTTGGTCATGGCTCGACCGTTAAAATGAACAATTCGGGCGGAAGGAAAACCAAGGTTTTATACACACATTAGAATAGAGCTATATTATAAATTTTTCCTTATTTTTTATTCAAGTGTGTAAAGTTAAGACAATAAAAAATTATAGGCGTCTGGGATTGTGTAAAGAACTTTCAATTAAATAATTGTAATGTATTGAAACATTAAATTTTTCACGTAAAAAAAAAAAAAAAAAAAAAAAAAAGTCAGTTGTGTTTTCGACAGTGTATTTTATTTTACTTAAACGTACATTTAGTGTAAATATTTAGTTTTGGTGTGTGAACACGCATTGCAAATACTGGAAGGATCAATTTCTTGAATTTCGCTTTCGAAGTATTTGTAGTTTCGAATAAAATGTCTTAACCTAGACCTTATAACATATAGGCGAAAACTGTAATTATTCCTCGTATGGACTGCTCAATGTCACTTAATGCAAAGGTTCCTACCTTCTATCAACTTAAGTAAATTAGGCCGAAATCTAACAGATTATCTCCAAAAATTTCATTTGAACTGAATTCTAAAAGCCTTTCGGTCATTGGATCGTGCGAGTCAAGGTCTGAATATTTCAAGGGTCTGTCTGGTCACGCGTGTCCAGTTTGAGTTTTATCTGAATTTACCCCAAAATTGTTTTCTATTATTTATAATGAGTTGGCCGAAGGTTGAGGCGAAATTATGCACGTCGTCAACTTCTGTAGACAAACTAGTTAATACTTTTTATTCTAGTATTTTGCATTTTCCTTAAAGATTCACTGCATATACCTTCAATACTGTGAAAATTGTTTTAAAATAGAACATTACTACTTTTTTGTTAAAAGCTTTTATAGATTTGCTCAACATGAAGTACAGGAATTTTAGAACAGAAGGTAGCATTGTAATTTTTTACATTTAAAATATAGTGAATGTGTGGCACGTATGTACGTGCGCATCTCCATATAAGCGAGGTAGCGACTTTTTAAAATTCCATTTTCAAAAATAAAATAGCCAAACCGAATTTAACTTAACCGAACCATAGTGTTATCAAACCAAGAAAGGAGTGATAATTATTTGGAATACAATTGAAGATATAAAGGATGTTTTCTGTTAAAAATCATTAAACAGTGAAGTGGTCGCTAATCTAGCGTAACCTAACCTAATCAGTATCGACATCTTTTTTTCCCGACAAGGAAAAGGTTTCTAGATTTTTTATAAATTTTTTGTTGTTGTTCCGCGGTACCAAGTGTGTTAACTAAAAAATATTTTTACCCCACTTCATCCGTGAATTAGCACGCACTGGACGCGTATTGATATTTTATTATTGACGACAATATGTGCTTTCCATTAAACTTGTTCATTTTTCAGTTTTCTGGTGATTTTCCTGCGTGGCTCTCCTTCAGCAGCCGTCGTAGGGTGATTGAGGGTGTCCCAGGACCAGCGGACTCGAGAGACCACTACGTCACAGTGCGAGCGGAGGGAGCGGATGGTGCCGACGCCAATGATTGTTTCGCCATTCAAGTAATTAACATTCCAGGTAAGTAAAGAAGTATGCTTCAACCGAGAGACTCTTGGCCTACTTGAGAGTAGGTCTGTGATGGTAAACTCGGATGTAAGCGCGCATTTAGAAAGGATGAACATTGAACTCTAAGGATTAAATTTAACCTACGTGTATAATTTTATAGCTTCTCAAAATATTTTAAATTTATAGGCTTAGTCATGTAGGCCCATCTTCATTCAGTAGGCCTTGTTGCAGCGTTCGTTTTGACTTCTGAAGCAGAAATAGATAAGGTTTCGTATACTGTTTACGTCCTGTCTTGTTCCTCGTCATACAATGCATAATGGGTCTCTTGTGTGGGACAACGCAGAATCTAAGTGGGAAGCTCTTCCATGTCCCATTTTCGAGGCACACCCACCCTCCCTGTTTATCTTGAGTACCTCTTGCTTTGGTTCCCTCCCAACTCTTCCGGTTCTCTTAACCCTTTCTACCTTTCCATTACTGGTGTTTTCTGATTGATGATACTTGTATTGTGCTGGTAAGGAATGGTAGAAAGGCTTTGTGAAAGCGAAGCCTTCCCCTTTTACCCTTTTTATCAGTCGTCCGAGGTACCTTATGTCACCAAAACGTAAAGGGATGGGCAACGAGCCCTTTTAACTAAGGCATTTACTTAAGTAGTAGTCATTAAATCTACCACAGTAAGTAGAGCGTCCGTTATCAATCGTGCGAAGCGAAGCTCTTCCAGTCTACCTTCAGTAAGCACTAAACACAGGCCGTCGTGTTCAGTATGACGATAGAGAACGGTAAGTAAGGTCGGTGTTTTCTGTGATTAGATTGTCGTTGAGTTGAATAAGTTTTTTGTTCCACAGACGCCTCTCTCCTGAAAGAGGCGAGATGTTCCCCGAAGCAAGACCTGACTGTGCTGTCCATCATTTTGGAGAAGTCATTCTCTGCCCTTCAACCAAGGGACAAAGTCCAACTCATTCAAAGCATTTCGCGTATCTTCATGGTCAAAGCGAAGAAAGTAGGTGCATGTTTGCGTGTGCGCGTTTTTAACGTAGTGGGAAAATTCGTTTACATAGAAAATGAATGCAGTAACTTCAATAAATTGTAATTTGTAAAAATAATATTCTGCACTTGTGGTTTCAAGTGTCTATGAAAGAAAAAAAAAAATTTAAACGTACAGACAACAGGATAGGATAAATCTTAAAATTTCATCCTGTAGTTAAGTATATAGCCGAAAAAGTACTTGCTAAATATTATACAAACAAAAATATACAGCATGCATGCGAATATTAAAGATTTTAATATATATATGTATGTATATGTACAGTATATATATATATGTATGTGCATGTATAATGTGTGTGTATGTATAATGTGTGTGTATATATGTGTCGTATTTCCCGGCGTATAACGTGCACCCTAATTTTGAAGAGAAAATTTAGGAAACAATATACCTCCTACCTCACTTCACATGTACAATTTTAACGAGTTAATTTTAACGAAGGGTAATTTTAGGAGTATTTTGGGGGAAAAAAAAAAGTGCGCGTTATCCGCCGGGAAATACGTGTGTGTGTGTGTGTGTGTGTGTGTGTGTGTGTATATATGTTTTCATTTATGAGATTAATTTTAAGTTTTCAGTAAATTAATGTCGGCCACATTACAAAAACACGCTCAAGAAAAATGGGTAGCCATCGTTGGGAGAGTTACAGAAACGGTACTGTAGCATTGGCGCCAAAAACGTGTTTTCTATAGTTTCGTTTAAGGACCAGTGATGGCGGGTCAAGTACTGACCCACGAGCTCTTATTTAAATAAAATGACTAATTTTTAATATTTTTTGCCTTGGTTTTAAAATTATTTTATTCTACCACCGAAATAAACAGTTGATACACATTGAAACTTTTTTAAACGTATAGTAACGATTAAAAATGTGTATGATAACTTAAAATTCATCCAATTCCCTCTTACTATTCAATTCGAAGATTTTCAGCTATCAGCTTTTCATTCGCTTGACATTGGAAATTTAGAAATGGAATTAGTTGACTTCCAAGGAAGTGCAGTATGGAAGACTAAATTTATTGAACTTAATCTGAAGTTAAAGAAAAGGAATTGGAGTCGTCAATTTTGGGTGTAACCAGATAACAATAATAATCGATAGAAAGAATAGAGAATCTTATTCTTGCAGAATGGCGCACTTTACCAAATTCTTTTGCATCAATTAAAAAGCTAGCATTAGCTCTGCTAACAATGTTTGGTTCATCTTATTCGTGTGAACAGTTGTTTTCCTCCGTGAATTTCGTTAAATCCACCACTATCAGGTCATCCCATAAGTAATGTCATTTTTTAGATCGGAATTTGAAGGACAAAAAAAAACTAACTTTTTAATCTAGTATATATTTCCCATCTGAATCAATGACACTGCCAACGTCCTACAAGCTTTTCAATGCCATGTTTATAAAATTCAGGCGGTTTTGAGGCAAAAAACGTACAAAGACTGGTGTGCAGGTCATCTAAAGAAGTATACTGTTTCTCGTCAAGACAGTTTTGCAGACTGCTGAAGAGATGATAATCTGAAGGCGCAAGGTCTGGAGGATGTGGAAGTTTTTCCCACCCAAGCTCCTCAATTTTTGCAGAAGTGATCGGAGCGGTATGAGGACGTGCGTTGTCGTGGTGGAACACGATTCCTTTCCGATTAACCAAAGAAGGTCTCTCTTCTTTTAGTGCAGTGTTCAATCGATCCAGTTGTTGACAGTAGACTTGAGCGGTGATTGGTCGGTTGTGTGGTAAGTTTTCAAGGTGTATTACACCACCTTTATCCCACCAAACACTAAGCAACACCTTCCGAGGGTGAAGATTTGGTTTTGGCTGTGGTGTCGCTGGTTCTCCGGCACAAACCCACTGTCGACGGCACTTAACATTCTGGTACAGTATCCACTTTTCATCACCAGTCACTAAACGGTGCAAAAACGGATCTTGGAGTTCACGGGAATGAAGAGCTGTGCTAATGTTTACCCGCACCCTCAGATTGTCGACCGACAATTCATGTGGCACCCATTTTCCTAACTTAGGCATTTTCCCAACTTAGGCATTTTCCCGAGTTGTTGCAAATGTCGATGGATGGTGGACGGGGATGGCAAATGTCGATGGATGGTGGACGGGGATGAATTGAGTTCTTGGGCCAATTCTTCGACAGTTGTTGAACAGTCTTCTTCAAGTGCGGCTAACAGCAGGTCATCATCAAACTCAGCAGTGCGTCCAGAGCGTGCTGCATCTGTCAAACAGCAGTCACCATTCCTAAGCTTTTGAAACCCATCTTTGACATTTCCTCACATGCAGAATATCGTTGCCATAAACGTCCTGAATGTTTCGCGTTGCTTCAGTAGCACTATTCCCTTTTTTTGAACTCGTAAAGCATTATATGCCTGATATGCTCTTCTGATACCGCCGTGTTTGAGGGGTTCACATAAAGCAAAACACACGTCTTCACTGGTCAAGGTCTGTGAAGTATGTAGCGAAACACGATAGATCTCTTAGATATAACCTTCCGAAAATTTATGCTTAAACCGAGTAGGACTAGTTTAAACTTAATCTATCGTAAAAAAAAAAAAAAAAAAAATACTTTTGGGATGACCTGATAAATATAAACCTCTGATTAAAACATTAGCTGCTAAAATCCAATAATTTTCACTAAAACTAGCGAGTAAATAAACTATTGTGACCCAATTTAGTTTTTTTTAAATCAAAAGTAACAAAAATGACCCGCCAGCAAAAAAGGTTCGCCGCCACTGGTTTAGGCAAAACCGCAAATTTCGATTTGCGCGAAGTCTTTTTACTCTACATTTCTACGTGGGAGTTCAACTAACCGAACCTAACATTTCCAAATATAGAAATAAAGGATTCTCTCTCTCTCATTTGGCCCAAACGAAACCATATGAAAGGAACATATTTTGGATCGTAAGTTAAATTTTGGCATAAACCCTGTAGATTGAGAAACGCCTACGCTGACTCGGAAAAAATTAATTGATCACTTCTGCTCCAGAGCCTAAACCTTACATTAATTAAAATTCTTTTTAGAGTTTTTACAAGAATGCTGGATACTTTTTTCTATATCGTTTGTTTGAAATTTAGGGGAAGCTGAAAGTAGTTAAGCCTGTGCAGTAGCGTGTTAGTTAAAAGAAAATATGCAAACGCTAAACTATGACCGTTTGGGTGATAGAGAACTACACACGTGAGAAACTAAATCTAATCGTCGACAATAACTTGTCAATTTTATCAGGTTGATCACGTGTTAGCACGTTTTTGTATTGTGGCAGACATTATTTTATCAAAATGAAGTTAGTCATCACTTTTAATCTCCTGAATGGCAACTAAATTTAGACCACAAAAAGAATAGAAAAGTTTGATTTTAATTTTTAAAAATGTAAAAAATTTTACTATAAAGTAAATCCTATATCGGGGGGTCGGCAACCCAAGGGGCGCGCGTCACAGGGTGGCACGCAAGAAATTTCGTGTCCCCTTAATTTACGGGAAAAAAAAAAAAATCTAATTTTTACAAACTAAAAAGGTCTCCATTATATTTATCCCGCATCACATTCAGGCTGACTTTTATATGCAATAATTTTTATAACTATTGGTGTTTAAAATGTTCTCGGTAATGATTGAAAGTTAAAAACTGTATCAGTGTATAATTTACTAATTTTATTAGTGTTAATATATATCGTATTTACATCTTGTTCTTATTTATTTTATTTGTTGTTGAACCATAATCATGCTACACACATTATAAAATATAATTTAACCTACATTTGAAAACAAGGTCTTAAAGCACGAAGATGCCACACCATACATGTACAAAATCTGATTAGAGCATTTTCCCCATCTTTCATCTTTGTAGATTTCTCTAATTCAGTCATCTCTGAAAGTGGATCCCCTGTCTGAGGAATCGGCAATCATGGCAGGACCTGGAACACTCCGTCCAGGGCACTATTCGAGCCGAACTGAATCACCCCAGGGCCAGATTCAGTTGCAGTGGAGTATAGGTTGCGATGGAGAAATTGATGAAGAACAACAACACGTTTTAAGGAACGTGGAAATATCTTCCAAAAACGGGAAACTCGAGGAGGCAATCGCCATTCCAGTCGTTGGTTGGATCGTTACTCAGGTAAGAGGTTAGGTAGGCCGGGGCATGGGCACGATAGTTTTAGCGACGAAGGGAGCTGGCCTCGAAGGATATTACTTTTTAAGTTAGTACTGGAGTACTCAAACCCTTATTAGGTTAGTTTTGTGTGGGGAAAAGTTTCCTTAATGCATTCACGAAATGTTTGAAGTGCTTTTATCGTTGGTGTTTTGCAGGTGAACCCTTTTACGAAGAGGGCGAGAAGAGATGCCGATTACTCTGGGGATTATCCTGACAACGCATATGATTACGATTATGATTATGACGACAAGTTCTTCCTGTTGGACAGAACCGTTCCTCCTCCCGTCACACCAGTCTTTCCCGATGTTCCCGCGACCGTTCACACCGGAGAGGTTCCCGTATCGCCGGTGTTTAAGCATGTTCCAATCTCTACGCCCGTTTATGTAAGAAAAGTTGTGGTTTGGACTGTTGCCATACCGAGCATTGCACACGTACCCAAATAGTAGTATCCTAATGGCATGCTTGTACATTTATGTTCGTTTTATCACTTCAGCTCTAAATGGTAGTTAACTATGAAATGATGCCCGCTTAGGTAGAGTCGGAGTCGGTAGGACGCTTGGCGGCTGATTGGGATGCTGAAAAATGGTCCAGACGAGGGATCTTAATTTTTAGACTTCCTTGGCAGGTCGTGGTTAGGATTCCACGTTAAGCTGTAGGTGTAATGTGGGTCAAAAAACTTTATCTTTGTCAGAATAATCAGTTTGGGTGGAAGCAAAACAAAGGTTTTATTAACAGTATAGGTATCTCCCGTTAGTTGGCGAGGTTTTAATTTGTCCCACTTTTCTTAAACGCTCATTTGAATTTTCTGCGCGCCGATAGATGGCGGGCCTGCTCATCACTGACACGCTTTTTTCTATTGTCAGTGTTTTATACTCGGCCGGGGTAACTTCGGGCTCTGCTCTTACTCTTTTGTTGGGTGACTCTACGCCTGTACCAAAGGACACGCTTTTCTCCTGTCAAACTGGCTTTCTCCTGTCAAACTGGCTTTCTCCTCTATTTAATGACTCTGATGTAATTTCTTCCTCCCTTTGCTGTTCATAGTGTTTTTACTCTTCTCTCACGACTTTTCTTTAGCAGTTACTCCTTCAAAGTCTTCCTTACCCCATCTCCTTGTGCTGTCTTTCCTTTAGTTTCGGCGCGATATGACCATAGCAGTTGAAGCGCAGGTGAAGCACTGCTATTCATTCATTCATTCGGCCGGGGTAAGCTTAATTTTCTGTCTTGTGCATAGTATTGCTACTTCGTAATAGATTAAGTGCGTAAAGGAAAGTATATGCGAGAAAAAAATGGGTTTTGAACGAAAATTGGGGTCGGTTTTCATCAACGCCGAACGTAACTGAAGTTTTCCTTTAAGTTAAGTTTGTAAGTTAACTATTTTGAAAGTTACCTAGGTGTTTTTGAACACACCCTCGGTAACTTGCGAGGGATATTTGTATGACTGATGTGGTCGTAAGACAGGTTTTTGAAGCCCCCCCCCAAACACTTTCTGATGGAAAAAACAAATAAACTTGGTAGACAGCTGCTTTTAAATTTTTTTATTAATGACGTTTGCAAGGAATTTTTTCATATGACGTTCACACTGGCGTTTTATGGGTTTTACAGGTGCCAGTTAAACCAACTCTTGTGGTTGAAGCGAGTCCCACAATTGTTTACAAGATTGAGTATCCATTCGGACCGCTGGATACTAATTTGGAATCTTCACTTCTGACCCACCCGACCACGTCTGTAAGTACAGTTATTCTTAACATTTCGAAAAGTGCCGAGTATTGCGAGGGTGCTATACTTTTTATTGCCATAGTATTTGTGGTAGAGAAATTTACCATATTTCCTGCAAGAGTAAAAGTTGAAGGCAAAATTAATTTTTTCCCCTTATACATTCTTGTATTTAAATGGGATAAAGAAGAATAAATTTTGACGTAAATGGAGATGCTGACATCCAAACCCTTCTGATAAACTTAGCAGTTACTGTACCTTTTAAAATCTTACCATGAAAGATTGTCAGATTGGGTTTGGCTCATAACTTAGGCATGCCTTAGTTTAGGTAAAGAGAAACAACGTTTCTACTAGTCAGTCGTGCGCTCCATTTTCAGCAGTAGGAAATGTTTCTTAATCCTCTTAAAACAGGGCCAGACAAACTTTACTGACCCTTCACAGTAAGTGATTTTGTAAGTGTTCCGCACTTTTGATAGATTTAATACTCCATTTTTCCTGATGGTTTCGTCTAAGGCCGATTACACCACTCCCCTCACAACAACATCCAGCGTGATTTCTGAGCCCATAGGCGGCGCAGCGGTCCCTATTGAGGCTACCTCGGTCCCGAGTGCGAGTGAGACAACGGAATACGTCGTCAAGAACTTTCCTCCGAGAGTACAGAATAGGATTCGGAAATTGGCTTGGGTAAGATACGCTTTAAAAGGCAGAAACTATGTTGTTAAATACTTTTACAATGGGTCCTTTGTTGTAAAAGTATTTTTGTCTGGTTTTATCTTGTAACACTCATCGCTGTAAAACTTTCAAGAAAATACCTTAAACTGGAAATATATCGCTGTAATTGCGTATTTTAAAAGATTTTCAGTGTACAATAACTAAAATTGCGAGCAAAAGTTTAAATTTTTCGTATTTGCTTTCGGTACAAGTTTAGGGGGGGGGGGGTCATGAGTTATTAATAGTAATTAGCCATAAACACCGTGGACATTGAGTACTGATGAACCAATCTTCACAGGCTTAAATTTAATAAAATGTTGCGGAGATTCAACACCTTCATTTTTCTACTTTTTAGGTTTTTGCTCGCTTTAAGAAGCCACTTTTACTAAGTTGCATAAAATTTTGAAGGAATTAAGAGATATTTACTTATTTGGTTGACTTGCCAAACAGTTAATTTGTTTTGAAATTGGTTGCCTTATTATATAGTTTGGTAATTATTCGTATTTTGACCCACTCTTTTTATAATGAGAGCAAACGTTTCTGGTCAATTTTGAGGTGTTCTGCACGAATCTGCCATCCGTTTCCTGTGCAAATGCGTAGTTTTCGAGATATCGTCATCTTGAAAACTACGCATTTGCACAGGAAACGGATGGCAGTTTCATACAAAACACCTCAAAATTAACCAGAAACGTTTGCACTCGTCATTTTCGTTTAAACTAATGAATTTAAACGAAAATATCATGACTTAACCTAACCAATCATCAAGGCCGTACAGTTGACCTAACTGGTGTAACGTACTGAACTGTCCGCAAAACATTAGGACCGATCAATTTGTGATGCGTGATCTTTACGGGGGCTCCGCCCCCGTACCCCCGAGACCTAAATTATACAAATGATAATGTAATATGTGCCAACCTTGCATGGGTAGTCCGCTAAATTTCGCGTGCCCTTAAACTGAAATGAGACACGGTTATTTTTAAGATTTTTTACGGGTACTTAAAGACCTGGTCTTTTGTCAAAATACAGGGTGTCCCAGAATTAACTATCTATTTCAATGAAATCGGACAAATTTTTTAAAAACACTTTTATTTATGTTTATCATGTTTAATGTGTGTTAAAAATGTATAAATTTCTAAATTTTTTTCATAATTTTATTTTCACAATTTTTTCATTATCTGGTCCAATGAAAGACCGTCTGAAGTCATAGAATGGCAGAGACACACTCCAAAAGTTAACGTGTGGCTTGGAATGACCAAATCCAAAATTTATGGCCCATTCTTCTTTGCGGAAGCAACTGTAACAGGTACCGTCTACCTTGATATGCTTCAGCAGTTTCTCGAACCACAGCTTCTTGATGATGGCATTCTTGATAATGTTGTTTTTCAACAAGATGGAGCACCATGTCATTATGCTCTAATTGTTCGAGAATACCTCAACAGACGCCTTCCGAATCGGTGGATTGGACGTGGAGGACCTCGACCTTGGCCTCCGCGTTCTCCGGATTTGACACCCCTGGATTTCTTTGCATGGGGTTTCATAAAAACAAAGGTTTATCGCCAAAAGATCAATGCTTCTTGTTGAAACACATTATCAAGAATGCCATCATCAAGAAGCTGTGGTTCGAGAAACTGCTGAAGCATATCAAGGTAGACGGTACCTGTTACAGTTGCTGCCGCAAAGAAGAATGGGCCATAAATTTTGGATTTGGTCATTCCAAGCCACACGTTAACTTTTGGAGTCTCTGCCATTCTATGACTTCAGACGGTCTTTCATTGGACCAGATAATGAAAAAATTATGAAAATAAAATTATGAAAAAAATTTAGAAATTTATACATTTTTAACACATTAAACATGATAAACATAAATAAGTGTTTTTAAAAAATTTGTCCGATTTCATTGAAATAGTTAATTCTGGGACACCCTGTACAAGCACTATTGCATTTAGGTCAGGTCACGGATGTCTTAATTATTCTCTGATTGAAAAAAGGTCTAAACTCGTCTTTATTTTATTTATTTGTTGGGTTCAAAATCCCAGCTGAGCCGTGAACGGCCAAGTTCTAAAGGGCCAATTCAACCTACAGCCCAAGTTAGGCTAAAATTAAAACTTACGGACTTGAGATTCTATTAGGTCCTACCTCAGGGTTGCTGACTCGATGTGGGCCTACCTTAGGCCTTAGTTGTACGAATTTAAGATAAAAACAAAAGGGGTACTATTTATGGTCTTCTTTCTCAACCTTGCAACAACAACGCAACCTGGACTATTGCACGATGCAACAATCTTGTATCTAAACAACCAAACTGAATTGCAAGAGAGCTCTCTATCAGACCACACCCTGTACGTACATCCCACAAACGAGTAGAAAGGACGCGCAGCGCCCCAAAATGCCACCACCAGAGTGGCCAAATACTGATGTCACAAGAGCCCAAAAATGCTAGCTCTAAATCAAGTTAATTTTTCACTAACCTTACAATTATGAGATGGATATATATACACCTTAACTTAATATATACAAGCAATGCTGCATCAATCAGCTGTGTCATCATATCGCCTTGGGACAACAATGGTTCTTCCTCTTCTAGATTTTCTAAGTCTTCATCGAGGGCAATATGGCGGATCACGTCTTAAAAATCAAATATGCATAACTGACACGTCATACTTCGTCACAAAAAAACCAAACTGAACAGACGAAAAATTGCTAAAAATGATTTACTTGTAAAACAGGACAAATTGACTTACGAAGAAGTAGCCAGAATCACCAAATATACCAAAAAAGGTAGCCAAAATAAACAAATTAACCGAAATTTATATACATACATATTAGAAAGTAGAAAATATTTTTTATAAAAAAGTACATTTTATACAAATTTGCACAAGATATATATATTTTCTTATTCAGTTTTGATTGATTATTCAATATATATTGCCGTTATAGCTGGGTGTGACTGGGTCAAAAAACGAATATTAACCTATAGTTTTATCACTTTCCTGAAATGATTTAGGGCTTACTGCTGTCAGCCGTGTTAAAATTCATTATTTCACACGCAGAGATAATTCAGCTGGTAAAAATAGTTGCAAACTTAATTTGTAAACTCGTTTGTCCATATTTTATCGTTCAGATTGCTGGCACTGTATACAGAATGCAAATTCCCGAAGATACTTTCAGAGATTTGGAAGATGGTGGCACGAGGAACCTTACCTTAGTTCTAAAAGATGAGAGGGGATACGTCTTCAGCAGAGATTCTTGGATTCAGTTCGATCCGGCGAAACAGGAGGTTTATGCTTTGTAAGTGTTTAATTTGTGCGCTTTAGTCCCTACCCTTTCTATTCTTTATTACCTCTTCCATCCGAGCCGTTTCTACCTTCTCACCCCAATCCCATTGGGAAACGGTCTCGTTAATGCCAGTGTTTAATAGCCGTGAATTTTGTTAAATTTTGTAGTATAGTGATTCCCAATCCTTTTCTAGCCGAGACACCCGCCTAAACTGTGTCCAAATTTGTTGCTGCACCCCCGGCCACTTAGATCCACTGATAAGGAGTTAATTTTTTTTTATGCAGGAAGGAGGGTCGAAGGCCAAAGGCCAAAAGCGCCTCCTATAGAAGAGGAGGAGAGCCAAAATCAAAGTGTGGGGTTTTCGAGATGCTTAGACACTGCGCTTGAAAGATAGGAGGTCATAGACAGGAGGAAATATGGATTGAGGAAGATTGTTCCACAGTTGACTGGTTGAGTATATGAAAGACTGAAAATACCGATTAACCCTTGTGTACTAAATAATTGGACATAAAAGGAATGAAAAAAAAAATGGAAGTCCGGTACTGCGTGCTCTCCTTAAAGGAGGCGGCATGCGGGAAATTGATGACGAAAAGCCTTTGATTCCAACCGGTCAAGTACGGTTGTGTGGGTTGAACTACCCCACACATGAGAAGCACACCATACAGGGGCGAACAAGACCCCTGTACAGAGACAGCTATTGAGAAACAGAGAGAGAGAGAGAGAGAGAGAGAGTACATGCGAATTTTCCAGGAAAGATCACTAGAAAAGGAAACGCCAAGAATGTTAAGAGAAGAGGAAGGATTGAGTTGTGTATTGTTAAAGGTAAGGGGATAGTCGTGTGGAAGATTGTGACAAGTAGACAAATGGAGGAACTGTTTTTTTGAGGCATTGAAAGCACAAGATTTTCTCTGCCCCAATCAGATATAGCAGAAAGATCAGAGGTCAGGTGCTCCATAGCTGTACTACACAAATCATGGAGAGTGTGTTGAGAGGGACGCTTTGGGAAGCGGGTGGAGAAGTAGAGTGAAATCATCGGCATAGGAGTGAATAGGACAGGAAGTGCGAATTAAAAGATCATTAATAAATAAAAGGAGAAGAGTGGATGACAGGACAGAACCCTGACGAACACCACTGTTAATAGCTTTAGGAGAACAGTGGCCATCTACAACTGCAGCTATACATCGGCCAGAAAGGAAATTAGAGATGTACAGATCTCCAGCAGAAGCTAAGGCTAACAAAGACCCTAAGATCCACTCCAAGGTTAGCCCGAGAGAGAAGAGAGTTGGGGGTTAAAAGAATAGAATAAGGGGTTAAGTAGCAAAACCTATCATTCGTGAGTTAACATTCATTCAGAAAAAGAGAGACTCACCATTATCCGCCGGCCACTGCCGACAAGTCGGAAAAATAGTCGAAGAGAATAGGAAAGGGGTGAAAGATGGAAAAGTAAAATAAGAATGCTTACAAATCATGCAAACAGTCTTAACTTACACTGTCATACCATGCAAGTACAGAGAAGATAAAAGAACGTAAAAAAAAACACGAGTATAACAAAATGCTACGAGCTATCGGGTCATCCCATAAGTAATGTCGTTTTTTACGATAGATTAAGTTTGAACTAGTCCTACTCGGTTTAAGCATAAATTTTCGGAAGGTTATATCTAAGAGGAGATCTATCGTGTTTCGCTACATACTTTACAGACCTAGACCAGTGAAAACACGTGTTTTGCTTTATGTGAACCCCTCATAAACATAGCGGTATCAGAAGAGCATATCAGGCATATAATGCTTTACGAGTTCAAAAAAGGGAATAGCGTTACTGAAGCAACGCGAAACATACAGGACGTTTATGGCAACGATATTCTGCATGTGAGGAAATGTCAAAGATGGGTTTCAAAAGCTTAGGAATGGTGACTGCTGTTTGACAGATGCAGCACGCTCTGGACGCACTGCTGAGTTTGATGACCTGCTGTTAGCCGCACTTGAAGAAGACTGTTCAACAACTGTCGAAGAATTGGCCCAGAAACTCGATTCATCCCCGTCCACCATCCATCGACATTTGCAACAACTCGGGAAAGATCCTAAGTTAGGAAAATGGGTGCCACATGAATTGTCGGTCGACAATCTGAGGGTGCGGGTAAACATTAGCACAGCTCTTCATTCCCGTGAACTCCAAGATCCGTTTTGCACCGTTTAGTGACTGGTGATGAAAAGTGGATACTGTACCAGAATGTTAAGCGCCGTCGACAGTGGGTTTGTGCCGGAGAACCAGCGACACCACAGCCAAAACCAAATCTTCACCCTCGGAAGGTGTTGCTTAGTGTTTGGTGGGATAAAGGTGGTGTAATACACTTTGAAAACTTACCACACAACCGAACAATCACCGCTGAAGTCTGTCAACAACTGGATCGATTGAACACTGTACTAAAAGAAAAGAGACCTCCTTTGGTTAATCGGAAAGGAATCATGTTCCACCACGACAACGCACGTCCTCATACCGCTCGGATCACTTCTGCAAAAATTGAGGAGCTTGGGTGGGAAAAAATTCCACATCCTCCACATCTCCAGACCTTGCGCCTTCAGATTATCATCTCTTCAGAAGTCTGCAAAACTATCTTGACTAGAAACAGTATACTTCTTTAGATGACCTGCACACCAGTCTTTGTATGTTTTTTGATTCAAAACCGCCTGAATTTTATAAACATGGCATTGAAAAGCTTGTAGGACGTTGGTAGAGTGTCATTGATTCCGATGGAAAATATATACTAGATTAAAAAGTTTTTATCCTTCAAATTCCGATCTAAAGAACATTACTTATGGGATGACCTGATACATTGAATTTTTTTTTTTTTTTTTCTTTGGCATGTCACAAGCTGGCATTAATCGTCAGCAGACTCAAACCTAGACCATTATCCCCCAAAGCTCCTGTTGCTAATTGTTTTTTATTTTAAACGATGTTAATATTTTTAAAATGCCTATCTAAACGGTTTTTGAACATATTAACGTTGGTAGAGTTCACGACGGACGCGGGAAGATTATTCCATTATCAATTACTTTAAACGTAAAGTTTCTAGCGATGTTAGTAATGAAACGTTTACCACGTAATTTAAATCCGTTATTGCGAGTATTGCTATTATCGACAATGAGCAATTTGTCAAAATTTACGTTATCGATTTTATTAACGATTTTGAAAACTTCAATAAGCTCCCCCTTAATCTCTTAGTTTCGATTGAATGAAAGTCAAACACACTAATACTATCTTCGTGAGACTTGTTGCGTAGTGACGGAATTAGTTTCGTGGCGCGTCGCTGAACCCTTTCCAACCTATCAATATCCTCACGCAAATACGGGCACCTAAACTGAACGGCATATTCTAAGCGAGTCCTGACTAGGGACTTGTAAAGGGGCAATATAATAATTGATTTAAATTCAAAATTACGCGCTATGAAGCCTAACATCCTATTAGCTTTTGCGCAAGACTCCAGGCACTGGTTCCTAACTTTTAAATCCTTAGATACGCGTACGCCTAAATCTACTTCCTCGTCAACGCTCGCTAAGTCTCTATCATCCATCGTGTACGTGTAATTATTGTTACGAGAACCTATATACAATGCTTCACATTTCTCTACGTTAAATTGCATCTGCCACTTATCCGTCCACTCCATAATCCTATTTACATCGTCTTGGAGCCTATTTCTATCGTCCACGTTAAGACTTTTACCGCCTATTTTAGTATCGTCGGCGAATTTTGACACATTACTGGTCACGCCTACATCCATGTCGTTAATGTAGATTGCGAATAGCAATGGACCTAACCAGGGCTGGCAGGTCGGACCCGGACCCGGGTTTAACCCGAAAGTGAGATAAGACCAAGACCGGACCCGGACCCGGACCCGGACCCGATAGTGAATTTTAAAATTGACCCAGACCCGCCCCGAAAGTGAAGGACCCGCACAGCCGGGTTTTTAGTTTACAAAATTTGTGCGCGCGCCTTTAGATTTGGCAACAATGTATTATCACTCCACCCTCCAACTAACTCACTGGAAGTGGAGCGTTAACGGTGACGGAAGAATAGCTTAATCTTAATATATTTTGTTTGCGAATTGTGTCGTGTGTACATTGGTTGGTCTCCACTGCTTCGTTTGCTATTCATATTTGCAATGCCTTTACAAGGTCTTTTTTCGGTGTGGTGTAGTAGCAAAAAAACTAGCCTTACAAATGAGTATTTTAAATTTAATAATATTGATAAAACATCTACATGCCAAATTGAAAAGTGTGGAAAAGTGTATAGTGGCAATCATGTGACAAACCTAAAGCGACACCTAAAATCGTGTCACCTAGACATATATTGTAAAGTTGAGGATCATGATAAAGGCCTACCTAGCACTAGCAGTACTTCGAAAACTCAAATACAAACCCAGGGAATGAATGTAGGCCAAACTAGTGTTAAACTTTTTTAAACAAATTAAGGTTGGAGTTCACCCGCATCTTCATAGGAAAACTTTAGAAAATGGCCTTATTTCGTGGGTGACAATAGACGGGCGGCCTTTTAGCATTGTAGAAGATATTGGATTTAAAATTTTGGTTAAACCATTTCTATATGCAATGAATATAAATATGAAAAGAAAAAAAATCTTGGTACTTTGACTCTCGATAGAGTAATAGCTGAAAAAAAAAGTTTTATTTAAAAGTAGATTGTTGCAGCCGCTTAGAGGATTTTTAGGTACAGTATTCAAGCCCAATATGACTTTGAAAACAAAATTGAAGTGAAAACATTGGCTGTCAAGGAACTTCACTGCTCGCATACAGGTAAAAATTATTTTAGATTTCACACAATTATTTTAGATTTCACACAATTATTTTAGATTTCACACAATTATTTTAGATTTCACACAATTATTTTAGATTTCACACAATTATTTTAGATTTCACACAATTATTTTAGATTTCACACAATTATTTTAGATTTCACACAATTATTTTAGATTTCACACAATTATTTTAGATTTCACACAATTATTTTAGATTTCACACAATTATTTTAAATAATTAATTTCATAATGTTTTGAAACAAACCATTCATTGTGTGTTAACCGAGTACGACTTGGGATTTGCACAAGTTGTATCCATTGCAACAGACCGGGTCCGATATGATCAAGTGCTATTAGAATAAAGGGGCTGAAGAGAGCAATCATACATCGTACTTTGCCCCTTAGCAATGCATGTATAACTATATCTAGTTACTATTAAATATTAATACAATTAATACACCTACTTTCAAACACTTCCAAAATCGGATTACTTAATATATATGGTTAGGCTACTACCGTATAGCCATATAATGTTTTACTATGTTTCAGAAAACATGTTAATGTAGCTACAGTAGCAGTTTTATTACCTATCCTATACCAGATTATAATTATTACATTTTTAATAATGGACCCGACCCAGACCCGGGTCATATACTGAAAGACCTGACAGGACCTGAAAGTGAACTTTCGGGTCCGACCTGGACCCGGACCAGAACCCGAAAGTAAATTAGAAAAATGACCCGGACCTGACCCGAAAGTGATAGACCCGCACGGCCCTGGACCTAACACAACCCTGAGGGACACCGCTACCTACATCCAACCATCCCGATTCCTACCATTAACGACTCTTTCCTGGCACGAAGCTATTCCTCTAACCAGTTAGCTACCTCACCGCGTATACCGTGCGCTTTAACCTTCGCAATTAACCTTCTATGCGAAACTGTATCGAACGCTTTTTTAAAGTCTAAATAACGTCAGCCGCTCTATGCCTATCGTATTCGCGCACTATTTCGTTATAAAACTCTACAATTAGTTAAAAAAAAGATTTATAGCGTCGAAACCCATGCTGACTACTAATAATCAAATCGCGACTTTCTAAGTGATCGACGATACGATCCCTAACTACGGATTCCAAAAGTTTACCGACAGTTGACGTTAAGCTAATAGGCCTATAATTGCTAGCTACTGTGCGGTCGCCTTTTTTAGAAATGGGCGCAACGTTAGCTAATTTGAAGTCCAGGAATAATCCCCACCTCCAGTCACTTGTTAAAAATTTTTGTTATTGGGCTTACGATAACGTCTTTCAAATGTCTATGATAAAGCGCGTCAGGGCCTGGAGCCTTGCTAACTTTTAGCTTACCGATATAATGCTAAGGGGAGGGAACCGAAGGAGGGCAGTTTGGAAATTAAAGATTTGGGCCAGAATCTATTAAAAGCTTTTGATATGTCTAGCGCAATAGTAAAAGTTTCACCGAAATCTGAGAGGAGGATGACCATGAGTGAGATATATGCAAGATCATCGCCAATGGAGCATCCCTTGCGGAATCCATACTGACGATCTGAAAGAAGACTGTGAGAAGAAAGGTGTTTAAGAATCTTCCTATTAAGGATAGGTTAAAACACTTTGGGAAGGCAAGAAATCAGAGGAATTGGACGATAGTTGGAGGGTTGAGAGCGGTCACCCTTTGCGACAGGCTGAATGAAAGCGAACTTTCAGCACGAAGGAAAAGTACCAAATGAGAGGAAAAGTACCAAATGAGAGGAAAAGTACCAAATGAGAGGAAAAGTACCAAATGAGAGGAAAAGTACCAAATGAGAGGAAAAGTAGTGTTTTTCCCTGCGTGGGGTGTCAGCACAAAAGCACGGTTCTTAAGAACAACAGAACACCACCAGAACCATACGCCTTCCTAGAGTTGAGCCCAGATAGGGCAGAAAAAAAATCTTTAGAAGAGACTAATTTCTGACATAATAAAGCCAGAGGGGGAGATGATGTCGGAACAGCACCGGAATCGTCCAGGGTTGAATTGTAAGCGAAAGTTTGAGCGACGAGTTCAGCTTTGTCAGGAGAAGAGACTGCAACTGTGCCGTCGGAATTGAAAAGAGAAGGGAAAGAAAAGTTGTTGTTGAAGAGGTTCTTAGTTGGATGCCAGAAAGAGCGAGAATAATTAGAATTGGATAGATTTTTACATTTTTGTCGGATGAAGGAGTTTTTGGGAAGTCGAAGAACAGATTTTGCACGATTCCGGGCAGAAATGTAAGTCGAGTGAGAGTCAGTTGTTGGATGGCGACGGTACCTTCTGAAAACATTTTCTCTGTTGCGGATAACATTGGAACAAGTGAAGTTAAACCAAGGTTTTCTTTGCGTTAAGTAGAAGGAATAGAATATGGGATGTACGCCTCCATGCCCGAGAGAATCACCTCTTATGCGCTCTGCACACCCAGAAGGGCCCCGGCCACGGAAGTAATCATCATTCCATGGGAAATTACAGAAGTACTGCCTTAGGGCCTCCCAATGAGCAGCGCCGAAGGACAGGAAACACAAGATAGTGATCGTAGGAGCCCACTGGAGAGAAAAGTTTCAGAGTAAGAAGCATGAGAAGTAAGAAATAAACCCAGAATATTGGGCCTATATCCAAGGCGATCGGGGATACGAGTAGGGTGCTGTATAATCTGCTGTAGGTCATTTAGGATAAAAAGTTGTAAGCTAGTTCACCAGGGATGTCGGTGAAATGGGAGGAAAGCCAAAGGTGAACATTGAAATCTCCTAAAATGGAGATTTCGGCAAAGGGAGAGCGGGAATGAATGTATTCCAATTTGGAAGCGAGGTAATCAAAGAATTTTGGATAGTCAGTAGAATTCGGAGAAAGGTAAACAGCGCAGGTGTATTTAGTTTGAGAGTGGCATTAAGCCGTAGCCAGAGGGTATAGAATTCCGAAAATTCGAGTTCGGGAATACGAGAATAAGTTAGGTCATTCCATACATATACGGAACATCCACCTTTGGAGTGAAATTGAGTATAGAGAAAGTAAGAGGGTACAGGAAAGGTGTTGCCGTCAATCGTATCAGACACCCAAGTTTGTGAGGAAAAGATGTGTAGAGAAGAGGTGGTGGTTTCAAGAGATTGAAAATTTGAGAAAAGGCCACGAATGTTGCAGGAATTTAAGAAAAGTGAATCAGACGGAGGTTCAGAACATCTCGAATGGGCGGTAGCAGATCCAGCCCCCGCTGCCTGGGTCTGTGCGTTCCCGGAATCGGCAGGGGGCGAGCCAGAAGTGGGGACATATATGGTCCCCTCCCCAACGGACTCCCGAGGCTCTTGAAGTTTTTTTTTTTTTTTGTGTTGTGTGTGTGTGAGAGCATGCTTGACTGCTCACAGGGTAGATGAGACTGGAAAAATCAGCTAAGGAGGACAGTGACAGGAGAAACCGGAGTTCCAGCACTTACAATCTTCTGTTTCCCCCCCCCCCCCCCCCCCCCCTCCCCGGAGTACGGAGTACTTCCTTGGTCGATTTGTGTTTACAATCTCCTACAATACAAGATACGAGATTACCGTCAGTGTGGTAACCGAATTTGCTTTCTAACCACAATTTTTTTTTATTTTAAACTTTCGTCCCTTTGATTCTCACGACACGCGCACAAATAGGAAATTGAAGTTTCAATTCTTGTTCCCGACCAAGTAAATTTAGAGGGCACATTAGATTACATTTGTCCGTTCGTTCGTCTGTCTGTTCATCACGTTTTTATGCTCCTGCTGTAAATTTTGAATCGCTCCACATAAATTGATGAAACTTCACACACGCATAGATCATCATAAGACTCATTTGGAAGAATCTGATCCATGCATCAAAAGGCAGGGTCACAGAGGTTGAAGGTCAAATGAAAGTTTCGTGTGTGTACCATAACTTTGAGC
The DNA here is from genome assembly GCA_023014485.1 of Bathynomus jamesi. NCBI lineage: Eukaryota > Metazoa > Arthropoda > Malacostraca > Isopoda > Cirolanidae > Bathynomus > Bathynomus jamesi. Next base: position 46,655 of record JAJOZX010001005.1, read on the forward strand.
TGCTTAGCATAATTGAAACGTCATACACGTATTATGTATCATCATAAGACGCGTCTGGTTGCATTGGTCAAGGTCACTAATGGAGAGCGAAAGTTGAATGGTGCTTCGCGCCAAAACTCTTGAATCGCTGTACATAAATTGATAAAACTTTATACGCATGTATGATCATAAGAGACTGCGTCGCAAGCAAGAATCGGGTTTTCATCAAAGGTAAAGTTCACAAATATAGGAGGGGACACTGCTGTTCTGACATGCTTCTTGTTTAATCTGTTGTTGTTTTACCAATTTCACTGATTCTAATTTCTTTTGCTGGCTATTGTAGCCTGCCGACTTAATGCGAAAATTAAGCGACTTGGTTGCCTTAAATATTTTTTGGCCCCTCAAGGGAGGGGTGGGCCTAGCGGAAGTCTGGTATATGGGTGCCTGAAATCGCTTCCACGGGTCTTGCTTTTCAAAATTCTTTTCCTTCAGTTGGTTAATTTTTGCGGTGATCCCCTCATTGGTAAGTTCTAAAACTAAATTGTTTCAAACAGAGGGTAAAACGCTTAGCCGTTAACACATTAACGGTCATTTTATGAATACCACAGGCACGTTACCAAATCATTTATTAATTTGTAAATTAAATATTTCCATTCATTCCCACGCCACTCCATCCATTTTCTGGATAAGTTTCCCTTTTTCGAATCTTCTATTAATTAGAAGGGTTCTCATTTTGTTTGAAATCTTCGAATCTGATACATATTCGTGAATGTTTGTTTGTAAACAGAATATCCGATACGGTCATTTCTTTAAGCGATTTTTGAAATGGAACATTATAAACATTAAAATTGTAATGTTCAGTTTTTTGTTTGTAATAATTTGTCACCTGTAATTTGTAAATATCAAGAATATTTACTTCGTCTGGTTATATGTATGTATATGCAATTCGTAGAAAGTAATTTAAACTTCTTAAAAATTTGTTGACACTGAAATAAGGAATGTTATTACTCGTAGACCTTTGGAGAAACACATTGGGAGGTACCATTTTAGACTAGAGGCGATTGACAAAGACAGGAAGAGCGTGATCGATCACTTGGAGATAAGCGTGTGGCAACATAACCAGGCGAGGATTTTTCACCATCAGTTCACGGCAGTATTCAAAATGGAAAAGAAGTACGAGTATGAATTCGCATTCTCTCTCGATTGGCAGGTTGGTACAGCTTGCCTCACTACAGTTATTGTAGTTGTTCATTCACACGTGTTATTTTCGGGTTACTGCCCACAATATTGTACAGACTTCCCTCAATAATATATTCAATTTTTGTGTTCAGGTAAAGGCTGTTGAAAAAATCGCCGCCCTCTTCAAGGATTCGGTTTCTGATGTAAATGTTAGGAACATTACCACGAATCCCGTCCAGCTCTCGTGGACGAACGTCTCTCTCATTGACTCTTCGTCAACCATTTGTCCCACCGAAGAATTGGAAGAGATTGCTGAGGTAAGTTCGCGCATAGAGCCGAATGGCTCATGTAATGTACAGGGTGGTCCAAAAGTCCCTATTTTGCTGAAATGATGGATGTACAAGTACGTGTGATGGTAGTAACACTATGCATCCAAGGGAAGAAGTGCAAAGAAATTCGAGAATAATTCGAAAGATGATTTTACAAACCAGGACCTACAGACAAAGCATTTCGCGAGCTAGTCAATAAATTTAAATGAGCAAGATCTGTTCATGATGAGGCAAGATCTGGACGGCCAGGTACCTCAAGAAAATGTCGATTTGGCAAGAGATGCCTTTAAAACGAATTTTAGAATTTGTTTCAACTCGCACAGCATCACGTAGACTGAGCATACCAAAAACGGCTGTTCTAAGGATTTTAAAATCAACATTAAGAAAAGTTAACCATATTCAAGTTCTATACCAGTTACACGAAGAGGATTATCCAAGACGAGCTGTCATATGCACAGAATTGATTGAAAAAATTCATACCGAAAACTTGTTAAACCACATTCTCTTCAACGATGAGGCGACATTCCACACATGCGGAAAGGTTAATAGATATAATTGCCGTATTTGGGGTAGTAAAAAAACCAAGTGTGTTCTACGAATGGGGGAGAGATTCTCCTGAAGTTGGTCTAGTTGGATGTGACGAGATCGAAAATGTACGGATATTTTTTCTTTGCAGAAGCTACGGTAACGGCAAATTTATCTTGGCATGATTCAGCAGTTTCTTGAACCCCAGCTTCTTTCAGATGGCATTCTCTACACGTTTTTCAGCAAGATGGAGCTCCATATCACTATACAAACATCATTCGGGCGTACCTTTATGAGCTCTTACCAAATCCCTGGATTGGATGTGTTCGGAACAGGCCGTGGGTAGCACGATCTCTGGATTTAACACCATTAAATTTGCGTGCGGCTTTATGAAGTCTGATGTTTACAAAAAAAGTGTTACTGACCTGCAGGATTTGCAAACCCGCATTATTGTCGCAGTCACTAAAATAACCCGAGAGATGCTTGAGAATGTGTTCACAATGCAGTTGACAGATTCGAGATTTGCAGACAAACTAGATAGACTTTTCGACCACCCTGTATAATAATCCCGGTTGCAGAACATTCTCCCGATTGTATTTATGGAATTTAGAATGAAACTTTACTGACCAGAAGCGTCAGTAGGAACGTTTATATTCACGAGTACTTAATGACCGAGTTCTGTTTAAATTAAATTTTCTCGCATAATTGTGAAAGACCTATATTTTCTCGCTTGTTCAGTATACTGGATATTTGTACGTTACAATTTGACGGGAGAGAGTCGAATTTGTGGTATATTTTGGCACTGTAAAGGAATGCGCTAAACTATTAACGAACGTTTAAGTGTTTTCAATGCATCGTAGTCATGAGAGAGTGGCCGAAAAATTGTGGATACTGAAAACATTGGCCTATGAAAGGAAATGAATCATTGAATTTTAATTTGCGAGGAATTCATTATTGCCAACGTTGCGGGAGAAAAAAGTATTAGCTTTAACCGTTTTCGTTGGGGTGGTTTCAAATGCATGTGAAAAGAATAAGTGTGAAAAAAAATATTCTCTTGACTCGGCTATTTTTCATAAATGTATTCTGAAGGGGTTTCATAGGTTTTTAGTGAATTTGAGTCACTGGTGGTAACGAATGACTTGGTTGGTTGCAGTCTTCCCATAAATGAAAATTGGGTTTTAGCTAGTTGAAGTTTTCCCTTTTTTAAAGTTAGTGTGGAAGATTTTTTTCTCCTTCGCATGAAAGGCGTTACACTTCAGACAAGTTAATAATAATAATTTGCATTCCTTCAGGTGATGCTCTCAGGACATGGGTCTGATCCTTCGCGCTTGGCCAAGCGGGTCTTTTTACCAGAATTCCAGCTGAAGAAAATTTATTCTCATTTTTATGACCCTTGCGAACCTCATTTCCCCCATGGGGCACACCGCTCGCACCCCGGCACCAATATGCACCCATTCTCGCCCTTGGAAGGCACGGGCGAAGGTGCCTCTCAAGAAAACTTTTCACCGATTGTCAGGAATCAAATTGACCAACTGAAAGCCGCGGTGGGACATCTCTTCAAATACCAAGTGCCAGATGTAAGATTTGTTTGAGATTTTATTTTTCCTACTAATTCTATGCTTAAATGTCCTTAGTATTTGTGGTCTTCAGGAATTTTAATGTATAGTTAGCCGTTCTCAATTCGGATTTTATATAAATTTATTTCTTGTATGTCAGAACACTTGCTACGACATGGAAGACGGTAATTCGAGGAACTTGAAGATGCAAATCTTGACGATTGATCTGTCTACACCAAAAAAATATTCGTGGCTCCAATTCGACTCGGCTAATCAAGAGTTCTTTGGGCTACCCCTCGAGAATGATGTGGGGCAGACGGAATACATCTTGGTTGGTGTTCCTCTTGAGGCGATTTTATTTTTTCCCCGACGAAATAAATTTGCAGGTGCCATACCGGATTGCGCTTGTCCGTCGTCCATCCGTCCACTACACTTTCGTGCCCGCACCATAAATTTTGAACCGCTCAACATAAATTAATTTCTTACGCACGGATGATCATTAAGACTGCCGCGGTCTAGAATTGGGTCTTTGCATCGAAGTTTCACAAATATAGGCGGGGACATTGATGTCGTTCCGACGCAGTTCTTATTTTGAGAAATGACCAATGATGGTAGATTGTAGACTATGGGTTTATCTATATAAAATAAATGAATGAAAGGGTTATTTGCATTGTAGGTGCGCATTGCTCTTGCCATTTTGCGTCCAAGTTGTCTGCTTGCACGTTTTTCTGTTAGATAGTGGGGTGTAAAATTTGCCTTAACCCGTTAACTGCGCGAGCGCCCAGTTGAGTACAGCCAAAAACACGGTTGCCAGCAAACTGGTTAACCACAATGTCCAATTGTTAGTTATTAAAAGTATTAATCATGCGGACATTATGATCACATCTTTTTGAGAACCGAAGACCCCCTTTTGCTAGTTAAGCAATGTCTTAAGTTTAAAAGACTTTTATTGGAGCTAAATATTGAACTTTCTTAATTTGTGCCCAATTCGAAGTTAAATCTTGTAGACTGACCTTTTAGTACACTTCGATTTTGACTTTCTCTGAATTAATTTAGAGTAAAAAGTTGGAGCAGAATCCATGGAAGTAAAAATTTTAAACCATTCAAAATGCAGTTTCGAATTCGCCAGTCAAAATTGGCTATACTTAAAATTCAGTTTGGCTCGAAGTTCAAATTCAACATAATTGTCAAACCGAAAATTTTGAATCTAAAGTTAATTGGTTTAAAGTTGGAGATTTGTTCAGTGATTGATTTCGCGCGATCAGATTGGATTTCTAGAAATTGAAGAAATCGGTAGGTAGGCATGAAATATTTGTAAGGTGGTACTAAGACTGTTTTCTCACCGACAGGAGTGTATAGATAAAGGCGGGCAGTCTGTGAGTGACGCCCTGATTGTCGAAGTCAGAGAGGACGCTTCGGCCAGAACTCTGAAGCCCGTCCTCTTCTCGCTCACGATCAACACTACGTACGACGCGTTCATGTCGAACGCGTATGACAAAGCTCGCTTTCTTCATCGTCTTGGAAAGGCGTTCGGCGACTCTGGGCCAGAATACATTGCAGTGAGGTCCATCCGGAAGGGCTCGGTGGAGGTCGAGTGGTACAATAACTCGCTCCCCAATTCTCCTTGTCCCGACGAAGAGGTCCAGAGTCTCCGGGAGATCATGACCGACGAAAACGGTCGTCTTCGTCAGAAGTTTAAGGACTCGTTCTTACCAGACTTTCGAGTGAGTGCCGGTAGTGCTATCATTCCCTCCGGCAGTTGCCTCGCCGGAGACACTCCCACGCATGAGGAAGAGCCTGATTTGACGGCGCCTGAAGAAGAGGGTATTTCTACCCCCACCGACGAGGACTACCTGCTGACCTTTATCATTCCCGCCGTCATCATCGCCGTGATGCTACTGTTAGCCGCCCTTATCGCATGCTGCTTGTACCGTCGCAGGAGGTATGGTAAAATGAGCATGGCCGGGGACAGAACCTTCGTCTCGAAGGGCATTCCTATTATTTTCGCTGAAGAATTGGATGACCATCGGCCTGACAACGCCAAGAGCCCTGTGATCATGAAAGAGGAGAAGCCCCCTCTTCCACCTCCTGAGTACCAAAGGAACTCTCCTCCTCGGCCCGAGAGGCAGCGTCCCCCATCGGGAGATATGAACCCTTCCGAAGACGCTCCCTATCACCGCCCACCCCCGTTCACCTCTTCCAATGGTGGATCGCGGAATCAACGCCCGAATCTTCCCCCTGCCTACAGGAAACCTCCCACGTACGTTCCTCCTTAAGGTCCTCCCCCTTCCCTTGGGTCAAAGACCTACCTCGTTTATCTTTTCCTTCATCTTGATTTGAGGTTTAATTCATTATTTTTAAATTAAATATAAATGAAACAATTAGATCAGCATAAATTTAATTTTGGGAGGTAATGAAAAGGATATATATATATATATATATATATATATATATATATATATATATATATAATCGGTAGTGGGATGAAATATTTAAAGAAAATCAGTATTGCAGATTTTATGAAGTGTTCTTGACCACATTGGGAGCTCGTTCGTGTAAAATTAACATTTTTGTGGACAAGAATGTTTCCTGAATGCGGTCTAAGCGTCAGGTTAACTCTTGTAGTTCATGTAGTACTATAAAGCTCAAAGAAAAAACATTCAGGTTCTAGTTATATTTCCTTAGTTTTTTGTGCTTAAGTTGATAGTAATATTTACTATATTTGTGGAAAAGTTCACACTTGTTTAACTAGCTTGGTTTGTGTGTGTGTGTATATGTATATATATATATATAATATATATATATATATATATGAAAATAACCACGAAGGAAAAAAGAACCCGAAAGTTATTCTTTTTCCTTCGTAGTTTTCATAAATATATTCACGTGTTCCGTGAGTTTTATATATGTGTATATATATTTATATATACAGGGTGTACATAGTCAGGATCTATTTTTGTGAAGCACTTGGAAATTATATGGAATTCAATCATAAAATGATAAAGTAGTAACATTTATTAAATAATTAAGAGTAGGATTCGACGTGACGCCCATCAGTATCCCTGCACAGCTCAAATCGTTCCGCAGCATTTCTAAACACATTCTGGAGCACTTGCGGGGTTGTTATCTGCAGCAGTTCGTATACGTGTACGTAAGTTTTCAAGACTCGTAATCTTCGTCTGATAGACGTGCGATTTGATAAAGCCCCATGCAAAGAAATCTAAAGGGGTTAAATCTGGTAATCTCGCTGGCCAAGGTCTGTTGCTTCCGCGTCCGATCCAGCGATTTGGAAAACGTCCATTTAGATAATCCTGAACAATTTTGGCATAGTGACAAGGAGCACTATCATGTTGATAGACGACGGGGATAGGATTGTTAGTACCGTCGTCTATCAAAATGATAGTGCTCCTTGTCACTGCCAAAATTGTTCAGGATTATCTAAATGGACGTTTTCCAAATCGCTGGATCGGACGCGGAAGCAACAGACCTTGGCCAGCGAGATCACCAGATTTAACCCCTTTAGATTCCTTTGCATGGGGCTTTATCAAATCGCACGTCTATCAAACGAAGATTACGAGTCTTGAAAACTTACGTATACGAACTGCTGCAAATAACATAACCCCGCAAATGCTCCAGAATGTATTTAGAAATGCTGCGGAACGATTTGAGCTGTGCAGGGATACTGATGGGCGTCACGTCGAATCCTACTCTTAATTATTTAATAAATGTTACTACTTTATCATTTTATGATTGAATTCCATATAATTTCCAAGTGCTTCACAAAAATAGATCCTGACTTTATGTACACCCTATATATATATATATATATATTTTTTAATTGGGGTTGTTTAACCTTCTCCGCAACATCTAAGGTCATATGACGGAGGGGACCTATAGCTTTTTTTACGTGGGATCCGAACCACGGGTCGCTACATAATCCGGGCGCGGAGGACGGTCTCCCATCCAACTACTACCCAGACCCAATGTCGCTTAACTTCGCTGATCTCCGGGAAGCGGTGTTACGACATATATATATATATATATATATATATATATATATATATGGGCTACGTCGTGGCCAATGGCGTAACACCTCATCCCGGAGATGAGCGAATTTAAGCGACATTGGGTCTGGGTAGTAGTTGGATAGGAAACCGTCCTCCGCGCCCAGATTCTGTAGCGACCCGTGGTTCGGATCCCACGTAAAGCTGTAGGTCCTCTCCGTCATGTGACCTTGGATGTTGCGAAGGAGGTTGAGCAACCCCAATGAAAAAAAAAATTATATATATATAATATGAGCCGTGAATGTTCGGTGATGAAGACTTATGTAGAATAATTTAATAAAGGAAGCACATTATAGTAAGTGTTTTGTACAGAGAACGTCCATTGGTGCTCTGGTAACGTTGTTTTTGTTTATTTTCCATTCAGAGGAACAAAAATATGTTAGTCATATTAGTATTAGTTTTAGTATGCATTTATATCTGTTTTTACATTAATTTACTGTGCTTGTGATTTCTTCGAAAATTGACTTTCGAGAAAACTACTAAATGGAGACTGGGTGTGAATGTATGTATATATTAGGAGGCGCATAAGCTAGCCAGAGAAAAGAAAGAGCAGCTTGCTATCTGTCATTTGATTACTGATTTCTTCCATTGAGTTTCTTAAAATTACGGAGGTTCACACTGTTTTCCTTACAAATTTAGTTGATTTTATCGTATTAAAGTTCATTTTTAAGTACTCTGTGTATCGTTAATTGTATAGGAATTATCATCGATTAATATAGTTGAAGATTGTTAACATTCAAACTGCTCGTTTTAATACCAATTATGTAAATAATAAAGTTTACCGTTGCTTTTGTAAACAAGAGCTTATTTGCTATGCTCTAATTGTAGAAAGTTTGTATGATTTCGGAACTGAAATAGGCAGTTCTAAATGTAACTGCATTATATATATATAACCTTTTTATAATTGTTAATTTTATTTCTTTTCCTTCCCGACTTTGGCAAATGGTTTGCTGATGTTGTACATTTGAGTTTGCGTTTGACATTATTTTCAGTTTCCTCCGAAATTAATTCATGGTTTACATACCGCATTTCGGTGAATTTGTTTAATGAAAAAGCTGTTCTACTACGTAGCATCATACCCACCCTCTATCCTCCTCGGCATCTGGTGGCTTTCTTTGCTGCCGTGATCTCAAATGCCAGTCGTTGAGTATTTTTCACTAATAATTCTTATAGTAAAATTTTTTTTTCGTTCTGTTCGGTTTTGAGAGTTAATTTTGTGGAGTCGACCACATTTAAGCGATTGTTTTCTCCTCGCCACTAATGGTAAACGTTTTATCTGCTTTCCGTGATCAAGAGTTTGAGTAATGTTTAAGAAGTGTTCAGTGGCTATTATTTGGAATTGTTGACAAAAGCGTGAATTGCAAGCACTGAAATTAATACATTACCATTACTGTATTAATAGTTGCTTGGTGGGGTGTTAATTGGATGCTAAGAATGAATCCCATTTAGATGGTATACTCTTACCTGATGCATATATTAATAATAATACGCGAGATTGGCTTCGGGTGAGAGTTTATCAAAGTATGGAAATGGGAACGAACTTTCATACGAACTTTAAATCCCAAATTAACGTTACTACTGCATTCCTCCTCCATATCATCCATCGCCTTAGCCTCCTTCCTCCATCTCCTGTATCGCCGCCTTCGTTCTCCATCTCTTCTGAATCTCCTCCTCCAGAAAGTGACGGTGCTGTCTGATGAAAAAGTACATTTGAAGAGTAGAAAATTATTTCCCCATACATCGACTGTGGGCTATTCCAGTCCACCTCGATTCTACAGCCTCCCTATCCCTTCGGAGTATCCACAAATTCCTAGTGATCCGGCCTACCTCTGGGTCCCTTCCGACCTCTGAACGGAAGTTTCAGGCGATCTGAGCCCAAAGTGACTCCATCCGCTATGATGTGCGATCACAGACGTACGGCTCCCTCATAAAATCACGCTCAGCCGCAGAGACGAAACCCCTACTCTCCCTCACTGAGGTCCTTGGATGCTTGGTGTTAGTCTCCCCACACCCTTGCCTGAACCAGAGTCGGGGCACTATTTACGCCACCCGCCTATTATCGATCAGTGAACGAGCTACTGGGCACCCCAGGGTGTCACTAAGATCCATCGCTTCACATCCTGACAGGGAGGGACCCCCTCCCCCACCCCGCGCCTACTTACTTCTTGCCTTCAATATCCTAGTCCCTCCTGACCGTATTGTATGGGGTATGGGAGACCGCACGTCGTGCGAGTTCTGTCCGCTCATGCATCGCAGACCTGACTCGTTGCTTTAAATGCAATGAGTTCGGACACGTCAGCTCAGTTTGCCGAGAACGCATCAACTGTGTTCGTTGCGGAGAAATCGCTCACCCAGACAACTGCCCCAGCACACCCAAATGCTCCAATTGCGAAGGCGCGCACCGGTCTTCGTTCCACGAATGCCTTTCCTTCAAGTTCAAGGAGGAGGTCCGAGGCCTGCAGGTAGCGGACTTCCTTAGCCTCCGAGAGGCGCGGGACATGGTGCGGAGTCCGGAGGTGAGGCCGGGGTTATCTTACGCCGCTGCCCTCTGCTCTCTCTCCACTCGGCGCGCAGCCCTGGTCTGCCGCTCAAAACCCCCTCGACGACTACTTCCCATCCCTACCAAAAGTAGTCCTCGCTGGACCCGACCATCTCCTGTCGCCCTACCGTCCCTCTTTATGCACCTCACCTGCTAAAGATTTTCCATGAATCTGGGACTTGGACACCCAGGCCCCATCCACCACGAACCCTGCCCTCCCAGCACTCTATGCTGGGGTAAGCCAATGATGCGGAGACGCCGGAGAGAGTCGCCAGACCCTCCGGCCTTTCAACATCTCTCTCTCTTCCCCCAGATCTAAGAAGACTGCTCGGACCCATACACCCACAACTTCATCTACGACGATCATATCACCCTATCCGAAGTCTCTTCAATCTACCCCGACAGACTGACAATAGAAGCCGAGTTACATGACCCGCCTCCCACGAAAAGATCCAATCTGGACATCCCCCCCCCCCCTCCTGGATCCAGTGGATGCGGCACTGGCGCATCTACATAGTGTGGCTAAGGGGAGCTCGGCTGCGCCCATGCGTCTTTTGGACCTGCCCTTGCCTCCTGGTGCCATTTTTTTTTTCCATCCCTCCACGAGAACACCCTGGTTCATCTCCTTCCATCCCCACAGCACCTGCATCCCCAACACCGCCCCCACCACCCGCCCCCTTCTTGTCAGCCATCCTGAGCGCTTCCTCCCTCCCACCTGCCCGATCCTTCTGGTACCCACTATCGCTACCCAGGGTCCGCCGTGAGACCACAGACAGGCTGAGAAGTACCGCTACGGAAAATAAAGCGCCCCCTCCTGGCCCGAACACAGAAGCCCACCAAGAAACCCTTCACCCCTCTCAGCCCAAGACGTTTCCTTAACTACCGTGATCCATGCCTCCGGTCTCGCTCGGCCGACTCGACCCCGCAATCCCTGCTGAGGTCGACCGGCCGACCGATTCCTTCTTTGGTGAACGGCAGATAGTTAGCCATGCCCCTGACCCCATCCTTCGGTTTCGCGAATCCCCAGATTTCCCTTCACACCCTAACCCGCTAGCACCTACATCTTTACCCATCCCCCCCATCGTCAAATAATGGACCCTCTGAAAACTACAATAGTACATTGGGACTGCAGAAGAATATTCGCGAACTAAAAAGGTCTTAATTCCTTGATTGCCTCTTCCCGTCCGGTGTGCGCCTGTCTCCAGGAGCTAATCCTGGGGACCAGGCCCATGCCCTGCCTTACTGGATATTCCTATATCACCACCACGTTACCTATCTGCACTCGAAGGAGGGGAGGGGCTGGCTGCCATTCTCCTACACTACGTAGTCCCCTTCCACAGTCTGTCCGATCCCCGTTACAGATGATTGCTACCCGGCTTTTCCCTAGATAAACAGTACACAGTCTGCTCAATATACCTTCCTCCCGCGACGACCTGGTGGAGGTGGTAAAACAACTCCCCAGGCCCTTTCTCTTACTGGGCGATTTCAATAGCCGCCACCCCTTGTGGAGAGAGACCGATCTCTCCGAGTGCCTCAATGATGGCTCACCTACATTGTCACCAGCTGCACTCCATCCTGTATAGCCCTGTCATTCGTCTCGACCTATGCCCTTCTAGATTTCACATGGCAAGTCCTTCAAGAGGACTATGGTAATGACCATTTCTCTCTTCAACTCACGCTAAATTGGCCCTACCAGACCGTTCGGGTATCGGAAAAATGGATTATTGCAAAAGCTAACTGGTCCCGCTTTCACGATAATACATTTACAACCCTTACGACTGCGACTTCCCATCCTCCGACGAGTGCATCGTATACTACGAGTCAATCGTTGTAGCGGCTGCGTGCACTAACATCCCACGATCCTCCGCTTACCCCCACACCCAATGGGTACCTTGGTGGACCCCAAAGTGTACAGAGGCCATACGCGCCAAGAAGGCTACTCGACGCATTTACCGTACACGACTGCCCGTCCATTGTCCATTGCACGCAGATGCAGCGGGCCACGGCCATCGCCCGCCGTACAATGAAGACAGCGCGCCGAGCCTCTTGGCGTGCCTTTGTGTCCACCACCACACTTCCGGCTACCATCTGGAAGAAGGTACGGGGTGTCGAGAGGCGACATGTTCCTTCCCGACGACGGGCAAACCACCTACCTTATACCTTCGCCGCCGTTTCTTCCTCCGTGGACAGTTACCTCGTACCCGCCCCTAACAATAGTTCCTCTTCACCGTCCCTAGACAACGCCTACAATCGGTTGTTCACCATGCGTGAACTACAGGCGGCACTGGCCTCTCGACGATCCCCTTGACCCGGCCCGGACGGTATCCCGTATAGCATGATCCAGCACATCCACCCTACCTTACAAATTTTCCTACTAGACCTATACAACTGCATATGGATGGAAGGCACCTTCCTCCCGGTTGAGGGAAGCCCACGTCATCCCCATCCCCAAACCCGGCAAAGATTCTCTCAAACGTGTTGTGCCTGCAAAGTCATCGGAAAAATGGTCGCTACGCGACTATCCTTCCTTGAAAATTGTGATTGTTTCCCGGCCACCCAGTCCGGCTTCAGACAATTTCGCTCCACCACTGATCCCCTCCTGCACCTCAGCCGAGACATACAGAATGCCTTCGACAGTGGACAGTTCGTCCTATCAATTTTTTTTGACATACAGAAGGCCTACGACACCACCCGTCGAACAATAATCCTTAGTGAGCTCCAAATTTTGGGTCTCGTCGGAGCCATGCCGACCTTCATCACGGTCTTCCTTTCCTCCCGATCCTTTGAAGTTCGGGTGGGCTCAGTCCTCTCAAGACACCTTCGTGCAGGAGGACGGGGTCTCATAGGGAAGCATCCTCAGTGTTCTATGCTTTTCCAGTTATGAACACACTCTCAAAATGCCTTCCTTCCACCATTCGTTCTTCCATCTACGCGGATGACCTTGCGATCTACTTTGCAGGGCGGGAGCCGTCCGTCGTTCAACTGCAAATTCAGCTCGCCATCTATCGGGTGGAAAGGTGGGCGACGTCGGTGGGGTTCCGCCTCTCCTCCACCAAGACCAAGTGCATGATCTTCAGCAGAAGAAGACCCTCAACTCTTCCTGTCCCCACTGTCACGTTATACGGCAATCCTCTTGAGGTGGTACCCTCTATGCAATTTCTGGGCATGACTCTGGATCGACGGCTCGACTGGGTTCCCCATCTCAAACACCTGAAGCAATCTCTCCAACGTCCCCTCGCACTCCTAGATCACCTCTCCCACATCACATGGGGCGCAGACCGACGCTCTCTCCTTCGCCTTTACACTTCCATGGTGCAGTCGAAGCTGGATTATGGCAGTGTTATATACGGTTCAGCCTCCTCCGCCTGCTTCCATATCTGGACCCGGTACTTAATAGGGGCTTCCGCCTCGCATCCGGTGCCTTTCGCTCTTCCCCAGCCTCCAGCTTCCAAGTGGAAAGCAATTACCTCGCTCTCGCCCTCCGATGGGGTCTGCTCCTCATGAGGACATACCTCCGTGCATAGAGACTACCCTCTTCGCTTCTATGCACGGCGATTTCTAAACTCCCACCCCAGGGACAGCTGGCACTTCACTGAATCGGTCCGCTGTTTCCTGGACCTTTTCAACATGCCCCCTCCCTCACTTATCCCCATTTCATACAGCATCTACCGTCCCTGGCTCCTCACCCCTATCAAGTTTTGCAGGGACTTGTGTGCCCTACCAAAGACTACCACGAGAGCTACGGCATGTAGGTCATTCATCTGAGAACACGTACCCGGACACTGTACCCATTTATACATATGGTTCACCTCTCGGAGGTTGGTACGGCCGCCTCAGCGGTGATACTGGCCCAGCAGCTCGCGAGGCCTCGGTTTTCTCAGCAGAACTCTTCGCGATTGTGGAGGCCCTCGACATTGTGCGCAGCTACTTCCAGGGTAACGAGGAGGCGGACCGCACGGCAAAGACTGCCTGCTTATTGTCGGCCTCTTCCCGGCCCCTCCCTTTCTCCGACTTCCGCTCCATCTGGCAACGGGAATGGGACCAGGCCACGCAAAACAAACTTCACAAGATCAAACTGCAGTTAGGATACTGGGCCTCCTCATTCCACCGGTCCCGCCATAAAGAAGTGATTTTAGCCCGTCTCCGCCTAGGAGACACACGCATTACACATGGTCACTTTATGGCTAAATCGCCAGCCCTGCTCTGCCCTACCTGCCATACCCCTGTCACCGTCATACACCACCTGGTCGAATGCCCGAACCTGTCCGCCCTTCGTTGCAGGTGTTTCCCTCTTTTGTCCAGTATTTCAATACTGGACATCAATCTGCTTCATCACATCTAAGTCCATACTACCGCCTATCCAGCAACCGAATCTTACTCACCCCCGTAGTCTACCATCCCCAACCCAGTGACACCACCCACCCAGTGACACCACCCACCCACTGTCTCGCCGAGATATGTACCACTCTCCCTAGGTACGAATCGGTGGTAAAATAAAGAAGGGAAAGAGAAAAAATATTAGTTATACTGATATGTTTAGTTGTGAAGACCTTACGTTATCATTACCTCTCCCCGTGCAGATTAGCTAATAGTGATATTGCGTCTTTACGACTTCACCAGATCGATTAGGTGTATGTAAAGCTGCTTGTATTCATTCTTTTGTGTACCAGGAATACTTCACGAACCAATATTCCACAAAGGAAAAGTACAAGATTTATACTCGGAAGACTTAGCGCAAGCTATATATAGGACAACCAAAATCCTATTCCGCTGCAAGCTCAGACAAATGGAACACTTGCATGATTAAGAACTGAAAATGAAGTAGCAACACCTATTTTGGGTTTGAATGTGTGTGCTTGTTGCTTTTCTCCGTTTTAAAATATAAATTAAATTGCAAATTCTATTATTTTTTACATATTTTAAGGGCTTTTTCTTAATTATTTCAATTCTAAACACCGTTGTATTTAGTTCTAGATATTACTTTTGATTTAAGAGGAAAGTTTAAGATAAAAATTTGTACCTGTACCAAAAATCTGCAAAACTACTTGCGAATAATAATTAAATATTTTAAATGGGAAATTTTAATGAACAATTTTTCCTATAGAAACTAATATTGACGTCGTCGGGATTTGTTTAAAATTTAAAAATTCTGTCCCCTCATATATACATATAATATATCTGGTACTCTGTTTCGTGAGAGAGCCATGGAAGTCCTGGCCTTGAGTGAAACAAAGCTGAAGGGTAAGGGTGTGGAGTGGTTTGGGAATGTTCGGGCGGTAAAGTCCGGGATTGGGGAGAGGGCAAGGGAGGGAGTTGCGCTTCTGATACGTGATGGGCTATGGGAATGTGGGAAGGAGTGTAAGGGAGTGAGTTCGAAGCTGATGTGGGTTCGAATGAAAGTGAGCCAAGAGAAGTGGATGATTGTTAATGTGCATGGACCTGGGAGTGAGAAGGGCGAAGAGGTACGAAATCCGTTTTGGGACGAACTGGGTGAGTGTTTGGGTAGTTTTGATGCGAGGGATCGAGTTGTCGTGCAAGGGGACTTGAATGCGAGTAAGGGATATGCCAATTGTGAGGGCATAGTTGGGGTGCCTGGTGTGAATGGAATTGGGAAAGGTTAGTCGAGTTATGCGCTGAAAGAGAATTGATGATTGGGAATACATGGTTTCGTAAAAGAGATGTACACGTGGGTGAGTGGTGTCCGAGGTGGTAGGGCACTATTGGATTGTATTGATGACGAGATCTGCTATGGGGAGGTTGTTAGATGTGAATGTGGTGAGAGGAGTGGCAGGTGGAATGTCCGACCACTTGTTGGTGGAGGCGAAAGTGAAGGTTTGTGGTGGGCGTGGAATAAGAGGGGGTAGGGTGCTTGTGAGAGGTAGTGAAAGCGAGTGAACTGAAGAAAAGGTTTTTTTTTTTTAAATTGTGGTTGTTTAACCTCCTTCGCAACATCTAAGGTCATATGACGGAGGGGACCTACAGCTTTATGTGGGATCCGAACCACGGGTCGCTACATAATCTGGGCGCAGAGGACGGTCTCCCATCCAACTACTACCCAGACCCAATGTCGCTTAACTTCGCTGATCTCCGGGAAGCGGTGTTACGACATCGGCCACGACGTAGCCCAGGAAAAGGGAGTGTGAATGGATGTATCAGGAGAGTGAATTAGGAATGGTGCAGGGTGGGAGAGAGTGAAACAAGGGGTGTGGAAGAGGAGTGGCAGATATTTAGTGAAGCGGTGGTGAAGTGTGCGACGGAAGTATGGGGTACGGAATATTGGGGTTGGACATTAACAACCGGGTAGTGAATGGTGGAATGTGGAGGCTGAAATGTTGGTAAAGCAAAAGGGGAAAGTATATGCTCGGTACTTGCAGAGCAGAAGTGTGGGCGACTGGGAAGAGTATAAGAGGAAGAGGCAGGAAGTAAAGAGAAAAGTGCGAGAGGTGAAAGAGAGAGCAAATGAAAGATGGGGTATGAGAGAGTCAGAAACTTTCTGGGAGAACAAAATGATGATTCGGAGAGAAGTGAATAGTGTGAGGCAAGTGAGAGTGAGGTCCGATGCTAGTGTCTCCGAGCAACTGATACAATGAGAAAACGGAACGAACGGAGAGGGCAGATGAGCATGACTGAAAAAGTCGATGGGGAAGTGATGACAGAGAGATGATGTGAAGACAAGGTGTCGTGAGTATTTTGAGGGACTATTGAACATGTCGGAAGATAGGGAAGCAGATGTGGTATGCGTGAGCAGAGAGAAAGGGTTCGGAGTATGAGAGTTGTACGAATGGGTTGGTCCGTAAGGAGGAGGCGGTGGAGGCCCTAAGCAGGATGGAAGGTGGAAAAGCGGTAGGAGTGGATGGGATCGCTGTGGAGCTTTTGAGAAAAGGCGGTGAATGTAGTGTTGATTGGTTGGTGCGTCTGTTTAATGTGTGTATGGACAGAGGCGAGCTGCCTCAGGACTCGCGGAGTGCATGTATAGTCCCTGTGTATAAAAGCAGGGAGGTAAAAAATGTATGCTCGACTTATAGAGGAATTAGTATGTTGAGTGTGCCAGGTAAGGTTTATGGGAGAGTGGTGATTGAAAGGGTGGTGGTTGGCACGGAGAAACAGATTCGGAAGGGGCAAGGGGTTTTTAGAAGAGGTAGAGGGTCTGTGGATCAGGTGTTTGGGTTGAAGATGCTGTGTGAGAAATACAAGAAAGGGATTTGTATATGGTGTTCATGGATCTTCAAAAAGCGTATGATAAGGTTGACAAAGGCGTTGTGGCAAGTGCTGCAGCTGTATAGGGTGTAAAGGGTCGTTGTTGAATGCGGTGAAAAGTTTTTACCGAGAGAAGAGCATGTGTGGGTGTGGGAAGAGGAGGGTGAGTGGTTTTCGGTGAAAGTGAGTCCACGGCAGGGGTGTGTGATATCTTCATGGTGGTTTAATGTGCTTATAGACGGGGTGGTGAAAGAGGTGAATGCATGGGTCATGGGAAATGGAGCCGGGGTGAAGCATGTAGGCAGGGGAAGGTTTTTGGGAAGTGAATCGGTTGTTTGCGGGTGATACGGCTCTGGTGGCGGACTCGAGAGAAAAGCTACAGAGGCTGGTAACTGATTTCGGGAGGGTGTGTGAAACAAGGAAGCTAGGAGTAAATGTGAATAAGAGTAAGGTTATGTGGTGTTGTGAAAGGGAGGTTCGTGAGCGACTGAATGTAAGTTTGTATGGTGAGGAAATGGAAGAAGTGGTATGTTTCAGGTACTTGGAGGTGGATGTAGCAAGGAATGGGACTATGGAGGCAGAGGTGGGTCACAGGGTGGAAGGGGCAAAGGTACTGGGTGCCCTAAGAAGTGTTTGAAAGGCCAGATCATTGTCTATGGGTGCGAAGATGGGTTGTATGAAGGTATAGTAGTGCCAACAGTGTTGTATGGATGTGAGGCATGGGTGGCGAATGCGAAAGAAGGGGAGAAAAGGTGGATGTACTGGAAATTAAATGCTTGAGGACGAGCTGTTGGGTGATGCGGATTGATCATGTGAGAAACATTTATCCGTGAGAGGTGTGGGAATCGAAGGAGTCTTTTGGAGAGAGCAGATGATGGGGTGTTAAAATGATTTTGGCATATGGAGAGGATGAATGAGAAGATGCTAAAGAGGATTTACATGTCGGAGGGGGAAAGGGGGAGGGGTAGACTGAGATGGAAGGATGGGGTGAAGGAGACTTTGGGTCAGCGGGGCCTGGACGTCTGGGAGGGTGAAAGATGCGCGCTAGATAGAAAAAAGTGGAGCGATGTGGTATATGGGGGGCGACCGGCTGTCAATGTGCCGACTCGGTGGTGTATGAAGCGGTCTGGATAAACAGTGTAGTAGTCTTCGGGGCTGGGCTGGGCTGGGCTGTAGATAATGTTGCCGCATGTTCCTGACGCGACCTCACTGCGGTGGGGGAGGCGTTTGGGTATATACAGGGTTGCGCAAAAGTCGCGCATCATAGGAATTTTCAGTGTTGATTATTTATAATATACTTTTTTCTTTTAGGTAGGGAACGGCTGCGAAATTAACAATATACGAGAGGGTGAGCTTGGTTTTAATGTATGGAATACCAGATACAACAAATTCTGCACCGATTCATCGATTTGTTGTACCTGGTATTCCATACATTAAAACCAAGCTCACCCTCTCGTCTATTAGTCAAGTGGCTTAGTGCTATAAAATGATGATATTGTTACAAGAGTGACAAAAGCACCAAATTTTTACAGAGTTTGTATGGGTATATGGATGAGAAAAATCCCATGCTCCAAAAAATCTGTCCATATTAAGGGTGTAAAATCCAAAATGGCCACCGTGGACTCGTCAAAATCTGTAAATCGTCTTATTTTAACCACTAGCCCAGATTAAAAGCATGGATGAAAGGTCTTTTTATAGTTTTTCTGGTACAAGGAATCCAATAAAATCATTATTTTTTAAATAAATTTTGAAGAAAAAAAGGTTGAGGCTGTAACTGATTTAATACAGCTTAATATAGTTGTATTTTCGATACATTTCTTGTATCATATAATACAGGGATATTCAAAATGATTCATCCGATTTCAACTGAGAATACTTCCGTACCTATCAACCGTGCATCAACTGGGCATACACCACATGAAAGAGGAAATCTCCGAGTTTTACAAGATCACCGCGAGAGGGCTCCAAAGTCACGCCGTGGCCTAGCCTAGCAACAAACAGTCAGTGTGAAAATGGCGTCCGCACAGCAGAAGGCGTTTTGTGTGTTGCAGTTTTCGAGCTGTAAATCGGTAGGTCGCCGGATCTTACACCGTGCGACTTCTTCCTTTGGGGGTACGTTAAGGATACTGTGTACGTGCCACCGTTGCCCACATCTTTGGATGAGCTCCGAACTCGCATTGTTACTGCCGTAGAGTCAGTGACAACGGACATGCTGGAGCGAGTATGGGAGGAATTCGACTATCGTGTCGACGTTGCTCGTGTAACTAGGGGAAGTCACATAGAGCATTTATGAGATGAGAGACAAAATTTGGACAGTTTTTCTTTTGGTTGATGTATCACAAATCACTCTGTATTTGTAACATTAAAAAATATTCTCATTTGAAATCAGGTGAGTCACTTTGAATAGCCCTGTAGTCTAGGCATACAAGCCTTGTCATGACATATAATATCTTGTGATAAGTACATGTAAATGTGATTTATATGTTCAAGAGTGACGATTTCCATTTATTTATTTAAACAAGTACAAGGAAGCTGTAAACACTGCACGCATGAACACAGCTAAGACATTTCCTACTTGAATGATACGTTCATATGAACAACTGATTCCTATGCTTCATGGAGAATAAAGCGTCTTGGTATCGAACATGTCATCGGAAGTTCAACAAATCAAAATTAGTAAGAGAAAACGAGAAAGAGGAAGCAATCACAAGATGAGGAGGCAGGGGCTTCAAGTGGTGTGCGACATACCAAACGCAAGTTAACTGAGAACAGTACAAGGATCTGTATCTTTTGTGAAGATGGCGGCCCTATTCTGCGCGAGTTTGCCACTTTTGAAGCTGATAATCACATTCGGTCAATGGCAAAAGAAATGCAAGATACCAAATTACTTTCAAAAGTATTATGTGGTGATTTGGTAGCAAATGAAGCCAAGTATCACCTGGCTTGTTTGACAAAATACAGAAATCGTTACCGATCCTTCCAAAGTCAAAACAATCCATCGCAAAGAGCTGCAGCAGCAAAAGTCAAAATGGCCAAAGCAGGGGCATTCGTCGAGCTTGTGATATACATGGAGAAATCAGCAGTGGAAGGAACTTTTCTGTTCAAGCTGTCCAAGATTCATGACATGTATGAGAAACGCCTCAAGGACTTTGGTCTTGACATTTCCTTCAACAAAACACGCTTGAAAGAACAAATACTCAATCGCTTCAGAGACTCCGGACTACAGGAGCAAATGGATAGCAAAAGTACAATTCTTGCATTTCCAGAAGACATTCAACATTTGCTCAAAGATGCTTTCCTCTTTCACGATTATGAGGATGAAGCAAAATTGTTTGCAAAAGTTGCTAAAATATGCAGAGAAGAAATCTTTAAGAAGAATGTAAAATTTTCAGGCAGTTTTGAGCCTGGATGCCAGGAAGCAATTGTACTCAGTACACGACAGTAGTGTGGGTGCAAAATGGGAGAGTGCAAATGTTACATAATGTTGCAATAGTGCCACCCCTTGGTGGCACCCACCCCCCTTGTTGCAAGGCACCCCATAGTGCCACCCCACCCCCTTTTTGCAAGCCTCCCCCAAATGGGGGAGGGAGAATGTTGCAACTTGGAGTTATCTCCCAAGCTGCAATGAACCTGACCTAAGGAAAAGAGGTGGTCGCCCGGCAGGAGCCGAGCGCATACTAAGACTTCAGTCGTGCCGCCGCTCTCTTATAGGGCCCCTGTTCAGCCAGGTGGCTTAATCAGCCAGTGCCTCCGGGCATCAGCCAGTACCTCCGGGCATCATTAGCCAGTTCGCTTAATTAGCCAGTGCCCCAGGCACCATCAGCCAGTTGACACATCAGCCAGTGCCTCCGGGTATCAGTTGGCACTGTGTACATGTGCGTCGCGCGACCGCGTTAAACGGTTGCGGGTTCGAGCCCCTGCCCGGGCCTCGTTACCCAGGGTGCCCTAATGGTAAAATAATTGGGTTCGCACCCCGGCCCGGTTTTCGCTATCCAGGGTATCCTAATGACGCCGTAGGTCTAAGGTGGGACGTAAAACAATTCGTACAGAGAAAATAAATAAATGAACAATTCGTACGGACAAATTTGGGTTCGAGACCCGCCCCGGCCCTCGCTACTCAGGATACCCTAATGATCAGAAAAAAATTGGGTTCACACCCAGCCCTGCCCTCGCTACCCAGGGTGCCCTAATGATCCCCGTAGGTCTAAGGTGGGGCGTAAAACAATTCGTACGGAAAAATAAATAAATGAACAATTCGTACGGTTGCAAAGACGAGCCCATATATGCATATTTCCCCCCCAAAAATTGGGTTTGAACCCCGTCCCGGCTGCTAGCCAGAGAAGAATTCGTACGGATGCAAAGACGATCCCATACATGCATATTTCCCGAAAAAAAATTGGGTTTGAACCCCGGCCCGGCTGCTAGCCAGAGAACAATTCGTACGGGTGTAAAGACACTCTCTCTCTCTCTCTCTCTCTCTCTCTCTCTCTCTCTCTCTCTCTCTCTCTCTCTCGGTCGAATGCAGAAACGATAAACAGGGCGCTTCTCAACGAATGGGATATCTGACACACCATGGATTAACCCACCCCGTTGACTCAGAAGGCATTACAATGTAAACCCCGTTAATTTCCTATATTATATATATATATATATATATATATATATATATATATATATAATTATCATCGTTTACATTTAAAGATAAAAATCACTCGGGCGAATACAGAATCGAGGAACAAAATGCCTCTCCACGAATGGGGTATCTGACACACCCTGGATTAAACTCCCCGTTGACTTAGAAGGTCTAACCAACCATTTTGTGTAATTTAATAACAACGTTTTATATATATACAACCAAAAGGAATTAAATGAAACCACCATATCACTCTTTATTTAGACAAATTAGTGAAATTCAATTTCACAAAATGTATTGAAAATAAATATACATTCCTATACAAAACATCACACGGTTTTGCCCTGAAAAAAATAAACCGCGACAATCCGATAATCACCCCGAATTTGAGCCAGTATAATTAGTGTCTTCCACAAATATATATGACTTTAAGCCACACAGTCCATCACAAGCCTTTGCCTGTCCCTTATGGGACAGTGCGAAAAGGCTCGAAATCCATCTCTAATCTTGCCTCACATTAATCGAAACCCGGTGCAGATAAATTCGAAGCAAAGCGGATTGGGAAAAAAACTGACCGCGGTAGAAGGACAAACATTTATGGAAAATAATAAATATTTTTATTAACTTCTTTTAAAAACTTGGCGAAAAGGCTCGAAATCAGCCTCTAATCTTGCCTCACATTATCGAAACCCGGTGCAGATAAATTCGAAGCAAAGCTGATTCGGAAAAAAACTGACCGCGGTAGGACATAAACATTTATGGAAAATAATATATATTTTATATTAATCTTCGTTCTGAAAATTGGAATGTAAAGCCCACATCATGCGTGAATTAACAAGTTGATATATATATATATATATATATATATATATATATATATATATATATATTATATATATACAGGGTGGGCGGAAAGTAGCTCCCTATTTTGGATTGGTAAAAAAATACGTATATTATCCATTTATTTCAGAAGAAATAATATGAAAAGGTAGGTATACATGGTAGGTTTTCTCTAAAATTCAATGTGGGCTCCAACTCTTTCCACCAGCTTCTGGAGCCACCCAGGAATGGCGTCCACTGACTTTAGCAGGAACTCCGGCGGGATGGAGGACATGACTTCCCGAATTCGGTCCTCCAGTTCTTCCAATGTCCTCGTTTTGGTGCGGTAGACTTCCTCCTTTACCCACCCGCAAAGAAAGAAGTCGCACGGTTACCGCTGAAAAATGGCAGAATCGGTTCAGTGTAACGGTGTGGTGTGGTATGACCTCAGATCAGGTTGTGGGCCCGTTCCTTCTGCGCAACACCATGAATGCTGAGCGGTACCTTGCTATGTTGCGAAACGAGGTCTGACCGGTTGTCAGCACATGGGAGAACATCGACGATCTGATATTTATGCAAGATGGCGCCCCTCCGCACTTCGCTCTTGTTGTCCGTGAGTGGCTGGATGCCCACTTCCCTGGGCGTTGGATGGGTCGTCGTGGTCCACATCAATGGCCAGCCAGGAGCCCCGACTTGACACCGTGCGACTTCTTTCTTTGGGGGTGGGTAAAGGAAGAAGTCTACCGCACCAAACCGAGGACATTGGAAGAACTGGAGGACCGAATTCGGGAAGTCATGTCCTCCATCCCGCCGGAGTTCCTGCTAAAGTCAGTGGACGCCATTCCTGGGCGGCTCCAGAAGCTGGTGGAAAGAGTTGGAGCCCACATTGAATTTTAGAGAAAACCTACCATGTATGCCTACCTTTTCATATTATTTCTTCTGAAATAAATGGATAATATACGTATTTTTTTACCAATCCAAAATAGGGAGCTACTTTCCGCCCACCCTGTATATATATATATATATATATTAAAGCTTTATTCATTAAAAATAAAATTTGTTTACAAGCAGTGAAGCTATCAGTTTGGCGGGAAAGTGACAGATAACGTCGAATTTAAAATGTGAATAAAAACTTAGGCCTTTTCAGCGATCGAGTTGTATTTTTATAACCAGCGGTTAATCGGGTGGGTTCCCTCCCACAATTTTTTAAAATTAATTTACGTGAACGCGAAGTCGGAATATATATACACACACACACACACACACACACACAGGGTGTCCCATAAGTCCGGTATCATAGGAAAAATAATAAAAGGCAAAACAAAAGCTTTTATTTACAGAACGTGCTCAATATGTCCACCATTGTTTTCAATACACAAATTCAGACGTAATACCCAGACGTAATACCCAGTCAGCAAGCACACGGTGAATGATGTCAGGAGTAATGGTGTTATGTCGATTCACCTCACCATTTCCATAAAAAACAGCCTCGTCACAACAGAATCGTGGACGGGAAATTGGCATCCCGAGCATATTGTTCCGTTGCCCATTCACAAAATTCCATCCGCCGGTCGGGATCATCATCGCTTAATTTCTGTAGGATCTGAAGTTTATATGGATGCCATTTGTGAGCCTGAAGAATGCGATGGACGCTACTTTTCGACACTCCTGTCTCGGCGGACGATCGCCGAAGAGACTTATTGGGACTTCTGTTAAAATGAGCCAGGATAGCAGTCGCTGTATCATCGTCAGTGGACCTCCTTGAAGGTCCACTGCGTGGTTTATCTTCTATGGATCCTGTTTCCTTAAACTTTGCAACAAGTCTGCTAACACAACTCTGTGTTATTGGCTCGCGGTCTGGATGCAGTCTGTTAAATTCAGCAGCGGCCTCTCTTGGACTCCGATTTCCTACGAGTAGAATTATCTGGATTCGTTCTTCCTTGTTCACAGACATTATGGCCTGGAGAAAGAGAAAAATATGAATTATGGTTTGTAGAAATAGAAAAATATGAATTTCTCCTATGATGCCGGACTTATGGGACACCCTATATATATATATATATATATATATATATATATATATATATATATATATATATATATATATATATTATATTTATATATTTAACAAGTACGGCTATAAAACGTTTTCTCCATCTCTCCCTCTCTCCCTCCCTCCCTCCCTCCCTCTCTCTCGAATACAAGATCGAGAATCGAGTCGTAACGCATCTCTCCACGAATGGGGGCATCTGAAACGCCCCAGATTTCACGGGGCAACCAACCACATCCTGTGGACGGATCCCAGCACCTCTGTTTGGCTGCTTTTCAGGCCTACGCGTCAAGCCCCGCCCAAAATTTCACCGCTAGCCAATAGGATGCTAGAGACTGTGCTTTGTGGGTTGGTCACAGGCTCCCTTATAAAGGGAGATTTTCGACGCAGAGCCTCAGTTTCGTTCATTTTCCGCTAGTGATTTATAGAACATGAGTAAATTATATTTGTACAACTCCCCCGATCTGATTGGGGATGAAGACTTTTACGCTCACGCAGCGCTCCACCTTTTCAATGCTATAGATCGGGGTGAACTTTTATCGACACAGAGTGTTGCGGAAAATTGTGGTGAAATGCAAGAACCGTTCAATAAAGACACTGATGAAATGTGAGTAGCCTATAAGTACCTAACCTAACTTATTCAGTATTTTCTTACAACGTAAAAATTAACCCCAAAACTTTTACCCTAAGTACCTAACCTAACTTTATTCAATGTTTTCCTACAACGTAAAAATTAACCCCATTATTTTTAATTATTGTTTCCTCATATATATATATATATATATATATATATATATATATAATATATATATATTATATATATATATATATATATTGCGTGGTATCTCCTAAGTGTCATAATATCTTTTGAAAATAGTTTGCACTTTTTCTCGTTTATAATTAGTAATCTAGTTTCATTCGGTGTTAACTTATAAAAGCCTGCAATAAAAGCATTTTGAAAAATATTTTTAATTATTAAGTTTCCTCATATATATATATATATATATATATATATATATATATATATATATATATATATATATATATATATAACGGGTGCGGCAAAAGTAACGCCCTTTTTAGTTTATTCTCTTTTATTGAAGGAAATAAATCAATTACAGCATTTTAAGAGAAATAATAAGGTTTTTAAGAAAAATACAGCATTTTAAGAAAAATAATAAGTACTTTCTCAGTAAAAACTAAAAAATAACTGGAATTTAATTAATTTTGTGGTTGGTTATACTGTATAAAACTATAAAGATACAATTATTAAAAGGGCGTTACTTTTGCCGCACCCGGTGGTTCTTACAAATATAAAAAATTTCGATATTAAATTTTCCAGGCTCCCAACACATAATTAGGTACTCTTGAATGAATGAACTTATCTCATAGAGTTTCTTCTATTTTAGAGAATATTTAGGGGTTGCGCAGGCTTAGTAAAGTTTTGTATTTCATGGGTAATTTTTTAAAATTTTATCAAACGGAAACTAAAATAAGGGATGACTAATAAAACAATATAAATGATGAATACTTTAAGAAAATAAACATAAATAATATAATCTTCGCGGTATCTCAAATATGCTACCAAAATTTAAATAAATCTCCATGTAAAGTGGGATCATTAAACTAAGTGTTCTTTCCAAAAAAACATAACATCCCAAAACATGATAAGCAAAAACAATATATTCTTCATATTACAAGAACTAAAAACAAAATATTTTTAATGTTACAAGAAACCAAAGCAACATATTTTTCATATTACAAAAAAAGTGTTATTGAATATTGGACTCAAGTATGCATTTTCTGCTGTCAGGATATTTTCGACGATGATTAGCGACAACCTGCATCAAATACTGAAGTTGTTGTTGTTGTTTAGCCGATCAGCCCACCCTGATCGAGCAAGCCGGCGGCACGCAGGTAACCGATCGCCCTCTTCGGAGTGGACCAGAGGTTCAGCGCACTAGTGATGTTGTGTTGTGTTCGTTGTTGTGCTAGAGCGGTACAGTCTGTCATAATGTGTTCAATTGTTTGTGGTGTGTCGTGGCACAGGTGGCAGGTGTCGTCTATGGAGTTGTCTAGTCTGTGTTTATATGTTAGTAAGTTGGGGTGATGTCCACATCGGAATCGTGCTAAGTTAACTCGATCCGATCTGCTCAGGCTGATCTCTGACCTGTTAATGGGTGGCGGCTTCGCACCTAGGACCGCATTCGGACCGAGTCGTGTCAGGGTTAGGTGTGTGTGTATGTGTTTTCTGTACTGTGTGATGTCTGTGGGGCGTGGTATGGAATGGAGTATTTGGTTATAATGTCTCTCTGGTGTTACCTTAATGGTGCGAGGTGTCGGTGCGTGATTGTACATGTAGTGGCAAGGGTGTTGTGGTTAGTTGTCGCTGCTGCCATGAATTGTGTTCCCCTCATGTCTAAATGTTCCCTAACTTTCAGTATTTTTGTTTCTGTGTGCAGGTGTTCTATTGGTGTTGTTTGAGTGCATCCTGTAATGATACGAAGTGCGTTGTTTTGTATTGTCTGTAAGGTTTTATGTGTGTGTTTGAGATAATGGGTGCCCAGCATGGGCTAGCATAGTCCATAACTGAGCGAATATATTGTTTGTATATGAGTGATGTTGTTTCCTGCTGGTGTCCAAAGTTTGTGCCTGTTAGTACCCTAAGCGTGTTAAGTCTTGACGTACATTTGTTTTTAATATCCTGAATGTGGTTTGCAAAAGATAATGATGTGTTGTATGTGACCCCAAGTATTTTGGTCCTGTGAGTGTGTGGAATGTTGATGTTGTTTAGTGTAAGCTGTGGAATTACCTGGTGTTCTTTTGTGTTGCTTGTGAGCAAGGTGATGGTTGATTTTGTGGGCGCTACTTTGAGTCTATTGTGTGTGAGCCAGTCTTGTATACTGTTTATGTATGTTTGTAGGTTATTTGTAGCGGTGTCGATGTTGTTGTGGGTGGATGTTAGAGTTACTGAAGTTGCTCCTCGTCGTGAGTTAATCGGCAATTAAACTGTTCAATGAGGGCCACTGCTCGTTCAGCATTATCATTAACAACTGTTATACCTTTCACAATGCTACATGCATATTTATAACTATCATGAACAGTCCAGAATACTGGATCTTCATTAAGGAATTCGTCTGAAATGTCCAAACTTCTGAAAAACTTAACTGAGTTTTTCGATGTTAAGTCAACAAGGCTGACTTGAGCATTATGTGGAAGCTCGATCCGCTTTGGACAATCATCACTTCCTTCTTTGGTCCTCATGGCCTGAACCATCTCACGCTTAACGCTTACAGGAACGTCTTCGTCGAATAATGCAAGGGGCAGCATTTCCTCTGATAGATACCAGAAATGTGAGCTGAATTTTCTAATGGCAGCTTCTGCGATGATCTTATTTGGGTATCTTTGAAGTTTCTTAAGGAGAATAAGGTCTTCATGCGGAGCAGATTCAGAAACAGAAGCACGAAACCATGCTCTCATGTAAATTCGGACAGCAAAGAAATAAATTTTGTTTAGGGCCCTTTCTTCTTTGGTAGTTAGTTGAAATTGACTCTGAAACAACCATACCTTGATGGAGTAGAGAACCTTAGCCATCCATCGGGCGTGATGCATAGCTTCTGGAGTTTTAAAGCGAATTTCTTTTCCATCCCAAGAGTTATGGCCCAAGAAAAGAAGTGCCAGCTCCAGGAATTCTTTGTAATCATCTCGAACTGTTCCTTCCGGTAGCATCTTGCAAGCAAAAGAAGTTAATGACCTCTTCTCTTCGTTGTCGATGTCATCTGCAGCCGTCTTATATCTGGACTGATCAATATGAGGCCAAAACTTCTTGAAGCGCATGAATAAAGGTACTTGAGGGCCAGAAGGTGCTCCAAAATAAGACTAGAAAACAGCTCCAAACACCAATTCCATAATATGATGACGGCATGAAAAATGCAGGAGGTTTTTCCCTAGTTTTTGCTCGAGGGGAACGCAAGTTCCTGCGCGATGGCCAGTATTTGAAGCGGTAGTGTAAAACTCATCCCAAAACGGACTGCTCAGCCCCACTTTTGGAGCTGGTTCACAATAGCTTGAGATTGCTCTCTCCTGTTCCGAAGAGTTTGGAACACAAGGAGCTGACACGTGTCTTTGTTGGGGACTAAGATAGGGAGACGATGGACGTTGGCTTGACCAGTGAGGTCCGGGAGAATTTTTCCATCCCAATGAACAATGATAGGACAGTCAGTGTTGAACTCTTCCATTATGTGTTGAGTCGTTAAAGAGCGATGCTGCTGTCTATACCGCCTCACACTAGAACGGTTATTAACTAGCTCCGATACGTCATGACCAAGTCCCTGTGCAGTAGCTGCCAACACGAAGGCTGCTGAGCGATCACTAACATTCGTGCGATCAAGGGTTGATGCTCGATTAGGAGTCATGATAGCGTTCGTTGCACGTCGACGCTTTGGATGTGAAGAACCACCTGCTACTGCACCGAATTCTTCCTTCTCTGTACCCGATTCCTCGGCATCACTGGAAACACTACTGTTATTTTCACTGGAAGAGCTTTCCAAATGTGCAGTTGAGGTTTTTGCTTTGTCCCGGGAAGCCACAGCAGCCTGATATTCCGCATATTTGAGCCTCCGCTTGATAGCCACTTCCTCCTTCCGAACAAGGACCATATCAATCCCAGCCATAGATCCTTTGCGACCAGGTTCTCTTTGAGCCAACAAGAAAGCTCGATCTTCAGGAAGTTTTATCATGGCAAGTGCGTTTTCATGAGCGATACCAAAAAGGTTGTTTGATTCGTGAATTCCTCTTCGTTCTTGATCTGCTTTTCTGACCTCCTCTTCATGCTTTTCTTTAGTCTCTGCCACTTAACAAATAATTCATTTAACTTTTCCATTGAGTGGTCTGTGCGTTTGATAGGAATTCGCGCTCGATTCCAAAACTTTTCTACGTCCAGAAGTACCTCTTTCAAACTATCTTTTACAGTTCTTTTTTCATTTTGGTGAAGATGAAGGAATACTGATAACACTTCACCATTCGAAGGCAATTTTGCCCCTATAAGTTTGTCCTGCCAGTGCTTCATTAGAAATGGGGGCGCTCGAGTGTTAGGTTTAATCTTTGACATTGTGAAAACTACTTAATAACGCTGAAATGAATAAAAATTCCGATTAAATAACTCACAATAAAAGTCAATAACCAAATAATGATCTCCGACTCATAATTGTTGATATTAATACATCCACAACATAAACAAAACTCCCATGATAATGCAAATATTCACTTTACCATGAGAATGGAATGCTTACTGAATTTACACGTGACTTGTTAGTGATGTACTTTCGATTAAGTAAATATCATACACGCAGACTATGGTGCCATTATATAATTATGAAATTAATAAATGATGACTTGGTTTATGAAATGTTCATCACTATTAATAAGTGGAAGAATGTATTTTAATTTTTAAAATGTTTATATATTTCTTGGTTACAGTATGTTCATTGAACTAATTGTAATAAAAATAACTATAAATAATGACATTGATAAAATAAATAACATATGTAATGTTTTAACTTGAACACGTTCATTAACCGCTACATGAAAAAACAAGAATTCAGTTTCCGACAGAACCGAACACACCAACGCACCAGGACAGACTGGGGCTCTTTTGTTGGGAAGTGCAACGGCTTTGCGCGACTCCTTATAATAGAAGTAGGTTCACAAAAATTCTCCATAAGTGTCTTTAGTAGGAGTACAATCTTTTCTCGGGTTCGGAGCGTGACAATTCAAAAGTTCTTTTTTAAGGACCACCCTAATATATATATATATATATATATATATATATATATATATATATATATATGGTATGTTTTTATTTTACGTTTCTTGTGGAATTTTTATAAGAATGATTTATCTGCATTCAATTTCGTAGCATTATTCTTTATTTTAATTACCATAGACGGGGGAGGTTATAATATGATATTCAATTTGAATCTTATATATATATATATACCCCCTAAGTGTCATATGTTTTGAAAAGTAGTTTGCACTTTTTCTCGTTTATAATTAGTAATCTAGTTTCATTCGTTGTTAACTTACAGTATTAAAGCCTGCACTAAAAGCGTTTTGAAAAATATTTTTAATTATTGTTTCCTCATATAATATATATATATATACGTACATATTGGTGAAGGCCGCTTCTGGCAAGCTTCAATTTCAATTTAAGCAGAAAGCCACAGACAAGAAGGAAAGAAACATCCATCAAGTTGGAAAGGGACTATATTTTGTATATTGCAACGTTTCAAGCACAAACTATGCTCATCCTCAGGCAAAAATTCTAAAAAGTTAAAAACAATATTAAAAGCCATAATGACATTAACAAAAAATAAAATAGGGAAAAAATCCACAAGTATTAAAAACAAAAAAGTCTCACTAAAAATTCTAGAAAGTTACAATTAAAAACCATAATGACTTATAAAACAAAAGCGAACAATTAACAAGCTTTAAAACAATGAAAGTGACACTAAAAACGAACAATGAATAACTATAAAAT
This sequence comes from Bathynomus jamesi, assembly GCA_023014485.1. Lineage (NCBI taxonomy): Eukaryota > Metazoa > Arthropoda > Malacostraca > Isopoda > Cirolanidae > Bathynomus > Bathynomus jamesi. The sequence continues at coordinate 78,063 of JAJOZX010001005.1, forward strand.
ACAAAATGTAAAACTCAAAAAAACTAAAAATTCACAGGCTATCTTTTAAAACACTAAAAAATTAAAAACCCACACTAAAAGGAACACACCTTAAGTCTAAGCAGCACAGATTCCGAGGCAAAACTAAAAAAACAGAAGCATCTAAAACCAAGTAAAGGTTGGTTGTTCAACCATGTTGTTCTATGCAAAGTCGATATAACTTTAGCTAATTTTAACATTTTAGATTCCGCTCCATGTGAGCAAACGTTAAGACTTTTAGAATCCCTGTATATTAAAACTCTCTCCCCTTCGCTTAACTCTGATATTTCATCCGTTCCCCTCCGTCTAAACTGAACATCTTGAACAACCAACCTTTACTTGGTTTTAGATGCTTCTGTTTTTTTAGTTTTGCCTCGGAATCTGTGCTGCTTAGACTTAAGGTGTGTTCCTTTTAGTGTGGGTTTTTAATTTTTTAGTGTTTTAAAAGATAGCCTGTGAATTTTTAGTTTTTTGAGTTTTACATTTTGTATTTTATAGTTATTCATTGTTCGTTTTTAGTGTCACTTTCATTGTTTTAAAGCTTGTTAATTGTTCGCTTTTGTTTTATAAGTCATTATGGTTTTTAATTGTAACTTTCTAGAATTTTTAGTGAGACTTTTTGTTTTTAATACTTGTGGATTTTTTCCCTATTTTATTTTTTGTTAATGTCATTATGGCTTTTAATATTGTTTTTAACTTTTTAGAATTTTTGCCTGAGGATGAGCATAGTTTGTGCTTGAAACGTTGCAATATACAAAATATAGTCCCTTTCCAACTTGATGGATGTTTCTTTCCTTCTTGTCTGTGGCTTTCTGCTTATATATATATATATATAAATATATATATATATATGGGATGAATTTCACAATAAAACACGTGAAATGAATGCTGCAAACCCACAAGGAAAAAGAAAAACGATTCCAAGGCCTTTCGTGTATTCAAAGCTACACCTCGTCAGGGAATGAAGATAAAAGGCGAGATGCCCATAAATATATACAACTTACAGGAAAAACAAAACAATTAGCACATACTTAACAAGGGTTAATGAGAGGCAAAAGAAATTTTAACATGATATCGTCAATTTTATACGTCCCCGAACTGTTATTGAAATTGTTTTTTAAAATGAATAAATGCACATTCTAGAATATTTCTTTCTATTATATCTCTGTTTTTAACAAGCGCTTTAGAACTATCCCACTTGATGCTATGGTTACATCTATACATATGGTTAAATAAAGCATTGGAAGTATTAGCTGTTCTACACGCATATTTATGCTGTTTTACCCTAATATCTAACGTTTTACCGGTTTGGCCTATATATACTGAGTTACATTGTGTACATCCAATCGAATACACACAACCAACAACATTATCAGGGCTATTCTTTATTAGGCGTGATTTAACAGTATTATTATACTTAAAGATTACATTAATGCCAATTGCTTTAAGTACAGTTGGAAGGTATTGAAAATTAACATGGTAAGGTAGGCTAAGGATATTTTTACGCTGAAATTCCTTTACAATTACATTATTATAATACCTATTCTTGGCTTTCTTAAGACAGTTATCTAAAAATGAAATAAGATAACATAATTTAGTACCAATATTCATGATATTGCATAACTCAGAATCTAAAAATTCAGGACTGACAACTCTCAATGCTCGAAGAAACATAGCAGAGAAAATAGAGGATTTAATCGAAGGATGATGGTCAGAATAAAAATGCACATAAGAGTTATTATTAGTAGGCTTACGGTAGACTTCATATTTGAACTGATTAGAACATCTCCAAATTTTTAGATCAAGAAAAGATAGGCTTCCATCATTTTCTTTTTCAACTGTAAACTTAATAGATGGGACTAAATTGTTGAGCCTACCAAGAAATAAGTCCACATCCAAATTATTAGGCCAAAGGTATAAAATATCATCTATATACCTATACCAAACCAGGTTAAAATTAACAATCGTAGGCAAAATTCTACTTTCAAAAAATTCCATATATAAATTAGCTAGTACAGGTGAAAGGGGATTTCCCATAGCCAATCCAAACGACATAGCATAAAACTTATTTTCAAACTGAAATTTACAATCTTTGACACAAAGCTTAATTAACTCAATAAGAGTGTTGTGTTGAACAGGGAAAGAATATTCAGAGATTTTATCTTTTAAAAAATCAAGTAGGTCATCAACAGGGACTTTTGTGAATAGCGAGCATACATCGAAGCTTACCAATTTGAAATTAGGGTCATTAGGGAACTTCAGTTTGTCAATAAGATCCATGCTATTTACAATATGTGACTCAGAAATAGAGCCAACTAACGGCGTTAATAAACTAACTAACCATTTTGATAGCTTATAGGTTACGGAGCCCACTGAGCTAACAATAGGCCTCATGGGATTATTAACTTTGTGTGTTTTTACTAAGCCGTACAGATATGGTAGTGACGGATTGATACTAAGAAACTGCTGTGAAAGCCCATTATAGTTATTTTTTAATATTTCTCTTAATTTTCTGTTAAACATTTTATTAACATCCTCCAATGGGTCTCTATTTATAATGTATATATGGTGTGTTTTTATTTGTACGTTTCTTGTGGATTTTTTATAAGAATGATTTATCTGCATTCAATTTCGTAGCATTATTCTTTATTTTAATTACCATAGACGGGGGAGGTTATAATATCGATGCTTGACATTCAATTTGAATCTTAAACAATAAGTTAGGCTACGTTGGGTTAGGTTATATTGTCCCTGTTTTATATATATATATATATATATATATATATATATATATATATATATATATATATATATTGGAGTTTTAACAATAATTTTCTCGTTAAACCAACGCTGATGTTGGACACAAAACGAATTATCTGCACTCAATTTTGTGACATTTATTTTACTTATCGTTACAGGGCCGAATCCGAGCTAGATCGTATTATAGCTACTTTTGATGAAATGGTGGTAAATGAAAGGGGTGCTTCTCCGCCCAGTCAATCCAGTGATCTGAATACAGATGTCGAGGTATTGGCACACATCCGGACCAGCGAGTGCCAGGTCATCGAGGAGATAATGTAAGTATATTTTTGAGGTTAAGAACAAAACGTAATATATTTTCATTTATTAAATAGTAGAAAACATGTACAAAACGGTAACAGCATCCTTTACATAAGTCTTAATGGCTAAAGTTACAAATGTATATACAGCTTTACACAATATAGATATATGCCTTTACATATTACAGGGGGTACTAACGTAAGGGAACCTTTTTTTATCTGTTTGCATACACTTTTATCGTTCAGTTCTGTGTCGCATAAATCGAATAATTTAAAAAAAATCATAAATCCCTTCCCACGTGACATGTGCATGTGAAATAAAATGCAATACAATCCACATGTTTCAGTATAATATCCCTGAAAACGATATGGGGACCAAATAATCTCAGGCATACCTAGTTGGGCTATAAACTTCACAATTGCCGAATCATTCCATGGCGGAAATCCGAGTGAATCAAAATATTATATTCTTTCCCTATTTTTAAAATAGATTGCAAACCAATGAATCCCCTCACCCCCCACAATGTCAGTGTTAACGATAATCCCGTACCAATTTCTCGTACTTGGCAGATTTAATATTTCATTCTTCGCGAACACACCGATAAATTTTGAGCGCGTGAAACGGTCACTTTTCATTACTCTCTGAAGTGTATGCGTATCCATTCTATAGTGCCTGTGCCTCGAGGTAAACTAGTACACTTATAGGCGCGTCTATAGGCTTCGCAAATTCCAACCTGACTGAGATATTCCCACTCTGTTGTAGGCTTAAATGCATATGTGTGCCAGCCGACAAGTCCGGCGTAATATCAAATGAATAAATGTTAAATTCTTCGACAAATTCTTTCTGCGTTACACCAAGGCCAAGTTCGTCACAGGCGCCTGTATTATGAGCCAGACTACTATATGCTCTCGCGCAGAGGGAGAACACAGCGTCTGACTAGTAGTCCGTATTCATTGTCACTCCCAGAGCGACCCCATTTACGTGTAGAGTAATATTTTTAAGGTCGAAATTCTCGAATTTAAAGGCACTCTTTTTATATTTTTCATTCGTCGATGCGTGGTCCTGCATGCCAATTAATATCCTTTTAGGTAGGACGCCTAGGGCGACGTTTTCTAGCTGCTTCGACGCCAGCCCTGCGGGGACCGTGTACAGTTTGATCTGTACCCTGTTAATTGGGTATTTTACTGTGGCGTGTATTAAGTCTTTCTCAATTTCTATTTGTTTCGGGGAGCTTAATTTCACACGGCGTATACGCAAATACGTTTCCATGATGTGTATCACAACGGGTTTCGCGCCTTCTTGATTAGACCCCAGATTTACGCAGATCTCAGGAATCGTGCGGGTAAGCTTCAACTTCATATCCACCCCGTTCATAAGCAACTTCTCCTGGAATGTGAAGTCTGTATGTAGGCGCCCAAAACATTCGTATATATATTTTTTAGAATTTTTAAATTTATCCTTTATTCCATTTTCATCTTTAGTGTGGTAATACCCCTCAGCTGTTAAAAAGGTTTCCTTCGCTTCTTTTGAAAAGTTGAGGACATTTTCCAGATAGGCTCGTAGATGGTAGTACCGGTACCTGCCGAGATGTTAACCTGGTTTAAATACACTTCACACTGGCTGAATATGGAGTGTAAAAAGTTGGTTTCAGGGTAGGCAGAGTAACCATCATCGCAGTCCGTCCCATCAGAATGGGCTATACGCAGTTTAGCATACATGTGCATGCAGCTCGGATCAAAAAAGTAAGGGCCTGAGCTGGGTATCACGAATTCTATAGGGGCACTGGGTGAACTAATTGTGTTTAATGGGTTAATTGTAATAAAGTCACTATGCTCAATAGAGACCTGAGTGGGGGGGGGGGCATATCAAAGAGGGACAGTTCCGATTTACAGCATTGTGAACTACACGGGTGGATGAAGCGTGCCATAACGAGTTAGAAATAGTGCCTCCTCTCTCGACAAGTATTAGTTAACCTATGATTCGTGAGAGTAGTGTCCTCAGCTTATATCAGTTAAAAAAATGATCAGCCATAGGTTTCATGCGCTTAGAGCACTTCTTTTTCGGTTTCCTTTTACGTTTAACGCCACGTGATGGTAACCTCTTCTTCCTGGCAGATCTCTTCTTTCCGCCGCCACGCATTTTTCTCGTTGCATCTTTGATGATTTCATCCCTTGTACGTTTTAATTGTTTTTTAGTGCTTCTTTAGGCTTAGTGCCCCCATTATGTCTTCTGCCGCGTTAAAACCTGTTTGTAACGCCTTCCGCCCTAGGTACCTGGCCCCCTCTTCAACAGGGGGACAGCGGTGCGTAGTGTGGGTGAAAAAATGGAACCACTGGTTCGTTATCTGCTTACGTCACAATTTAGGGCGGGTCGTACTCAGGTGACAACATGAATCTGAAGGAAATCCTACCATCAGGGGTGTCTAAATTATGTGTTTTTGCATGGGGAATTCAAATGTGAGCTTCTTTTTTGGATAGGATAACTCTAACCTACATCATTTTGTATTTCTAAATTGCCAATTTTACCCTTTTGAACCCCTTTATAATATATTAAAAGATATAAGGTAAATCATTTATATTGACAAGGCCAAATCAACTTTACATATATTTATTAATAGGTGAACTGCATGTATATCACTGGATATAATTACAAAGATCATTCTCCTGACATCTTGAACTTTGCCAGGTTGCACAAATCCTGCTTTGACTCAGACTTGGACATCAGCTTCCTGCTGGTCTCCTGAGCCCTGATCCCTCAATCCCTCTTTTCCTGTGAGAAGTACTTAGCAGAAGCCTCAGTCACCATTTTAACAACCCTCTCAATGCTTTGTGTGTGGCAAGGCCAGTTGCGCACCTCCATGGGGGTGTTGATGAAGTTTTTCACCTCTGAGGTGCTTAGAGAGCAGGTGAGAGGTGGCTCTGACACACCTTCTGACCAGCTGATCAAGTCACCGATGCTGGAAGCATCACAATTGATGTCAAGTGTCCTTCTGCTCCTAACAGAGGAGTCCCCCAGCTGAGTGTCCGGGTCCCCCTCTCCCCTGATGGCCAGGATTCTCTCCACCCCTTCAATCCTCTCCTTCTGATCCTCAGAGCAGAGTAGTGTTTGGAGGATGACTTCACTGTGGGCATACCAAGCAGATCTTCTCACAGTTGGCATCACAATATCCAGCACCTCCTTTCTCTGGGACTTGAGGCAGTCCAGCTGAAAGAGGATGTGCCTAGGCCCTTCGATCCAGGAGTGCTTGACCTTCACGTTGAACCAACATGGGTAATACACTCCAATGATGAATTCCACAATGAATTGCAGAATCTTCAGGTTCTTTCCTTTAAGTCCGTGCTTTGACACCCAGAGCCTGAGAAGTCTGTTCGCTGTGGTGAGCCAGCGGCTGTGGTTTACTGGTCCTATCTCTAACAGAGCCAGCCCTGCAGGAAGTACTCCATCCCTGACTGCACAGACAATTTTATAGCCATAGTATTGATCAGTTGAGAGATCTTGAATGACCTGTCAGGAAGCTTGATCAGTGGAGGGCCAACAGAGATTCGGGTGAAGTTTTGGATTGATATCAAAGTCTGTAGCAGAATCAAGGAGCTTTCCTATTGGCCCGGATAATTTTTTGTCTGACAGAGTAGGGCCATCAAGGTCAACAATGAGATGGCGCAGGGGAAGTTCAACAGTGTGCAGGTTGCACACCAACCAGACCAGCTTTCTCCCCAGGTGCAGCTCCACTTCCGCATTACTCCAGCTTTCACACCAGTGTTGACATTTGTTGAGTCTCCTCCAATGGCCAACAAGGTCTTATCATAACCCCTCTCTTTCAGCCAGGCAAACAGGACCTTAGCAATCTTCTCCGCATGTGAACTCCTCTTTAGTTGCTTTCTCTGGGGTAAAGTGGAACAGATAGTAGCTGCCAGGCTCACTAACAACACTATAGTGTTCTTCCTTGATCTTTGCGGGAAAAGATGGTCCACTGCCCTCAGCTTCCATCATCACATTGGTCAGGTCAATCTGCCCATCAAAGAGGATGCAAGAGATCCCCCCCCTCCTCCCTGCCACTTCTTCTAGAACTGTTCCCCAGCCTCCTTATCACTTCTCCTGTGCTCTCTTGAACCTTGCTCTTATCAATCACTTTACTTGTATTGTCTTCTGTGGATGATTCCTGCGTCAATTCAGAGCTGCTGTTGCTATCGCTGCAGTTGGCCTCAGCCTATGCCATACCTTACACTAGCAAGGGCAATGTTTTTGATCTCATCATAGTTTGGTAAAATAGCTTCATAAATCATGAGTCCACTTCAAATATTTCACAAAACGTTTAGAATGTTCTGAAACGTTACATTCTAGCCTCTGAGAAAGGTGGCTCAGAAAATGGCCTTCTGCGCGCCAGAAAAACCGTCAAAATATTTCATGTACCAAACTGTATGATAATTATAATTAAGTGGAATGGCACACCTTTTTATTTGAGTATTTAAATATTATTATTATTATATGAATTACATTATATGTGTTTATATGAATTAGTTAGAACAATGCTCTATGAGAGATAACGTGAGCAGCCATGATAGAAAACGTGAGAAGACATATTCTGGGGTAACTACAATAGTAAAATAATCAACAATTTAATAATAATCAACTGCAAAATGATGTAGGTTAGGGTTATCAGAATTAAATATTTTCTTCAGAATTGTGTTCTATACACCAAAATATGTCATTTGAACACCCCTCTCCATTGATTTAAAAAAAATGCATAGTATGACCCGCCCTAAGTCGTCACATAGTTATCCACGTTCTCATTACTTGTACTTACTATTTCTACCTAATTGTCATTCAGTACACCGTATTTTTCTCCCCTTTCCTCATCGCTGGCGATTTAAGCTTTAAAACTCTGATAACCAACCATTTTCTAATAATATTTGACATAATTTGGCGTAATTATTGTTAACTATAAATATATAACATTGTTGTTAATCCCCGTTGAATTATAGAACAACGGAGAACTCTCCTTCATTATATAAATTGTATCACCTATTTAGATTACTTCAGTATTAGATATGTCAATTAACAATTTCCTAAAATTGTAATTAACTAATAATTTAATATGATGTAATTAATGTACTTAATGTACTCGGTGCATGTCGGCACCCCGACATTATGTCGCCATCCAAAAATGTATACTTTACAAAAATTAGTATTTTTTTGTTAAATTCGTTATCTTTCTAAATTTCGTTGTATGCTTAAATTATGCTTAACGTCCAAGAATTGTTTAGCTCTCCAGTAAGAGTGGGAGCTTAACTTCAACTGCACTCATCCAAAATTTAGCCTTATTTCTTGTACTGTAAATTAAATCATTCCTGCCATACACCTTACTGGCGGAGGACGAGCCTCCTCCCTTTAAATTCCTGCCGTAGCCCTTACTCGAGGAGGACGAGCCTCCTCATTTTAAATTCCTCCCTGAGCCGTTGTAAAAAGGGGTCGAACCTCTCTCCCTTTCAATTTCTGACTATCAGTGCCTCGTTCTGTATCTACTTTGTGTAATAAAAATCATTTGAGTGAACGAAAACTCCCACTGAGAACTGAAATGTTTCCATTCACCCCTTCGGAAAAAAACTTGGTAGAAACTGTTTATTGTTACTCGGATGCTCTACGGCTGAGGCCGAGCTTAACCAACAAGGACCATCTTCGTTGGATTGTCCAAAGAGCATTCATCCTAAAAGTCGCCAGCGGGCAGTGGCCCGCGCACACGCGCGACATTTGGAAACATTTTAGTTTTCTACCGAGACCGAGACATTTTAGTCTCCCATCGCAAAAACCGTCGTACATCAATGGATGTTCCTACCTTGAAAATTTTTTGAAACACTTCATGGAATTTATTTATTTACTCCTCCTTCGTTGATTTTCACTACTTCAAGCAACTTCAACTTGAACCACACCATCTGCAACAATAATTACGTGTACACGATGGATGATAGGGATTTAGCGAGCGTTGACGAGGAAGTAGATTTAGGCGTACGCGTAACTAAAGATTTAAAGGTTAGGAACCAGTGCCTGGAGTCTTGCGCAAAAGCTAATAGGATGTTAGGCTTCATAGCGCGTAATTTCGAATTTAAATCGAAGGATATTATATTGCCCCTTTACAAGTCCCTAGTCAGGCCTCATTTGGAATATGCCGTTCAGTTTTGGTGCCCGTACTTGCGTGAGGATATTGATAGGTTAGAAAGGGTTCAGCGTCGTGCCACGAAACTTATTCCGGCATTGCGCAATAAGCCTTATGAAGATAGGATTAAAGTGTTAGACTTGTATTCACTCGAAACTAGGAGATTAAGGGGGGAGCTTATTGAAGTTTTCAAAATCGTTAATAACATCGATAACGTAAATTTTGACAAATTGTTCACTTTCGATAATAGTAATACTCGCAATAACGGATTCAAGTTGCGTGGCAGACGTTTCATTACTAATATCGCTAAAAACTTCTTTACGTTTAAAGTAATTGATAAATGGAATAATCTTCCCGCGTCAGTCGTTCATTCTACCAGCGTTAATGTGTTTAAGAACCGTCTTGACAGACATTTTAAAAATATTAACGTTGTTTAAAATTAAAAAAGAAAGTTAACAACAGGAGCTCTGGTGGTGGTGCTCGAGGATGAGTCTGTTGACGATGAATGCCAGCTTGTGACATGCCAGCGTGATGCCAGCAATAAAAAAAAAAAAAAAAAAAAAAAAATTAGACTAACACGAATGTAGATGTAGCTCATAGCGTAAACTAACCCACTTTTTGTTTAACTTTACCTACTTTTTTTTTTTCTTATCCTCCTTACTTTGCATGTCTCTAACTCTTTTCTTGCATGTTTGTAGTTTGCATGGTATGACAGTGAGTTAAGACTGTGTTTGCATGGTTTGTAAGCGTTCTTCTTTTACTTCTTTTCATCTTTCGCCCCTCTCCTATATTCTCCGACTATTTTTCTGACTTGTCGGCAGTGGCCGGCGGATGATGATGGTGAGACTTTTTCCCTTTTTCTGAATGAATGTTAACCCACGAATGATAGGTGTTGCTCCTTACTTAACCCCTTATTCTCCTCTCTTCTCTTAACCCCCTACTCTCTCCTTTCTCTCGGGCTAGCCTTAGAGTGGATCTTAGGGTCTTTGTTAGCCTTAGCTTCTGTAGATCTGTAGATCTGCAACCTCATTTTGATTCAATTCATCGTTTGACCTTCAATCAACTTTTGTTTACTTGGAAATTTCTTCATTGTAAATTCTCTCTACACTCAACCCTATAAATTTACTACAAAAAATTTCCCTTGAAGAACTTCTCTTCGATTTGCAATCTTCAATCAACTTTTGAATCATTGATGGATTTTTCTCCAACCTTCGACCGTCTTCCCGTCGAAGATCTTCAACGTTTGTGTGCTTTATCTTTGCAACTGCGGGTGACCTTCAGAATCGAGAGGAGGTATCAGATGACTTCCTCAGTCACCTCGCCGAACGTTCCTCCCCGTTTATGTGAATGAGTTTTAATTATTAACTACTACTTTTAAATCATTTTCTTAATTTTCATTTTTTAATTAATTTTAGCAATTTTAATTCACTTTTATTTTTTTCTCTTTCCCTTTTAAGTGTGAACCAGTGAAGTGACTTTAAACACTTAATCATTTTCTTAATTAATTAATTTTAGTAATTTTAATTAACTATTCGATAGTGTAATACGTAATACAGTACAAATTAGACGTTCAGTCACGTATTCATGTATTTATTTTTCCCAAAATTATAAACTTGAATTTTAAATTCTTTTTATAAAATTATCTGCATTTCTTAGATTAGGATATTAATTAATATCATTTTAGACTTTGTCGTGGGAAATGGATGCGATCAGTCATAATACTGATATATATATCCATAATTCACATTTTTTATTTAGTAGTACCCGGCTAGGTTTTTCTTTTATAGTTTTTATTTAAACTTTTTCATTAATTTCAGTGAAAATTTATGTTTATTGTTGTTATACTGTAACCCTTTTTTCTAGTGTGATTTTGAGCTCGCCTGACCGAATTTCGACCCTTGCCCACGAGACTTCGGCGTTGGGAGATTAAAAAAAAACATTACTCGTCGATCGCTGCTTCCGGATTTAACGCAGATCGCTCATTTTTGTTCTCCGTCATCTCGTAACTATAAAAAAAAAGCCATTGTTTATCTCATTTTTTTCTCAATTATTTTTATTCAAAATACTTAGAATTTGTTCCATTTTTTCCTCTCATTTTTTGTCTCTTACATGGTTATTTTTGTTTCACACACTTTCGTGACAATGACACGTGTTATGATTAACTATGTCCGAACCATTACCCCCCGTGAAATACACTAATGTTGGTCTTGTAACTCCCTTTTCAATACTGAAACATACAATTGATGTCCCTCATTTTCGTGGTCGCGTCAATAATAAATTTGTAGAACCCTCCCTTAAGGAGCGGTTCGGTAAAATTGACGATTCGTTTAGGAGTTGTCAGGCTTCAGATGCCGATAAAATAGGTTTTGCTTTTGATACTTGTGACCCAAATTCTGGTGACGCCGCGCTCGTCCGTACTTTTCTTATTAATTGGTCAAATGGACTAGTATATCATTTCTCTTGGGTAAAATTTAAACGCATCTGGTATGTAATATACAGGGTGTACATAAAGTCAGGATCTATTTTTGTGAAGCACTTGGAAATTATATGGAATTCAATCATAAAATGATAAAGTGGTAACATTTATTAAATAATTAAGAGTAGGATTCGACGTGACGCCCATCAGTATCCCTGCACAGCTCAAATCGTTCCGCAGCATTTCTAAACACATTCTGGAGCATTTGCGGGGTTATGTTATCTGCAGCAGTTCGTATACGTGTACGTAAGTTTTCAAGACTTGTAATCTTCGTCTGATAGACGTGCGATTTGATAAAGCCCCATGCAAAGAAATCTAAAGGGGTTAAATCTGGTGATCTCGCTGGCCAAGGTCTTTGCTTCCGCGTCCGATCCAGCGATTTGGAAAACGTCCATTTAGATAATCCTGAACAATTTTGGCATAGTGACAAGGAGCACCATCATGTTGATAGACGACGGGGATAGGATTGTTAGTACCGTCGTCTATCAACATGATGGTGCTCCTTGTCACTATGCCAAAATTGTTCAGGATTATCTAAATGGACGTTTTCCAAATCGCTGGATCGGACGCGGAAGCAACAGGCCTTGGCCAGCGAGATCACCAGATTTAATCCCTTTAGATTTCTTTGCATGGGGCTTTATCAAATCGCACGTCTATCAGACGAAGATTACGAGTCTTGAAAACTTACGTACACGTATACGAACTGCTGCAGATAACATAACCCCGCAAATGCTCCAGAATGTGTTTAGAAATGCTGCGGAACGATTTGAGCTGTGCAGGGATACTGATGGGCGTCACGTCGAATCCTACTCTTAATTATTTAATAAATGTTACCACTTTATCATTTTATGATTGAATTCCATATAATTTCTAAGTGCTTCACAAAAATAGATCCTGACTTTATGTACACCCTGTATAAAAGTCTGCATGAAATCACGGAGTATTGTGGCTGGAAGGGATCCGTCAATTGGTTCATTGACGTTAAAAGTATAAAAGACAGAAAAGAACGTCAATTATGGATTTTCCTTCATTCCCTTGTTTATGAGTCATGTCGCTCTCCTGTTGCGCGAAAACGCATCTCCCGATAATGATGTTTCTGTAGAGAATCGGAGTGATTCTGCTGACCCTTCTGGTCTGGGTTAAAAGGCGTTTAATGTACCTTAGTCTGCCCCACTTTCCCAATCTACTTCCTCTTTGAGTTCTGTACATTCGGAATCTTCCAAAAGTTATTTTAGCCCCGAAATCGATTTCAAACTCCGTTCCCCAAAGGAGACCCTTTTAGGTCACTTTGATCCTAAATGTCCGTATAGTCTTGCTTCTGCGTCTATAATGGATAAATGGCAGTACCCTCTCTCGAGAGAGCCGCCATCCGTTTCACACATTCGGGATGCTGATGGTAATCTTATTCCCGTCCTTGCAGAAATCACACTTCCCATATTGTTCAGTAATTGTCTTTTTTATAGATGTTTCTTGGTAGTCCCTTCGGAATATTGTCCCGGTTATGATTTAGTTATTGGCCCGAAATTCCTATGAGACAAGCATTTCGATTTTTCGACTCGATGCTTCGTCAGTAAATGGGATAAATCACGTTATTACCCTCTCGTGCAATGCACCCGAGCAGGACCTTTATTGTGAAGATGAAACGTCACCCTTAGAAAATTTGGGTAATCCTGACCCAACTTTTTTCTCGGTTGTCTCTGAACAGTTTGTTTCGGCTTGTTCTTCAAATGAATTTCCTTCGAGGCTAGAACTCAGCCTCTCCTGAGGATTATTTTTGTAATGCATCTTGTGACAGTGTTTGTGATGCTAATGTTGATAACAGTAACGAAAACAATGAAATTGTTGATTTATGTAATTATAAATGTACTTCTGTTCAAAGTCTTTATAATGAAACTTCTGTTGAAAGTCTTTCTGATGAAAGTTTTGTTGAAAATGAGTGTAATACCTACGATGATGATCTACAGATCTACAGAAGCTAAGGCTAACAAAGACCCTAAGATCCACTCTAAGGTTAGCCCGAGAGGAAGGAAAGAGTAGGGGGTTAAGAGAAGAGAATAAGGGGTTAAGTAAGGAGGAACACCTATCACTCGTGGGTTAACATTCATTCAGAAAAAGAGAAAAAGACTCATCTTCATCATCCGCTGGCCAGTGCCGACAAGCCAGAAAAATAGTCGGAGAGAATAGGAGAGAGGTGAAAGATGAAAAGTAAAATAAGAACGCTTACAAACCATGCAAACACAGTCTAAACTCACTGACATACCATGCAAACTACAAACATGCAAGAAAGGGAGTTACAGACATGCAAAGTAAGGAGGGGATAAGGAAAAAAAAAAAAAAAAAAGTAGGTAAAGTTAAACAAAAAGTGGGTTAGTTTACGCTACGACCTACATCTACGTTCGTGTTAGTCTATTTTTTTATTTTTTTTATTGCTGGCATCACACGCTGGCATGTCACAAGCTGGCATTCATCGTCAACAGACTCATCCTCGAGCACCACCACCAGAGCTCCAGTTGCTAACTTTATTTATTTTAAACAACGTTAATATTTATAAAATGTCTGTCAAGACGGTTCTTAAACATATTAACGCTGGTAGAATGAACGACTGACGCGGGAAGATTATTCCATTTATCAATTACTTTAAACGTAAAGAAGTTTTTAGCGATATTAGTAATGAAACGTCTGCACGCAACTTAAATCCGTTATTACGAGTATTACTATTATCGAAAGTGAACAATTTGTCAATTTACGTTATCGATGTTATTAACGATTTTGAAAACTTCAATAAGCTCCCCCCTTAATCTCCTAGTTTCGAGTGAATACAGGTCTAACTCTTTAATTCTATCTTCATAAGGCTTGTTGCGCAATGACGGAATTAATTTCGTGGCACGACGTTGAACCCTTTCTAACCTATGAATATCCTCACGCAAGTACGGGCACCAAAACTGAACTGCATATTCTAAATGAGGCCTGACTAGGGACTTGTAAAAGGGCAATACAGGGTGCACATAAAGTCAGGATCTATTTATGTGAAGAACTTGGAAATTATATGGAATTCAATCATAAAATGATAAAGTGGTAACATTTATTAAGTAATTAAGAGTAGGATTCGACGTGACGCCCATCAGTATCCCTGCACAGCTCAAATCGTTCCGCAGCATTTCTAAACACATTCTGGAGCATTTGCGGGGTTATGTTATCTGCAGCAGTTCGTATACGTGTACGTAAGTTTTCAAGACTCGTAATCTTCGTCTGATAGACGTGCGATTTGATAAAGGCCCATGCAAAGAAATCTAAAGGGGTTAAATCTGGTTATCTCGCTGGCCAAGGTCTGTTGCTTCCGCGTCCGATCCAGCGATTTGGAAAACGTTCATTTAGATAATCATGAACAATTTTGGCATAGTGACAAGGAGCACCATCATGTTGATAGACGACGGTACTAACAATCCTATCCCCGTCACCTATCAACATGATGGTGCTTCTTGTCACTATGCCAAAATTGTTCAGGATTATCTAAATGGACGTTTTCCAAATCGCTGGATCGGACGCGGAAGCAACAGACCTTGGCCAGCGAGATCACCAGATTTAACCCCTTTAGATTTCTTTGCATGGGCCTTTATCAAATCGCACGTCTATCAGACGAAGATTACGAGTCTTGAAAACTTACGTACACGTATACGAACTGCTGCAGATAACATAACCCCGCAAATGCTCCAGAATGTGTTTAGAAATGCTGCGGAACGATTTGAGCTGTGCAGGGATACTGATGGGCGTCACGTCGAATCCTACTCTTAATTATTTAATAAATGTTACTACTTTATCATTTTATGATTGAATTCCATATAATTTCCAAGTGCATCACAAAAATAGATCCTGACTTTATGTACACCCTGTATAATATCCTTCGTTTTAAATCCGAAATTACGCGCTATGAAGCCTAACATCCTATTAGCTTTTGCGCAAGACTCCAGGCACTGGTTCCTAACCTTTAAATCCTTAGATACGCGTACGCCTAAATCTACTTCCTTGTCAACGCTCGCTAACTCCCTATCATCCATCGTGTACGTGTAATTATTGTTGCGAGAACCTATATGCAAAACTTTACATTTGTCTACGTTAAATTGCATCTGCCACTTATCTGTCCACTCCATAATCCTATTTACATCGTCTTGGAGCCTATTACTATCGTCCTCGTTAACAACCTTACCGCCTATTTTAGTATCGTCCGCGAATTTGGACACGTTACTAGTCAATCCTACATCTATGTCGTTAATGTAAATTACGAATAGCAATGGGCCTAACACTGAATCCTGTGGGACACCGCTACCTACATCTAACCACCCCGATTCACTGCCATTAACTACCACCCTCTGCCTCCTAGCACGAAGCCATTCTTCCACCCAGTTAGCTACCTGACCGCGTATACCGTGCGCTTTGACCTTCGCAATTAGTCTCCTATGCGGAACTGTATCGAACGCCTTTTTAAAATCTAAATAAATAACGTCAGCTGCTCTATGCCTATCGTATTCGCGCACTATTTCGTTATAAAATTCTAACAAATTAGTTAAACAAGACCTATGGCGTCGAAACCCATGCTGACTACTATTAATCAAATCTCTACTTTCTAAGTGATCGATGATACGATCCCTAACTACGGATTCCAAAAGTTTACCGACAATTGACGTTAAGCTAATGGGCCTATAATTGCTAGCTACTGCGCGGTCGCCTTTTTTAAAAATAGGCGTGACGTTAGCTAATTTGAAGTCTTCAGGAATAATCCCCGTTTCGAGTGACTGATTAAAAATCTTCGTTAAGGGGTCTACGATAACGTCTTTCAAATCTTTCAAATGTCTGGGATAAAAAGCGTCAGGGCCTGGAGCCTTGCTAACTTTTAGCCTATCGATATAATGCGCAATCTCAGCCTCGTAAACAGTTATTTCATCCAAAATAGTCTCGCTACTAAATGGAACGATATCGTCCACGTCGGGGACATTATTTACGTCTTCTACGGTAAAAACTTTCGCAAAAAAGTTATTGAAAATACCCGCCATCGCCTGAGGGTCAGAAGCCAAAGCGCCATTAACATCCACTAGAGGGCCTATGTCATCTTTTACCGGCTTACGATTATTAACGTATTCAAAAAACTTTTTTGGATTATGTTTACTATCCGCAGCTATAAGTATCTCTAAATTACGCTTGGCATTCCTAACTGATCTTTTAACCTGACGTCTAAGCTCGATATATCTATTAAAGTTAGCTCCCGTGCCATTGCGCTTATTAAGTCTATACCCTCTATTACGCTCATTTATGAACTCGCCTATTTCCCTAGTCCACCACTTCGGCCTACCCCGATTTCTAGCGCGCTTGGGCCTACGAGGAATAAACTCCCTTTCAATATTCCTAAAACTTTCTTTAAACGCCACCCAACGCAAATTTGTGTCATTACCCATAAATAAGTTATCCCAGTCCACTACTCTCATCCTATCCGCAAAACTATCAAAATTAGCACTACGAAAATCAGGGACTTCTATTACGTTACTATCCTGAGGGTTTTCTATCAATAACTTAAACCTAAGAATTTGATGATCACTACATCCTAAACTCTCGCCTAATTCTAAACCTTCGACTATATTCTCGCTATTCGTCATCACCAAATCTAAAATATCATCACCGCGCGTTGGTTCCGTAACTATCTGTCCTAAAACCTTATCGTCCATAAACTCAACCAATCTCAAACCCTCCTCATTACCAGTAAAATTCTCGTAATTAACATTAGGGCAGTTAAAGTCTCCGACAATTATACTATTCCGATTGTCAATAAAATTACCAAGTAGTGAGTAAAATCTAGTATCTGTATCGAGGGGTTGAACGGGAGGTCTATAAGCAACAACAAAATTAAAACTAATACTACGCGCCCTAACTTCAACTCATATCGCATTAATTGCTGCCGGAAAATCTAACTTAACCTCGATAGCCCTAAGGGAATTACGAATATACAGCAAAACGCCTCCACCAAACCTATGTAACCTATCATTAGTAAAGAGTTTAAAACCCGGTATATCAAGTTCCCCCAACAACTCCCGAGTCACGGTATTTAACCAAGTTTCAGTGACAGCAACTATATCATAGTTGCCGGAATAAATTATCGCCTTAAATTCATTTAATTTATTTCTAATACCACGCACGTTACAATAAAAGACGTTTAAGTTATTTATTACCACGGGACCGCGTTTTAAACTATTTATCACGTCGGGCCTGCGTTCCCCGGACCCACAACGTTTAAAGAAGGCTTCGACCTATACAGCTTTCGCACGTTTTCGTCTATTAACCTACCTAGCCAAGCATTACCTATTTCATTAAAATGCACCCCATCTTTTATAAAAAGGCTAGGATCACTGAATTCGGACCACAGCTTTACGAAGGGTACATTTTCCTCAGCACAAATCTCTTATAATTTATTATTCAAAAATATTGTTTTTGACGTAATCCTAAGACCCAACCCGTGCCTAGGGGTAATACCTAGAACTAAAGACCTATCTGACCTCGCCTTCAGGGACCTAATTAACCCCCTATATCTCTCCAAAAGGTCAGGCACTCTCGTATCGGGCCTATACGAGTCGTTGCCTCCTACCATCGTCACCAACATTGAGTGACGGGAGGCAACGTCAATCCTACCCACTTCGTCTCTAACTCTGTCAACCCTGGCCCCTGGGATACAGACCCTCCTCCTCTTGGTTGGATGCCGTTCAACGAACTCTTTGTCCATGTGGCGCACTAAAGAATCCCCGATTAAAATAGTTTCCCCCTCATTCACGTCCCTTTCCAAATGGGCGAAAGGGTTCGAAACCTCGATAGGGGGTGGATTCCTATCACCTAACGTACGCGGCCTAGCTCCACCCTTAACCTCTCTAAATCCCTCGCTATCTACTACTCTCGGACTAACCTTAACCCCTTCCTCAACTCTATCTAACCTTCCCGACAAGCTACCTAAACTAGAATCTAGGTTACGCACCTCACCCTTCAAATTACTAACGTCTTCAACGTTAGTATTGGTTCGGCTTCCGTCAACCGTAGCCCTACCCCTGCCCTCATCAAGCGTTGCAAGTCTTTCCGCTACCTCACCTACACTGCGTTTTAGGTCAATTAATTCCTCCATGAACTCGCAAAAGAAACAAACTGATCTATCGGTAATCGCCATAGGACCGCCGTTATAATCCCTAAATTCCGAATACCACCGGTTAACCCTACACCTAACACACGACGCTTTCTGCGACGGCATCGCTGAGTTAAAAATTAGTTTAAACCGTCACAGGTATAAGTTAAATTAAGCCGGCAGGCTATGAAAACTTCTAAATCGCTAAAAAACACTAATATTTAATTACTTAACTATAACAACGTGAATTTAAACGCAAGTATATAAAATTCAAAACTATCCAAAAGCAAAATTCTCAGCAATATAAAAAAGTAGATGCAATATCAGAGAGCTCAGGAAATGCGTCCGTTCAGTACAGAGTCTGGCTGATGATGAATGATGTTTATGATTACAGTAACAGAGTAGTAACTAATCGATGATGTCCCAATGACTTCTTTTTAAACTCCGTTAATTTGTTCTGGGCAGTGTGACAAGCAATCTTTTCCTAAAGAGCAAAGCGCTCACGTAAAGACGTATTGTCAATTTCAGACCTCGTGTCTCCCCGATTGGTCACCCGATTCCCCTGATTGCAGTACTTCAAATTTTTTTTCTCCCAATACCCCAACCCCGCGTGAAACCATCGATGACGCAGACGAAGTATGTTCGCATGTTTCGGAGATACCTTCTTGGGCTCATGAAATGGTGCTTTTTGACGAGAGCTCACAAATTTTCATGAAAACTTCTGTCAACAACCAAGCGGTTTGGCTCTTGTTGAAGACTGCTGTCAGGCGAATTACATTAAACAAGACGTATACAAGAAGTTACTCAAGATGGTTACGGAAAAATTCGATTTGCGTTCTCGTTTGACCTGCATTGATGATGGTTGGGAAGAATACAGTACCGGAGAAATTATTCCTATTGAGTTTGATTCAGTCCCTTATCTGACCCCATTTGTGGTCATATCTGAAGTAGACTGGAATGGAGATTTACTCTTGGGGATGAATTTCTTTATTACGCACGATTTCTATGTGCAGCAGTCCTAATTCGATGAGAGAACCCACCTTTCGAGTATGTTTGTCACCCCTACTCTTCGCTCTTTTCAGTTGAGGGTGAAAGATTTGTTTCAGAGAGCCCGAATGACTCCCTGTAATCAGTTTAAAATAAAGAGGAACTGCTACTAGATGGGAAAGATTCTTCATCAATCGTAAATTGTTCCGTTCCAGTTCCGACGAACGAGAAACTAGAAAGCCAACATACCTTTGGTAATTTTGAGCATGAAGACCCGAATGTCTTCACAGTAGACCCCTGTGACTCCATCGAGAGCGAGTCACTCCCTTCGGTTACAGTTACGCAGGAACTTGAAGTTCCCAGTGTTTCGGCTATTCCAAATAAATCTGAAGACTCATCTCCTTTGAGTTCCGATTTGGTCATTTCGCTTGAATCCCTATTTAAGGAAGATGACTTGATTCTGTTTTCAAAGGTAGAGGATTTTCCACCCAATTCAGAGACTAAGTACAGGTGCCGGGAGCGAACCCGAACCTACTCCGCCGTCGGAAGTTGTACGTACGGAAGGGCACGCGCGGAATATTCCTCAGTACCATAATATGATCACTCCAACGATCATTCTCATCTTCCTTCCTCAAACCCATAGTTTCATCCTTCTTGCTTCCTACTTTGCGGATTTTTCCCTTTGGCTCTTCCTGGACCCTCTTCTGAAACCAGTAAAAGTCATTCTTCTTAATCCCGACACACCACCGCCTTCGTGAGGAGCAAGGTTCGCATGGTCAGTCCACTGCTTCCCGGCATGTTGCGAATCCCTTTAACCGTATGACCCGCATGCTCCATCGCATGATAACCTAACCATGCGCCTAATTTATTTTGCTCCGTATGTTCCTGAAATTTACTCGTATGACCGAACATACCCTCAATTTAGGTTAAGTTTTTTTGTTTTTATTCTTAATTTATTCTTAATTGTACGGAACCTATAACCCCATGTTCAGTTCATTATAGTTCATAATTGATTTCTATTTTTAATTTTTGTTCTTAACTTTTTTTTATTCAATTAATCTTGAGTAATTGTCGTTAAATTGTTATTATACCATTTGTTAAGGTATCAACCAAAATTATAGCCAATTTTGACACTCCATACCAGAACGCCATTTTTCCCTTTCTAATAATTCTGTTACACCATTCTATTATTACTAATTACATAACTGTACCCTCACCATGAATTCCACTGAAACCTGTTATCACCTATGCCCGTCAAATCGTCAATTGAAATTCAATTACCGTACTGATACTTCTGATGTAATTACGTAAAATCTATAATCCCAACTGAATTTTATTACTTTTGACACATATTCGAATTCACTTTCCCTCCATATCCCAAGTCACTTTTGCATTGAAACTCAAACGCATACATCACCTATTAATACTACCTGTATTCGAATTTAATAATAATTGACTTTAAACTTAAAGGATTTTATAACCCTACTCCCAATTTAAATCATTATACATTACTAGTACAGTTCCCGCCGCCACAGTGCCACAAATGGGTTAAAAAACGGCCAAAAAACTGTAGTTTCTTAAGTTTCTCAAATTACTAAAAATATACTAAACAGATAATTAATTGTTAATTAGGCCTATGTTTTGCAGATTTTGTCAAATGACATACTAAAATAAGTATGGTTTCATTTTAATCACCATACACATCTATTGTTTAAAACATTATTTGATAACCTGCCACTATATCAGAAGGGGTAAATAAAAAACATCGTAATACCTCTTAAAGTTTATGAAATTAATTCCCCCAAAATAAGTGTGACAACTGATATGAAAAAAAGTGTAAATAGTGTAAACAAAATTACAAAAACTTCATATTTAGAACATATCTTCCTCATCAGAACTAATATTTAAATTCTCTAATATTTCACTCTCTTTTAAAAGTGAACGTGCCTCTTCTGACATCTCTCTCAATTTGGGGTTTCTATTCTTTTTTCGAACTGTGCTAATGACTGGATCGCTTGATACTAAAAGATAATGAATTTGATCTTGCATAGTATTCAGTCGAGATGTTTTTCTGGAATGATGGAGACGAACATTTCTTATTACTTTATGTAGACATTCTTGGCATTCTTCTGAGTAAGAACCAATTGGATATAGATGATTTTTCATCACCAAACCTCCATGTAGAAGTACTTTGTATACTGAAGCAGGAATTTTATACCATGGATATAAATTTACAATACTTACCTCTTGTGAGCTGTTTCAACGCTCAAATATGAAAAAAGACTGGACATTAGTCCCCGTAGTACGTGTCTTTTATACGACAATCTTGCAAACATGTATAAACGTGAATAAACATGGCGCTGCAAACTGAAACACTGTAACTGGGAATCACGCATCACTCTTCTTGCAGATTTAGTTAGTTAATACATGAAAAACATGTTCTAACACGCAAAGTCGCAAATAGTCGCAAAAACGTTTTGTTTCTTTGATTTACTTAAAGGTTGCATTAATGTTTAACACAAAAATTACATTCCCCAAAATCCCCCATTTTTTGTTTTGCTAATTTTACACATTTTCTAGATAACAATTTAATCTGTAATCTATGATATTGCCATAGTTTTTTTAATTAATGCTATCTTTTTAGTTTTCAATGAAAAAATATGCATGAAAATGTTCTAAACTGTTTATTCTTTCAATAGAACTAAGCAGAACATGAAACTACAGGCAATTTTTTGTGATATAGTAACTTCAAGTAAGTTGTTAGAACAAACATATTTTGTCCCCTCCAAGATATTTTAAGACAATGTATATTATTTCGTAGATTTTTCTTGCCTTAATGTAAGAGAATAAAATTTCAAATACTTAAATCAGGAAGTAGAAGTGTTTTATTTTGACGTGGAAATGGTTTTAATAGAATTTACTTAAATTTGTTATTTTTGGTTTTTGACCGTTTTTTAACCCATTTGTGGCACTGTGCGCCGCTTCGCTGACGGTTAGACAGGCTAAACTACAAAAAAAGAACCCAGCGTGAAAATTTTGAGCTTCACATTGTGTCAACATTTCTGAATCTGGTATCTCCCAAAACCTCCTCACCCCCATTCATACAACTTGGGGGCTAACCCCCTCCCCCATTACCCCCACCCCTCCCCATTACCCCACCCATCCCCATTACCCCCCCCCCACCCTTCCCCCATTGCTAAACTACAGAAAAGAACACAGTCATAAAAATCTTGAGCTTCACATTTCCGCCCGTAATACAATTTCTGAATTTTTTTTACAATTTCTGAATTTTTTTCTCACAATTTTTTCTCACAATTTCTGAAAGTGTGACGGACAGACAGACGGACAGCTCTCTTATTATAATATAGATTTTTAAACTTTGTTAATTCGAAAACTTTCGAAATCCCTACACATACACACGCATGTATGCACAATATATATATATATATTACTTGTTCGAATTTCTACATTTCTCCACAAACATTATGTATATAAATACTACAAACAAGCTACAGATACTGATTAGTGATTACACTTTCACCCAATTACACTCACCCATACTCTGAAACACTCGTGTAATCATTGGCATACTTACTGAAAAGGAAAAATCACTATTCATATAATATTTTTATCATACAAATCTTATTCTAAAATCATTGGCTACCACGATAAATTATATTTAATTGCAGGTAACTGCTTGATATTTACTCTGGATTATTTGAATTCATTTAACCTTAATTGCTCCTTACTATATATAATCTTGCCTGTTGCACTTATTCAGTTATTTTAACCAACCTCTAAGCTAATCTGTTCCTCAAAATTTCATAATTCACCAATGACCACTGTAGTATGGGCGCAAAAAGGGAGAGTACAGGAATGCTGCAATGTTGCAATGCAGTATTGATCAATGTTCCGAGATGTTGCAAAGGGGTTATGCAAAGGGGGGTAGGGGTTATGCAATGAAGGGGGAGGGTGTTATGCAATGAAGGGGAGGGGTTATGCAATAAAGGGGGAGTGGTTATGCAATGAAGGGGGAGGGGGTATACAACATCAGTGTTGCAAAGGGGGGTAGGGTTATGAAACAACTCAATGCTGCCAAGGGGGAGAGGAGAGGGAGCTTCGGTGGGAGAAGGGAGGATGACCTCCCCCCCAAAGGGGTAGCCTTAACCTAACAGAGGAAGAGAAAGGAAACGGAGGAGGTCTTTGGGGAGAAGGTGGGATGTCCTCACCCCCCAAAGGAAAACCCAACCTAAGCCTTAACCTAAGAAGGAAGGAGAGACAGTTCTTCATTCCACCAGAGTCCGACGCATTATGAGCGTCCTGGGCCAAGCAGGTGTTATATAGAGGATCGTGAGTTGCCAGATATCACTTATTTATATATGAAGGGGTTACCAGAGAGCATTTATTTTAGTTGTTCAGGTATACCTTATTAGGGTGAGTTGCTAGATACCACCATTTATTTTATTTACATGAGTTGCCAAATAATGTTTTTATTTGTATGAGGAGAGTTGGCAGATACCACCATTTATTTTAATTTTTATTTATATGAGGAGAGTTGGCAGATACCACCATTTATCTTATTTACACGAGTTGCCAAATAATGTTTTTATTTACTTATTTATTAAAAGCAAGAGCGACTTTCTCCTTAAAGTTGTTCAGAAAGAGAACTAATTATTTAAAAGAAACCCAATATTAACAATAAAAGAAATACATTTAAACCGAAATAAATAAAACACCATTACATCATTCTGTTTATTTAGACGAATTAGTGGAATCAGAAATATATAGGAAATATACAATCAAACGATGGAATGATAAAAAATAAAATAAAAAATAATAATATAAGAAATATGAACGAGGAATATGTATATAATGAAAAAATAATATAACTATCAATATAACAGTACAGGAGAAATATACACACACAATTATATTAAATAATTAAATATATTGAAAATAAATACACACACTTTGGGTTCCACTGGGCAAAACACTAAACTCGAACATAAACGAGTCTACAGGTACATCATTATTGCTTTGCATTACACAATAAATACGAATTTACATTATTTCGCCGGTCAAGTTATAGGGAGTCCTATACTCGATGTAATTGGTCTTCATTTCGTACAATACTATTTTTGTGCCCGCTTTACTTTCGGATGGTGAGTTATCTTTAAACGAATTCAATCAAAGGCACACACAAAGAGGCTTTCGTTAGACAAAACATCAAATACAAGTTTATAAACACTCCTTTCCAATCGAGGGTTTATTTTTACCGACCAGACTTTTCATACGTGATCACTTCTTCACATAGCATAGTGGCAGTTGAAATAATCTTCTAAGTCGTAACGACATCTCCCCATTATATAAAGAAACAGTTCTTCAGGGTGAACTCATTGCACCTGTATTTAGTTTGCTTCCTCTTTTCAAGGTATCATCTGTAAATTATTCACAGAAAACAAAAATAACTGCAAATTTTACTGTAGAGATGAATGAGTAGGAAAACTGAACCGCGCATCCGATTTTTAGGCGAGGCGACCCTAGTTGCTACTTGCAACGAATCGCCTTTGAAACGATCTAAGTACACCCTTCTAAAGGCCTGGAGATACCTGATACCCTTAAAAGTATAGTAACATCAGACTTTTCAATTAACCACTGTTAATTTGAATGTTATTCATTTTATTTCGCGCATGTTCCAAGTCTTTTAACCTGTTCAGATTTCCTATCAATGTTTTGGGGACATTTATTTGTTGTAGTCTTGCTTTAATATGCTTCCATCCTGATGGTGAGGGCCTATCCCACTTTCTCACCAGATCATTGACGATGTCTACGATATTCGAGGGGAGAAGGTGGGATGTCCTCACCCCCCAAAGGGAAACAACCTAATCGAGCGACTTTTCGACTAACAATTTACAATAAATCATGGATTATTCTATAGACCATAGAGTCATACCACCTAAAATCTGAAAGGAACTCACTACCTTCAGTGCAGAACATTATATTCAAACCACAAAGCTCCTAATTTTTATCCCATCTTTATATATATATATATATATATATATATATATAATATATATATATATTATATAATATATATATATATATATATTCAGAGAGAGTGAAATTTGAAAAAGAGATTCATTTAATATCAACCTTTGCTTAATGAGAAAGGTAAACCGTGACATACCGTATGAATATTGGTATCATCCACGTTTCAAAACCGAAAAACAGACTTCAAATACCATTTAATCCAATTGTACATTAAAAGAAAAAAATTCTTACAATCATAACGAATAATTATATAATTATTTAAAAAAGAAAAGAAAGTATTAACTTCTACAAAAGATTTTCTATCTTAATGATACCATTTCAATCACCCCTATTAAAATTTCTATCAATTCAATTTATTAATTTTTAAACATTTTACACATTTAGGTTATTTATAATAATAATAATAATTAGTAAATAAATTACATTCATTTACTTTTGTCAATCCTCGCTATATAATTTTTCTTAAAATCAACTTCTCTTTTTAATCCACAATAATGTGTAACAATGTAAAACTCGATTCGGAAAGCTTTTTATAAATTTAGAGTTATTAATAACTTCAACTTACTACATTATTTCCTACCTGATCCATCCTTCATGCAATAAAAAGTTCTGCTTTACTTTACTCGCAGTTCTTAGTCATAAGGATTTTAGATCCTACCATTTACCATAGAGTAACAGTTGAAATTTCTAGAAGCATCTACAAAATATGAAATGAGCTAGTTATTTATAAATTTCTTATAATTTCTGTGCTCATGTGGAAAGCAACATAAAAATTGTACTGAATACTTATATAAAAACTAAAAAAGAAAAGAAAATGATTGTTCTTCACAACTTCTTGCATAATAAATTTATTGTCTAAATGACATTCTCAGGAAGGAAGATTAGGTGACGTATGGCGTTGTATATATATATATATACAGTGGCGGCTCTGGCCTAGAGGCTGTGAGGCTGCAGACCCCCCAACTAAAATGACGAATAATGCGTCTCTACGGTCTCTTTATTTTATTTAAAGTGTTGTATTAAACAAAAAATGAGATTCTAAACTAAACTGATTTTTATATATTAATAATGTGACGAAATAAAGATAACTTCCAGCAAACAATGATGAATAAAAGGTTATTTAAAATGTAATATAAATATAGGGCCTACCGCGCTAAGATGTAAATTTTAAGGCTGCAATCGTGCAGTCTATACACAGTATACAGGGTATGAGATTTAGTGAGGACTGTGAGGTGAGTGCGGTCACTGCACTGCTGCCAGGTGCACGATGTCCCTAATGATTAATTTCACGTTTAATTCGCTATATTTGATGAAAGTTGATCTATTTAAATTATACTTCCGTCACCGTGTGTTAATATCAAACTATTAAAAACTGAATTTTCAAATACATTATTGGTAAAGTAGAAGATAATGATATGATATGCAGCAAAATTTGGATCTTTTAAGTCTGCAGCAGATGCAGCCTGCTAGCGTACAGTTGCAGACGGCACGTGACGGCAGTGTTCGGACGCTGGTTATCAAGTGTGGTCAGTCATTG
This sequence comes from Bathynomus jamesi, assembly GCA_023014485.1. NCBI lineage: Eukaryota > Metazoa > Arthropoda > Malacostraca > Isopoda > Cirolanidae > Bathynomus > Bathynomus jamesi. Next base: position 105,493 of record JAJOZX010001005.1, read on the forward strand.
TTTCCTGTGCTAGGCTGATCGTGCTGCTTTTTCAATTAAATTTATTATTGTGAACCAGATTTCTACTTGGTTATTTTGATTCAATTAGCTTATCTAAAACTTTTATTTCTCCCTTACATACAAGCCATGGAAAATACAGTGACGTTTTTGAAATCAATTAAATTTTCAAACCTAACCTACCTCGAAAAGGTTGAAATTAAAAACATTTTATTAAGCTAGTTTTCTTAATTTTTGTACCTTATAAGTATTTTCGAAAGCTACAGCCTTCCCACTTTATCGAGTCTAGAGCCGCCACTGTATATATATATATATATATATATATATATATATATATATATATATATATATATATAGTATGTCCGTCTTATTTTATTCTTATTTGCTCTTTTAGATAGGAAGAAAAAAACAGAAAAGAGAAATAAGCGAATAAGATAATTCATGAGCGTTGAAATCTCTACATTGGAGGTAAATCTTGTACAGTAATTAAATTATAAATAATGGACTTATTTTATTGCATTTTATTTGATAAATCTAACCGAGCGAATGGTGAAATAAATATAACGAAATAGGAATATATATATATATATATATATATATATATATATATATATATATATATATATATATGTTCTTCGGGAACCTTATCCTCAATAGGAATATGAAAACAAGAGATACGACTCTCAACATTTATTGGCCAAACGTTTCGGTCCACTCAGGGGCCATCTTCAGTGACTAAATACAAGCATCTAAAAAACAATCATATAACTAAAGTAAATACAAATGTCATAAATATACTGTACAATAATAAAATCTAATACAAAAAGTAAAAAAAGTAAAAAAAAAAAACTTGAGAAAAAACTATCTGGATTATAAGACAAAATAAAAGAAAGTAAAAATAAAACAGAACAAACCAAAATCTCAAAGTTAAAAAATTTAAAAAGTTTAAAAATTTAAAAATTTAAAACGTTTGGCCAATAAATGTTGAGAGTCGTATCTCTTGTTTTCATATTCCTATTGAGGATAAGGTTCCCGAAGAACACTTCTATCGTAACTACTCTTCGTAAAAGATATAATGAAGACATTGTACGACGATTCCGTGCCCTTGAAGGGGTTTCAAAGAAGCTGGAGAAAGCAAAATTGGACGCTCGTTTCTTGACAATTTGCAAAGGTTAAGGTTATGTACCCCAATTTATTTGCTTTATACTATATAAAAAATATTTGATGCACAGTGAACTCTATCGTTCTTGGACTAGTAAACTTCTTTCCTTCGAGTTAGCCTCAAAACGTAAACTTGTTTTAAAATTGGGTAATCAATTGCTCATATTGTCACAACATTTTAAGTCTGTGTCTTGCCTTGATTTTATTATTTTAAATAGTTATATTTCGAGGTATGTATCAAAATTTTATGCCACCTCATTAACTCGTCAAAATTCTAAGCTTCAACAGTTGGGTTTAAATTTTGATGTTAATCTTAATAGAGATGAAATTATTTCTAATTTTTCCAATAAGGTTTTATCAACTGAAGAAAAAAGAATTTTATCCTTGGGATTGGATTTTAAACTTCCCATTTTTAAGCTTGACTTTTGTCGTTATTTTTTATGTTTTGAAAAACTTTGCCATCATATTAGTCTTTTTCCCTCTTTCCTTCAGCACTCTAGTCCATTGGAGGATATTAAGCTTTTGGCAAACAAGTTCTACTATAAGTTTGATGGGTTTAAGGTTTTTTGTCCAGTTTTTAGTTTTAGTGATTTTAAAGTTCTCACAAACTTGCGGAGGGATAAGAATGTAATTATTTTTAAGCCTGATAAGGGTAAAGGTGTTATCTTGGACAGACAAGACTATTTAAATAAAATGTATAATTTACTTTCTGATTCTACCAAGTTTTTGAAACTGCAGACTGATCCATTTAAATATATTGTGAAACTGGAGGACAGAATCAACAACTTTTTACGTTCTCTAAAAATTCGTGGGCTTTTGATCAACTATTACGATAAGCTTTTTGCTTCAGGTACTAGCCCAGGGGTTGTTTATGGCCTACCTAAGACCCATAAACCTGGAGTTCCGCTTCGTCCCATTCTAGCAGCCATAAACACTCCAAGTTATAACCTCGCAAAATTTTTGGTCCCAATCATAGACCCTCTCACACGTAGTCGTTTCACTTTGCGAGATTCATTTGAGTTTGTTGATTGTGTCACCAAGTTGAAGTTTAAGGATTGTTTCATGGCTTCCTTTGATGTTCAGTCTTTGTTTACCAATGTACCTGTTTTAGAAACTTGTGATATTATTATAAATTCTTTGTTTGGTTCTACTAATAACATTTTGGGATTAAGCAGACAATTGTTTTCAAAACTTCTAAAGTTATCAGTCCAGGATACAATATTCTTTTTTAATAAGGAACTTTTTCACCAGCACGAGGGAATGGCAATGGGTTCGCCCCTTGGTCCGTCCTTTGCTAACAGTTATCTTTTTTTTCACGAGGAAAAGTGGCTGAGTGATTGTCCGCTTGATTTTAAACCTATTTTATTTAAACGTTATGTAGATGATTGTTTTGTCATTTTTAAGCATAAAGATCATGCCCCTTTATTTTTAAATTACATTAATACTAAGCATCCTAATACTAAATTCTCCATGGAAGTAGAACAATACAATAAAATTTCGTTTCTTGATGTTACCATAAATAACATAGTACAGGCTTCTCAACACAAGTATTTGGAAACCAACTACTACCCAGCTCGGTACTCATTTTTTCAGCAATATTCCACTTAGTTTTAAGGTGGCTAGTATTAAGAGTCGTATTTTTAGAGCCTATCACCTTTGTTCAAATTGGTGTTTATTTGACTTAGAAATTCAGTACCTTAAGAGATTTTTTAACTATAATTTTTATTGTACTTTGACTATTGAGACTTTAATTTCTAAATTTCTAAATAACCTATATTCGCCCAAAATAATTCAGTCCACGGTTCCGAAACAGAAGGTTTATCTTAAGCTTCCTTTTTTTAGACCAACTAACTTTTCAACTTAATAAAGATGTCCACTCTATTTTGGACAGACACTTCCCTCAGTGCGACTTTATAATTATTAATTCTAATTCTAATTCTCTGCAATCCCTTTTTCGCCATAAAGATGACGTCCCCGTTCTTTTGAAATCCTTTGTTATTTATTTATATACATGTGCGACCTGCCAAAGTCGTTATGTGGGGCAGACTGCCCTACAGTTAAAACTTAGGATTTCGAAGCATTTGGGTTTTTCTTATCGAACTTCTCGCCCTCTTTCCACTCCTGAATCCTCTGCTATTCGGCACTATTCAGAGACCCATGACCCCCCGTGCCCCCAGGACTCCTTTTCGATTTTGTCGTCTGCTTCTAATTCGCTTGATCTTAAAATTTTAGAATCCCTTTTTATCAAGAAATTAAATCCAGAATTAAACGACAGCCTTTCCTCGATAAAATTACATACTTTCTAACCAACCAACACCTTTTTAACGCAACTTACACAATAACTTAAGTTTTCTCTTCTTTCCTTTCTCTACACTTGGCATTTGTAATTTTTACCATCCAGATCAGTCCTTTTTTAAATTTTTTTTTTAAATTGTAAAATTTTTTAAACTTTTTACATTTTTTAAATTTGAATTTTTGGTTTGTTCTGTTTTATTTTTACTTTCTTTTATTTTGTCTTATAATCCAGATATTATTTTTTTTTAACTTTTTAACTTTTTGTATTAGATTTTATTATTGTACAGTATATTTATGACATTTGTATTTACTTTAGTTATATGATTGTTTTTTAGATGCTTGTATTTAGTCACTGAAGATGGCCCCTGAGTGGACCGAAACGTTTGGCCAATAAATGTTGAGAGTCGTATCTCTTGTTTTCATATTCCTATTATACAGGGTGTCCCAGAATTAACTATCTATTTCAATGAAATCGGACAAATTTAATAAAAACTGACATAATTTTGTGTTTATTACTAAATTATGATACAAAAACAAATAGATTTATAAATCATAAGTCAAAACTTTATTTACTTGAATGTGATAAGCCTTTTTCATCAGTGTCGAACGCAAGATTCTATGAACTGTTGTCTTGGATATGTTGAGTCTTCGACCGGCCTCCCTAACCGAAGTTGTTGGTTCATCCTCAAACAATTGTCGTACCTGTTCGGTACTGTTACGTGCTGTCCTTGCGCGTCCTTTTTCCACCTCGTCGTGTACGGATCCAGTTCTTTTAAATTTGTTCACAAGTTCACGAATCGCTTTGTCTGTAGGACCGGTTCTGTGGAATCTTCTTGTAAATTTTTCTCTGATTTCATTACATTGCATTCCTTTGATACGGGATGTTACAACAAAGATGCGTTCTTGTGTATTCATTATTAATAGGGTTCTGAAAGAGAATGAAAATAAAACTAAGAAAAACTATGAAAAAATTCTGAAAATAAAATTATGAAAAAAATTTAGAAATTTATACATTTTTAACACATATTAAACATGATAAACATAAATAAAAGTGTGTTTTTAAAAAATTTGTCCGATTTCATTGAAATAGTTAATTCTGGGACACCCTGTACTGTATATATATATATATATATATATATGTATAAGAATCACACAATTTGAAAGAGTTACCAGTACGAACGACATGAAAATGTATTTAAAACTACTAAAATATCGATTTGTCATCTTACCGTAATAAATCTCGAACCCACACAAGTTTTTTTTTACGCTTCTCAAACGAGAAAAATTTATTCTATTAACCATAATTATTTGAAACATTTTATTTTTTGTGAGAAAAATAACCGAATTATTTCAGTACCTATGTTCCAGACATTTATTTCTCCTACGAGTGAATTTTTATAAAGATAAACGCATGAGATTGCCACAGTACTTTTCAAGTTCTTGAGCAAATGTTACTTAATGTCGTGTATCTCATTTTGTCTAACGCTTAGATAATGTTTCATAATACATGTCAAGTGGATTTTTCCGCAGATCATTTTATAAGATAAACATCGCATACGCCTACTCTTTTGTTTCAACAGGGCCAGAAACTTATGGGGTACGGGTGAGGGTGGGGGAGGATATGAAATATATCGTGAAGGCTAAGGGTATCTCTGTATATATATATATATTTAAAAGGTCTATTTTAATTAAACTTACAGATCTACAATCTACGCCATTTTGCAGAGCTTTTTTTTTTCAGTTTCTTTTATGTTAATTATAATAAATACCAAATAAATTAAACCATCATGGTCTTAACTGCACTCCTAACCTAGCTTAACTTGTGATATTTTCTTAAGTGGTGATTGCACGATGTATATTCCAGCCATAAAAAATGAGAATGCGGTGTAAGACAATAAAAATAAACTATCTCTCTCTCTCTTTCTCTCTCTCTCTCTCTCTCTCTCTCTCTGTATCACACAAATATTTTAGGAACTTACCAAAAGATATATTGTATAAAAGAATGAAAAAGTAGCATTTCTATCCTCTAATAAAGGTGCATCTATATATCATAGAAACACAAAGCGTACACGACACTGATCCCCACAAGGAAAAAGAAAAAATTGTTCCAAGGCTTTTCGTTTATTCAGAAGTACACCTCGTCAGGGAATGATTCTCTCTTTTGCGTCGTAATTTCATTTAGATTATTCATGCTCATATTCAGGGCCCACATTATCTATAAGGTCTGTGGCACGTGGAACACACAGCCTTCAGAAGATGTGAACAGTTCCTCCGTGGATCAGTTCAAGTAAAGGATAGATTGAATCTTGCACACTATTTGAAGGTGTAGGAATTTTTCCCTGGCGCCCGCTGCTAGTAACAACTCTACGGTATGGGAAGCATTGCTTTTTGAGGTACTTCTTGTCCTTGTAACTCTCTCTCTCTCTCTCTCTCTCTCTCTCTCTCTCTCTCTCTCTCTCTCTCTCGAAGACGCTGGAAATTGTGGAAGACGTCCCAAAAATACTTCAAATTATATATATATATATATAATATATTATAATATATATATATATATATATAATATAATTATATATATATATATATATATATATAATAATTATATATATAATATATAATATAATTATATATATATATATATATATATATATATATATATATATATATATATATATATATATATATATATATATATATATATATGATGAATTTCGCAATTAAATACATGAAATAAATATCGGTGCTCTTCCAATATGTGCTCTACCGCGAAACTGTGATCTACCATATTCCAATACGTGCTCTACCGTGAAACTAGCCTTATAAGGCTAACTAACGAAAATATCATGACTTAACCTAACCAATCGTTAGGTCAACTATACGCCCTTGACGATTGGTTAGGTTAAGTCGTGGTATTTTCGTTAGTTAGCCTGGAATATGGAATATTAGTTGGAATATGGTAGATCACAGTTTCGCGGTAGAGCACATATTGGAAGAGCACCTAAATATCTGATGCAAGCCCACAAGAAAAAAGAAAAATGAATCCAAGGCTTTTCATGTATTCAACAGTACACCTCGTCAGGGTATGAAGGAAAAGACAAGAGCCCAAAATTATTTATCTCTGTACATCGTAAACAAAATAGTTAGGAGGGATTAGCGAGAACTAACGAGTACTAATTAAAGGCAAAAGATATTCATTTTACTTATGTCTCTCGAGTGGGGGTATTGTCCATAACCAATGTAACCTAACCCATATCCAAAATGGGAAAGCTGAGATATATTGATCGAATCATTCCTTAACTTCGTACAATTTATTTTCGTTCCTCTCAACTTCGTTCTTTGTTTTCTCTTCCTGCATCGTACCCTTTCTTATCTACTAAAACCTTTACAGAAAAATAATTTATGCCTAAATTGCCGTTTTCCTCAAATTAACACTAATCATACCTCATTGAAATTAATTTTAATGATATATATATGTGTGTGTGTGAATTCATTGTCTTAATTAATATGTTTGTGGCCATATATATATATATATATACACACACACACAGTATATAAAAAATTACTCTTACGACTATATGTGTATATATAGGAATGTATCTATATATATCTATATCGTAAAGAACGACGCTTGTATAGGAGATATTCCGCGCAAGACGAGAAAGAGAAAACAACAAATGAAAAAATGAAGTACCACCTGGGAATCGAACCCGGGATCTTCCGATTGCCGGTCAGACGCGATAACCACTACACCATGGACTTCACTCTTCCAAATGCCGTAATTCCTCTACATACTCGCAGAAACCAATGCCCCAAGGGGGCACCTCCCTCATGCCGTAACATTATATACATTCAACTGCAAAGAACACGCAGTATAAATAACGTAAAGAACGGCGTTGTATAGGAGATATTCCGCGCAAGACGTTATTTATACTGCGTGTTCTTTGCAGTTGAATGTATATAATGTTACGGCATGCGGGAGGTGCCCCCTTGGGGCATTGGTTTCTGCGAGTATGTAGAGGAATTACGGCATTTGGAAGAGTGAAGTCCATGGTGTAGTGGTTATCGCGTCTGACCGGCAATCGGAAGATCCCGGGTTCGATTCCCAGGTGGTACTTCATTTTTTCATTTGTTGTTTTCTCTTTCTCGTCTTGCGCGGAATATCTCCTATACAAGCGTCGTTCTTTACGTTATTTATACTGCGTGTTCTTTGCAGTTGAATGTATATATCTATATGTATCGAGAAGGATCGAAATCGTCAAAGATGCAAAGTCAAAAACATTTACATTTTTTTCAAAACGCAGTGTACTCTCAACGATATGAAGCAACGTTAATTCTGGTCAGTAGTTGGATGGGAGATCATCTTCCGTGTACAGATAATGTGACAACCTATGGTTGAGTTTTCGTTTCTCTACAACATTTAGCCTTATAAATCACGCTTATTTTTTGCATGTATTTTGTTTATTTTATATTTTCTTCCGTAAAAGCAATAAAAACTTTAGTTTATCGGTATTTATCAACTACCTCAAAGCAATTTTTTAATTTTAATTTTAGATGGAAGATGGACATAACACATTTTACGCTCTTTTTAACAAGAAATTAGTTGTAGGTATTCAGTAAAACCTGATTTTAGGAGTCTAAATTACTTAAGGTGTAAGATTCATTGTCATGAACCTCATATTTAACATGTAATTCAAATGAACTGGTTTACCAAGTCATTTAACACCGAGAAATTTCAGCTCTTGAGATATGGTAGAAAAGAGGAACTTAGACTACATATGCTACAGATACAGAGGAAATTCAAAGAAGCACGAAAGCGATCGATCTGGGGGAGGATGATAACCGATGATGCGAAATTCGAAACACAAAATCAGATAACGTTAAATAAAACAAAAAGAGTCGCGGGACAGGTACTAAGAACGTTAAAAAAGAACAGGACAGTAATGATTCCCTTGCTAAAAACACTGTTTATAACAAAACTTGAATACTGCTCAGTTTTGAGTTTTGACACCCCTTATAAAAAGGAAGAAACTATTAAACTAGAAGAAACGCAAAGACATTTTACAGCAAAGATTGATGGATGCAAAGAACTCAACTATTGGGAAAGACTACATAAACTAAATCTGTACTCCTTGGAAAGAAGGAGAGAGAGGTATACCATAATCTACATATGGAAAATGACCGTAAAAGTGGTACCAAACCTAAAACTAAACCCAATTACCATTCAAACAACACTAGAAAATAGGAAAGACCGAATGTGTAGTTTTCCGAAATTAAAGACCCGACAAGGGACCTCCTCAACACTTAAGGAAAATAGCTTGGTTTTCAGGGGCTTTTCAACCAGCTTCCAAAGGACCTCAGAAACGTTACAGGGGTAAAAGTTGGTCTTCAAGAGAAGACTAGATGCCTGGCTCAAGACGGTACCAGATGAGCCGGGTGTACCTGGCTATGTACGGTGGAGAGCACAAGCAACTCGCTCCTCCACCAAGCCAGACCAAGAGGAGGGGTCACCAGCTTGATCTCCGTGTGAAGAGAGACTAACGCACGAAACAGAAACATGGTTAATCAAGTCCGCCAAACCGAAAAGATCAATATATATATATAATTATATATATAATATATATATATATATATATATATATAGTAGCCCCAATAGTAAGTCACATTTTTTGGCAATTAAATTGAACTTTGTAAACCAGTTCATTTGAATTACATGTTAAATATGAGGTTCATGACAATGAATCTTACACCTTAAGTAATTTAGACTCCTAAAATCAGGTTTTACTGAATACTTACAACTAATTTCTTGTGAAAAAGAGCGTAAAATGTGTTATGTCCATCTTCCATCTAAAATTAAAATTAAAAAATTGCTTTGAGGTAGTTGATAAATACCGATAAACTAAAGTTTTTATTGCTTTTACGGAAGAAAATATAAAATAAACAAAATACATGCAAAAAATAAGCGTGATTTATAAGGCTAAATGTTGTAGAGAAACGAAAACTCAACCATAGGTTGTCACATTATCTGTACACGGAAGATGATCTCCCATCCAAATACTGACCAGAATTAACGTTGCTTCATATCGTTGAGAGTACACTACGTTTTGAAAAAAAATGTAAATGTTTTTGACTTTGCATCTTTGACGATTTCGATCCTTCTCGATACAGAGATATATAAAGGGCGTCCCAAAAAAATGTATACACACTTTAACAGCTGATAGCTCAATTGATGTTTCTTTCTTTCCAAGTTAAACCCATTAGAATTAATAATGGCAGTCAGACTAAGCTTTGAACAAAGGAAATTCATTCTAAAATGCTACTGGAAGTGTGAAAACGCAGTTGAAGTGCAAAGACAGTTTAGGAGGGAGTTTCAAACAGATCCACCAACGCGACTTACCATCACTCGAATTAGAGATAAGTTTGAAGCCGATGGAACTGTTCAGAATGTCCACAAGAAGCGTTCCGGAAGACCACGGACATCGACAAGCCCCACAAAGCAAGAAAGAGTACTGGAAACGTATCACCAAAGTCCAAGAAAATCTGTGCGGCAAGCGAGTCGTGAGGTAGGAATCTCAGATTCGTCTGTCCAACGCATTTTGAAGCGCTGTCAATGGAAAAGTTACATTCCAAGATTAGTCCATGCTATTAATGAAGATGATCCGGACCGAAGAGTGGAGTATTGCGAGTGGTACTTGGCACGATGTGGATGTGGATTGGACGAAGGGGTTTCGTAGAATACCCTCCGCGTTCACCAGACCTCACACCACTAGACTTTTTTTTATGGGGATACTTAAAAGACAAAGTCTACGCTATAAAACCTGCAACAGTCGCTGAATTGAGAGCAGCCATTGAACGAGAATGCACACAAATACCAAACGAAATGTTTCGTGATGTTTGCGATTCCATTGCTTCGTTATCAGCAGTGCCTGGACCAGAACGGACGTCAGTTTGAAAACAGGCGTTGACAAAACAATTAAATAATGTCTGTAGATTCTATTACATTTTGAAAATGAAATGTATTTTAATAAACACTGCCTTTATAATTATTTAAAGTGTGTATACATTTTTTTGGGACGCCCTGTACATTAGGGTGTGTCAATTTTAGGGGTGAAATGACTAAATTGAAAATCATGTGATTTGGTAGCAATTTAATGTAATCATTTAGCATACAAAATAATATCCTTGCTTCATAAACAATAAAAAATAACTCCTACCTACATCAATTTTAATTAAAAAATTCCATTTTTCCATAAATTCGTAACAAAATAACAAATGTGCGCAAACATCCTATCAACATTTAAAGTGGCAATAAGATATCATTCAGAGTCTTTATTTGAAAGTAACCAATGCAGTCATGTCCTTTTTGCTGCGGTTCCTTGACATCAGCATTCGGCTTGCTACTTGCGCTTTGATGTAGCCTTCTCGCCTCTCGTGACTGTAAACTTGACTAGCTGCTTCTGTGACCATTTTCACACATCTCTCCACACTCTGAGTGTGAGAAGGCCACTTTGGCACTTGCATTGGGGCCTCTTTAAGTTGTGTTAAATCTTTGTTTGTTATACATGTTGTCAGTGGTGGCTCCAAAACTTCCGAACTCAAGTTAACTAATTCTGACAATTTCGTGGCATTGACGTTTATCGGAGGTACCTTCTTTGTCTGAACAGAGCAGTCTCCCAGCTGGTCATCATCTAGTGATGTTCCTCTAAGCTTTAAAATGATTTCCACAGCCTCAGTTCGCTCTTTGGTACATTGGCTGCAGAGTATTGCTTGCAAAACTGCCTCTGGCCTAGCATACCAAGCGGACCTTCTCACCACAGGTAACACGATGTCCACCACTACTTTCCTTTGGATTCTCAGTAGCTGTAACTGAAACAAGATGTGGTTGGGCGCCTCCATCCACATTGGATTAAATTTTACATTGAACCAGTGAGGAAGATAAAACCCAATAATAAATTCAACAAACAACATCAAATTCTGTAGCATTTTGCCCTTCAGTGCATGTTTGGAAACCCAAATCCTGCAGAAACGAATCGCTGTAGTTAACCAACGACTGTGACTTACGGGTCCAATCTCCAAGAGAACCAGATTTTGAGGCAACTCTCCTGATCTGATTGCTTGAACAATACGATAAGCGTAAGATTGATCCGTGCTGAGGTCTTTGATAACTTCTTCAGACAACACTGGAAGGGGAGGGCCTACTTCGACCTTTGGAAATTTTGTATTTATTTCTAATTCCGTTGCTTCATCTAGCATGTTGCCAAGGGGGCCTGACCACTTGTTGTTGCTCTTTGTAGGACCATCAAGTTCCTGGATGAGACGACGAAGAGGTAGTTCCCCTGTGTGCAAATCACATACAATCCAAACAAGCCTTCTTCCAAGTTTTTTCTCTAAATGCGTCATAACACCGCCCTGCCATCCAGTGTTCACCGCAGTTGAGTCTCCACCAACGGCCTGCAGTGAACTGTCAAGTCTTCTTTCTTGAAGCCAACATATTATTTGATCAGCAATTGCCTCTGCATGTTTCTTGCCTTCTACTTCTGCTTCAGGAACAAAGTGAAACAAATAGCGGCCACCAGATTCGGAACACAGAGAGTAGTGTTCTTCTTTGATGAGACCGGGAAACTTTCTGTCCATTCCCTCTACCTCGAGGAGAACTTTTGTGTCATCTCTTCTTCCATCAAACAAAAGGCAAGAGAGACCTTCCTCCTTCAAATCTTTTTCATGCTGATCAGATATTTCCTTCATTATTTTTTCTAGTAAATAGCTGGAATAGTTTGCCGGTAGAAGTAATTAGTAGCACGTCTATAAACATGTTTAAAAATCGATTAGACGCATATGTTGATAGATTGAGTATAGTTTAAGGTAGTAAAATTAAGGGTGGATAAGATAGATTTTGATTCTCTTTTCATTAAAGATCACAATAACTAGACTAGAGGTCATAGTATGAAATTATTTAAGCCAAGATGTAGAACAAATTTAAGAAAACATAGTTTTACAAGTGTTGTGGGATATAGGGAGCCAGCATCTTGGGTTAGGGGATACTCTCTGTCCTTACACACCCCATTTAAAGAGATTCCTCTGCCGAGCAGTGCCCCCCATAGTACTGTGAGGTATTGAAAAACTCATGATCTTCACTTGTCCCACAAACACCTTTAAATGGGAGACCCAAAATGGGTGCACACACATTTCTACATTACTGTACAGTCTCTACAGCCACACCTACGCTTTTCCTGCTAAGTATATATATTGTAATGTATATGGTTGTAAATTGTGACTTGGTCCGCAATTGATATGGACCGTGACTTATTTTTGGTTGGCAAGGTACTGGTATTGATGGATACCGTAATGAAATTGACTGAATTCTTTGGATCTGATATAATTGCATGTCAGTTATAAATAGATATAGAGTGTAACATATTTGTGGATAGTAGTCTATTATGACTTGATCCTCTGGATCCAGAGATTCTATCTTTACTTTTAAATTGATAATTATTTTTAAATTGATAATTATTTAGATTTGTAAAAATTGGTTGTTGACAATGTACAGTGCTTACAATAAGTCTCGCGCCTCTCTCTCGTCTCAAGCTTGTCTGTTAGGTATAAAATGGGCGGTCCTTATGGTAGCGGAGGTGTGTTCGGATTGGTGCACATAATTGCTCTAACCCCATCAATGACGTCCATTATTACGTCACTTCTGCTACATTTTAGTGTTTAAAATACAAATGATTAAGAAGCAGTATGACCAAGTTTCGGGATGTTGGGATGGTTATGGAGCAATCCTAGTCATCATAATATTAGCTGGGCATTACATTATACCGTCTCAATATATACTGTAGAGTGTAGACTATAGAGAACGACTAATTCGGCAAATATCCCAAATCATGGCATGATACCTAAGTTATTTTGACGCAGGTCTAAATTATTTGCTCAAATGCAATGATTGATATTAAGTAATTGTTGGGAAATGTCAATATTGTTGTTTGTGATACATATCCTACGTGAAGAATCTAATGACCAAATTCCTCAGTGAACCTCTCACGCGCTCGCATTTCGAGGAAGTCACGGTCGTCTCACTAATAGATAGTTTATCCATTGTTTTAAGTGGTAACCTATTCCATCTTATGAAAGTCATTAGTCTAAAGCAAGACTGGTGGGCCGTGAATCAGATAAATTTGCATTTGATTTGTTCATCGTAATTATTACGTAATATAGTATACTGTATATAGTAGTATATAAGAGTTTATTGGTAGCATATCATATGACAATTCCCATAAACATGTGATGGCCTCGATGTTGCCAGTTTTTATTTTTTTCCTGAAACTATTACCTTCTCATAGTTTGTTTCAACAACGCATATATTATCATCTCCACGAGCGTAGACATTGCAAGAAAAGATTCTAACTAAGGATAAGTAAAGTTCTTTCATGGTCACAATATATACTTTTATAGATGTCAAACATAAAAATATAATAAAATTCTATATTAACATAAATATATATTCGATACACATTTACGTCATGGCTTTAACATCAGTATTTCGTATAGCTTCCTCCGGCATCAATAATTTCTTGCAATCGTTGCGGCATAGAAGAGGCCAGATTGTATGGAATGTTTGGTGTTCGACGTAAGCTCTCCCAACTATTCCTCGTGTGAGCTAAAAGTGCTTCAAATGTTCTTTCATTGCGTTGCTCCCATTCGTTAATCATTATTGCCCAAAGGTTTTCAATCGGATTCATATCAGGAGAACGTGGTGGCAGAATTAGATTAATAATCTCTGGCTCCCTTTCCTCCTCCCTTCGTAATTCCCCACCCAACCTCGTTTCCTTCGACATAGCAACGCTTACCTCCATCCTCATTCCACTTCCTTCATTAAACCTATTATCGCTTTTACTGTCCGTTCCTTCCATCCTTCACTGTCAGCGTTCTTAAACCTAGCACATAAATTATATAATATGGAATCTAACACCTTAGATCTCTACGCATTCATGTTACTTGAAGACGCCTGTGTCTTAGGGGAATCTAAGTGTTGAGAGTGGGTTTGAGGGGTAGTCTATAGATTTTTACAGATGACCTTGAACGCTCCAACTATTTAAAAATGATTATTTATTACGCACATCATATGGCATAATACACACATGAATTTAAGTATCTTACACTATAGGAATGGAATTGAATCCTACCAGAGTTAAAAAGTCGCAAAATATGATAGATTAGTTTGTATTAAGAGGTTACTAAGAGAAAAGGATTTGGGATAGAGCGGAAGGCAGAGAGTATATTTTCTCGAGTTTCGGTTATTATTAACGTTATATGGATACATTGCCATGCGGTGTGAGCAGAGAGAGAGAGAGAGAGAGTTACAAGGAGTTACAAGGACAAGAGGAAGCCTCAAAGACCTTTTGGTCCACTCTGGGAGGTTCCTGTTATTAAAAGTTTGTTTTTCTTTCAACTATCCTAGCAAAAAACGCGCGCCGCTATTGGGCCCTTGGACGGGAAATAATGAACTAACCGACGATCCAAAAGAAATATCTGATACATTGAGAGCTCAATATGAATCAGTTTTCAGTACCCCAAAAAGTGACAAAGCGATACCTGACATAAATGTTTTCTTTGAAGAGGAATTGCAAGGAGAGTATATAACAGACTTTGAGTTTACACCAGAAGATGTAGCGAGAGCTATAGAACAAATGAAACTACATTCAGCTGCAGGTCCGGACAATTGGAACGCATTATTGATTAAAAACTGTAAAAATGAAATAGCTACACCTTTATACTGGATATGGAGAAGATCCCTAGACACTGGGGAAATACCGAGCATCTTGAAAAGAGCAAACATTGTCCCTATATATAAAGGAGGGGACATATCTCAAGCAAAGAACTATAGACCAGTGTCATTGACGTCCCACCTCACCAAAGTATTTGAAAGAATAGTTAGAGAGAAAATTTATGATTTCCTGGAGACACGGGAAAGATTCAACGAAAATCAGCATGGATTCCGATCAGGTAGATCATGCCTATCACAACTAATAGAGCACTACAACAATATCCTAGATGCATTGGAAGGCAATGACAACTACGATGTTATATACACAGATTTTGCTAAAGCTTTCGATAAATGTGACCATGGTATAATAGGACATAAAATTAAAGACATGGGAATAACAGGCAAAGTGGGAAAATGGATCTACAACTTCCTTAGTGATCGTCTGCAGGTCGTCAAAATTCAAGGTATATCATCATCAGAATCGGAAGTACGCAGCTCAGTACCACAAGGGACAGTACTGGCCCCACTCCTGTTCATTATCATGCTAACAGACATAGACAGCGGAGTAAACAGCAATAGTATAGTAACATCCTTTGCAGACGATACAAAGATCAGCAGAAAAATCAGCGATGTACATGACGTGGAGGCCTTGCAGAGGGACACGAACAAAATATACAAATGGTCAGAAGACAACAACATGTCATTCAGCGCCGAGAAATTTCAACTCTTGAGATATGGTAGAAAAGAAGAACTTCAACAGACTGCATATTATGCTCCAGATAGACAGGAAATTCAGAGAAGCATGAAAGCGATTGATCTCGGGATAATAATGACAGATGATGCGAAATTCGAAACACGAAATCAGATAGCGATAAATAAAGCAAAAACAGTCGCCGGACAGGTTCTAAGAACGTTCAAGAGAAGAGACAGGACAGTAATGATTCCCCTGCTAAAAACACTGATTATACCAAAACTTGAATACTGCTCAGTTTTGACGTCCCCATATAAAAAGGAAGAAACTAATAAACTAGAAGAAACGCAAAGGCATTTCACAGCCAAGATTGATGGCTGCAAAGAACTCAACTACTGGGAAAGACTACGTAAACTAAATCTGTACTCACTGGAAAGAAGAAGAAGAGAGGTACATCATAATCTACATATGGAAAATGATCGAAAAACTGGTACCAAACCTAAAACTAAACCCAATTACCATTCAAACAACACTGGAAAATAGGAAAGGCAGAATGTGTAGTGTTCCCAAATTAAAAGTACGACAAGGAACCTCCTCAACCCTGAAGGAAAATAGCTTGGTTGTCAGGGGGCCAAGACTTTTCAACCAGCTTCCTAAGGACCTCAGAAACGTAACGGGGGTCAAAGTTGAAGTCTTCAAGAAAAGACTGGATGCCTGGCTCAGGACAGTACCAGATGAGCCGGGCGTGCCTGGCTATGTACGGTGGAGAGCGCAAGAAAGTAACTCGCTCCTCCACCAGGCCAGACCTAGAGGCGGGACCACCAGCTTGACCTCCGTGTGAAGAGAGACCAACACACGAAACAACATAAGGTTCATAAGGTAAGGTAAGTAGTAGAAAACTGGATAGAAAAGTAGAAGGCTCTCTCCCCACCCTCCGCTCCCTCCCTGCCAGAGGCAGGTACGGAAAAAGGTTGAAGAAAATACCTTGACCCTGGAAAAGTAGCCAAGGAAATTTTACAGGAAAGTGGAGAATATATAAATAGCTCTATATTAGCTTGCTCACAGAGAAACTGTGCAAGCGAACTCCTGCAGAGTTTTCTTATGTTTTAATCTTAAACTATGAATGTATTCAGTACTTTGTCTAGCCTATTTTTAAACACATTTACACTTTGACTGGAAACAACCTCTGAGGGAAGTTGGTTCCAGATATTAACGATTTTATAGGAAAAGAAATTTCCGCAGACAGAGGTCCTAAATGTCTTTAGTTCCAGTTTAAACCCATTATTTCTTGTCGGATTGGTATTAAGTGAGAATAAGTGTCTGTATTCTACCCTGTCTATTCCTTTGAGCATCTTGAAGACTTGAATAAGCTGACCCCGCAACCTCCTCGTCTCTAAGCTAAACAGATTTAGGCGCTCCAATCTCCGTTGGTAGCTTTGCATTCTCATTGAAGGGATCAATTTTGTAGCCCTTGCTTGTACTCTTTCTAACCTTTCTATGTCCTTCCTGAGGGACGGAGACCAAAACTGCGCACAGTATTCCAGTTGAGGTCTGACTAGTGAATTATAAAGACACATTACAGTCTCCTCGTTCCGAAACTGGAACTGTCTTTTAATATAACCTAATAATTTTAAGGCCCTCTTTTCGACTTCTGCACAGTGCTTCGACGGTTTCAGATCATTGCTGATATAGACTCCTAAGTCTTTCTCTAGATCGGTCTCAGTCAAGTTCCTTCCCAAGAGAGAGTAATCGGTCTTCGGGTTTTTATAACCTATGTGCATTACCTTACATTTGTCCAAGTTGAATGGCATCTGCCAAGTAGCAGACCATTCGCCCAACCTGTCAAGATCGTTCTGAAGCATTCTTACGCCCTCCTCAGTACCTACACTACTTCCTAATTTCGTATCGTCTGCAAATTTGGAGGTTGCACTTAGAAGCCCGACGTCTATATCGTTAATATAGATGATAAAAAGTAAAGGACCCAGCACGGAACCCTGTTGGACACCACTGGTGACGGGCGCCCACTCCGAAGCCACTCCATTTATTACCACTCTCTGCTTTCTATCTTTTAACCAATCCTCAATCCAGTTGGAAACGAGCCCGGTGATTCCTAGTCCTTTTACTTTAGCTACCAATCTAGCGTGAAGGACTTTGTCAAAGGCTTTTTGAAAGTCGAGATACACTATATCTATTGCCCTACTTGCATCGTACAGTGTATGCATATTATGGAAAAACTCTAACAGATTTGTCAGACAGGATCTATGTCGCCTAAATCCATGTTGAGAATAAAAAATTAGATTGTTAGATTCAAGGTGATACACAATACGTTTTGTAATGATGGATTCCAACAGTTTGCCGACAACTGATGTTAAACTGATTGGGCGATAATTACAAGGATTTTCCCTATCACCCTTTTTAAAGATAGGTGTTACATTTGCTAACTTCCAGTCGGTTGGAACTTTCCCTAACTCGATTGATTGTTTGAATATGGTTACTAAGTCGTCAACAACATTGTGGCTAACCTCTTTTAATACCCTTGGAAGAGAGAGAGAGAGAGAGAGAGAGAGAGAGAGAGAGAGAGAGAGAGAGAGAGAGAGAGAGAGAGAGAGAGAGAGAGAGAGAGAGTAAAAGAAGTACCTCAAAAGGCCTTGCGGCCCATACCGAGGAGGTACCAATGGCAACGGGTGCCAGGGAAAATTTTGTACACACTCAAATAGTGTGCAAGATTTGGTCTAACCTTTTCTTGAACTGATCCACAGAGGAACTGTTCACAACTTCCGAAGGTAACCTGTTCCATGTGTCACAGATCTTATACGTAAAGTAATTCCCACACACACTAGTCCTAAACCTTTTCAAATCCAACTTCCAACCATTGTTACGAGTTGGGTTATCATTTAAACTAAACATACTTCTAAAATCGACATCGTTGAACCCGCGTAAGAGCTTGAAAACCTCGATCAGTTGACCGCGCAGCCTCCGAGTTTCAAGCGAAAACAAGTTCAGGGCGCGTAACCGTCGATTGTAGCCCATATGCCTAACGGAAGGGATTAACTTTGTGGCCCTCGCCTGCACTCGCTCCAGCCTCTCAATATCTTTCCTGAGGGTGGGCGACCAGAACTGCACAGCATACTCCAGGTGCGGCCGAACAAGGGAATTGTACAGTGAGAGCACAATCTCCTTGTTCCGAAACTGAAATTGCCTCCTGATATAACCCAATAGTTTCTGGGCTTTCTTTTCCACCTCTACACACTGTTTCGTAAACTTAAGGTCGCTGCTAATTAGCACACCCAAGTCCTTTTCTAAATCAGTCACCTCGATATTACTACCCAACATCGAGTAGTCCGACTTGGGATTGGCGTAGCCAATGTGCATCACTTTGCATTTACCCAAGTTAAACGGCATTTGCCATTTTTCGGACCACTCTCCTATCCTACCTAGGTCCGCACGCAGTTCCTCGATCGCTTCGGGCGTCCCAACATTGGCCCCAAGCTTGGTGTCATCAGCGAATTTGGCGATCCGACTGACGATGCCACCGTCGATATCATTTATGTAAATGATAAACAACAGTGGCCCCAAAACGGAACCCTGAGGAACCCCACTAGTGACCGAGGCCCAACCCGAACTAGCCCCTTTAATTACACCCTCTGCCGCCTATTCCTCAGCCAGTTTTCAATCCACCTACCTATTTCCCCACCGATACCCAGCGCGCGCACTTTCGCCATTAGCCGGCGGTGAGGTACCTTATCAAAGGCTTTCTGAAAGTCGAGATAAAGTATATCAATCGCCCTACTCTTATACTCACTCAACATGACGTGGAAAAACTCGAGCAAGTTGGTGAGACACGACCTATGCCGTCTAAACCCATGTTGGGAGTCCCCAAGCAGCTTGTAGGAATCCAAATGGTCAACGATCCTATCAGCTATTATCCCTTCTAATAATTTACCTACAACTGAAGTGAGACTAATGGGACGATAGTTCCCTGGACTTTCGTGATCCCCTTTCTTAAAGATAGGGGTCACGTTGGCTTCCCTCCAGTCACCAGGCACCTGGCCCATCTCCAACGATTTGTTGAAGACTGTAGCCAGGTGGGGAGCCACCTGGTCGCGCACTTCTCGCAACACTCTGGGGAGAAACTGGTCTGGCCCAGGAGCCTTAACGCGCTCAGTTTGTCTATTCTATCGGCGATGACTGTCGCGGTACATCGAACACTATCCAGGCCAGCACCTTCGTGCCTCACGCCTGGCTCGGGGATGACGCGGGTATCCTCCCTGGTGAACACTCCCGCAAAGTACTCATTAAGCACATTAGCGATGTCCGCGTCGGAGGTCCGCAGAACGCCGCTTCCGTCCTTTAACGGACCTATCATGCTTCTAATGGGCTTTCTACTATTAACATAACTGAAGAACTCCTTAGGGTTCCCCTTGCAGAGGCTTGCCACCCGTAGTTCTTCGTTACGTTTCGCTAGTCTAACCTTCGCCTTCACTTCCCTACACAGGCGGACATACGCTTCAGTGTTCTCGTGGGAACGATTGGCCTTCGCCCTCCTATACGCTACTTTCCTATTTCGGATAGCCAAAGCGATGTCACGATTGAACCACTTAGGCTGCGTTGAAGCAGGTGTGACCGGTTTTGAGGGTATGGCAGCAGACTGCAGCACCATAAACTCGTCCCGGAATGCACTCCACACCCGCTCAACATCGCCGCCGACCTCTAACCCCATCTCACCTACGCTATCCCTGAGGCTAACAAAGTCCGCCCGCCGGAGATCGAGCTTACTGCCTCTCGAGTTACTACGCTTCACCCGAGGGACGCGCACACGGAACCTAATCAGACCGTGATCACTCCCGCCCAACGATTCGTCAACGGTGAGGCCAGTGACGAGGTTGTCTTCGGTCGTGAATACTAAGTCTAGAACGCTTTCGCCTCGTGTAGGCTCGTTGACCCACTGAGTGAGGAAGTTCTCATCAGCAAAGACAACTAGCCTCCTCCCTTCAGCATCAGCAGTCCTGTCTTCCCACTTTATGCCGCGACAGTTGAAGTCTCCTAAAACTACACACACCCTATCACCTAGCAGGCTACTGAGTTCGGTGTACAGGGCTGTATCCTCCTCGAGGAGGAGATGCGGAGGTCTGTACACCAAGATTAACCTATAGTTCGTCCCCCCCACGTTCAGATCGACACCAAGCAGCTCCCGTTCCGATCGGAACTGGCAGTCAACCGGACTCAACGTGTCCCTGACGTATATTAGTACCCCACCCCCCTCCCAGCGGGTGCGGTCTTTGCGAAACATTCCATACCCGGGAATTTCGAACTCCCCAACGTAGTCCCTACGAATAGTATGAATCCAGGACTCGGTTATAGCAACGATATCCTGGTATTCTGATGCTAAGACCGCCCGTAGCTCGCAAAACTTGTTCCTAATTGACCTAGCATTAAAAAGCATTGCACGGAGGGAGCCTTCCCTATTCTGACCGCCCCCTAGCACGACCCGTTTCCCGAACAGCCAGGGCTGTCGGGAGTTGAAGAGCCCCTCACTAACGAGGGGGCAACTTCCGCAGGAGACTGAGCCCCCTCCAACGTAGGAGGAGGGTCCACCTGTACTTCGACGCACCCTTCAGTTGAAGGTACGTCCGCCACCGGCTCATCCTCATCTCTCCCCGGTGGGGGCCCATCATCTCTCCCCGGACTCGACCTCACCATTCTGTATAGGTGCCGGTCGAGCAGCGCGCCTAGCACACCTTTACCCTTGTTATTGAGGTGGACACCATCCCTCTGGTAAAGGTCCCACCTACCCGAAAATGCATCGAAGGGGTCAATAAACTTCACGCCCAGCGGAACGCACAAGTCTTGTACCCTCTCATTGATGCCAATGACCTTACTGAGCGCGTGGTCACTGGCATTCATTCGCGGTAAAATACCCATTAACATTCCCCTGTCTGTCTTCAGTTTTAGATCATCCGCAAGAGACATGATCTCGGTGATGATCCCTTCTGTAAGACCTACCCCACCGCCTTTGAGGAACAGGTCATTGCCACCAGCGTGGACAACGATCGCAGTCCTCCGACTAGCCACGCGCACCTTCTCTACCTCCTTCCTTAAGTGCGCCGTTCCCCGCCCAGGTAAGCACCTTACCTTCCTCCCATCCCGGTTTGCAGAAGCAAAGTACTTCTCCTGGCCCCTGATCTGCGAGTCCCCAATCAAAACGGTGTCTTCCTCCTTCGAGCACAGGAGACTAAAGCGGTTAGAGGTCTTGACAGGGGCAACTGGGGTCTCAGGCTTCGGCTTCGCAGCCTTCTTGCCCGAGACCTTTCGAAACCCGTCGCCACCCATACACGCAGTTACACCACCCGACCCACCCCGACTGGTAGCTACATCCTTCGGTTTCTTTGGGCCATCAGTAGGCCCCTTCCCACCCTTTTTCTTCATTGGCCCCTTCCCACCCTTCTCTATCGATCCCTTCCCACCCTTCTCTATCAGCCCCTTCTTTGCGCCCTCCCTTTGTTCTAGATACTTAATCTTACAGTTTAAATCTGCTGGTGTGTTTTTATTTGATCTTGTCCACTGGGTTGGATTTCCAGTGCTACGACCCTAGCTTCAAGCTTTTTTACTAATTCCTTTAGCTCTTTAACTTCCTTTTCGTGGTTGTCTCTAAGTTTACAAAACAAACATACACTAAGGGATGTGATATCGCTGATACTACCCTCAGGGAAGTCAACGCACCAATGATTAACTTTACATTTAAAGCATTCTGCTTTCAATTTAGCTGGCCCTGCCATATTTTCTCTTTTTATTTTTTTCTGAATACTCTGAATAAGATAAAGCGTTCTAGCAATGAAAACTATCCAAAAACGTTCTGACCAGTATATAAAAAAAGGGGGGGGGGGGTGAATTCATCCCGCGCGTAGACGCATCCACCTATTTGCAAGTGACGTTCATCCCTTCCAGAAGACTACACCTCTCCTGCTGCCGCACCGACCAAAGGTCTCCCCAGGGCCGGACAGTCCCAAACGTGTCGCAGCTACCAACTGACAAACACTCGCGACGCAGGCGTCACGGATTTTCCGCCAGGAGCGACAGCGAGATGCAGCCCCTTACTAAGTCTTACTAGTCACTCACAAGCGGCCAGACTCTTAGAATCCAGTGTTCAAGGGATATCCCACCAGACCCAGAGGCTACGCCCGAGACTTTACGCTGGCCTGGCAGCCAGCTGGGCAGTAAAGCTCTCTCACCTCAGATCAGTACAGCCAAGCACCATCAATTGGTCACCAAAGAACGGTCGCAGGGGGCTGGTCAGGCCATTACGCGTTAGGAATGGGCTTAACGGGGCACTAGCCACACTCCATTCATCGCGCCCCTACGCCTGGGATCCCTCCATCCCAGTCTCTCACAACCTACGCGCGTTAAATGGTGTTATTTATAGAGGTTCCAAAGCCTCTCTTCCCACGCATGAGGTAGCAGTAGGGTCCTAATAGTAAAAGTAGAGAAAAAGACTTAATACTAAAAGTTTTTTTTTTTTCTTTTTTTTGCAGTCAGAGGAGAACAACCTTAACGTAAGCTAAAAGGACAGAGTAGGGATGGGATGGGGTCCTAGTAACCCACGGGACGGGATTGTGCAAAGTACTTCACCCGCCCTCCCGAAAGAGAGAGAGAACCTAAAGGAACTGGCAGCCAGTTCCTCTAGAATCCCACGACTCGGGACCGGAGGGCTGTCACACCCCAAGTATAAAGTTTACTACATCCAGAAGAAATGTGTATAACCTTTATACCCCCTGCGGAGGAGGAGGAGGAGGAGGAAAGAGAGAGAGAGAGAGAGAGAGAGAGGAGAGAGAGAGAGAGAGAGAGAGAGAGGAATGACAAAAGAAAATAGGCACAGTTAATGTGTTTATTTCTTTTGCTCTTTATTATTTAATATAATTGTGTGTGTGTGTGTGTGTGTGTGTGTGTGTTTCGTCTGAACTATTATTTTAACGATTGTACGTTTCGTATTTCTTATATTATTTTTTATTTTGTGCAGTGGAAGGCAACTTCTATTTATTTACAATAATTAATAAACAGATTGAGGGTTTTTTTATTGTTAATTTCGGTTTTCGTTTAATTCTCTTAAAAGAGAAAGTCCGTTTGCTTTGGTAACGAATGAAAACAAATAGTGGTGTTTAGCAACTCACTCTAAAATAAAAATGGTATCTGGCAACTCAACCCTCCTCTATATAAGGCCCGCTTGGCTTCGGAGCGGCCAGTTTGATGATGACAGCTGCTGAATAAAGATCGTTTCTCCTTCTTTCTTAGGTTAAGACTTAGGTTAAGTTTCTCTTTGGGGGGTAAGGACATCCCACCTTGTCCCCCAAAGCCCTCCTCCTTCTCTCCTTTCTCTTTCTCTCTTAGGTTAAGGCAACCCCTTTGGGGGAGGTCATCCTCCCTTCTTTCCCCGAAGATCCCTCCTCTCTCCCCCTTCAGGGCATACCCCCTCCCCCTCCATTGCATACCCCCTCCCCCTCCATTGCATACCCACCCCATTCTTTGCAAACCCCCCTTCATTGCATACCCCCACCCCTTTGCAACATATCCCCTTGCAACATTGATCGTTATCTCTTGCAACATTCTTGCACTCTCCCCTTTTTCGGCTATACTACTACGCCTCGGTGGTGTAGTGGTTAGCGTCGCTGACTACGAATCCATCGACCCCGGGTTCGAGACCCGACGGCAGCCGGCGCGCGGCAAAACCCAGCTGATCATCCTTCCATACAATAAAGAAAGTGGTTGGTAGATACCCTGAGTGGCCTAGTGGTTAAGACGCTGGGCTGCTGATGGGGCGTGGTTCGGATTCCACGTTAAACTGTAGGTCTAAGGTGGAGTGAAAAGCTTGACCTTCGTCAGAATGAACAATTCGGGCGGAAGCTAACCAAAGGTTATATATATATATATATATATATATATATATATTAGGCCGGGTCGAAAAGGGGTCAAGGTCAAGATTTTGCTTAGGTACGTATTGTGAGGTTGATCATTTTGTAATAGTAGTATCCACACCAAAAATCAAGGCTGTGGGACCTTCGCTACCTCTCCCTACCGATACTCACTTTTTTTCATATGAATTTGTATGGGAAACAGGCCAAAAATCGAAAATCGTAAAAATAGACCCTAAATATTACTTTTTTCGCTTTCGGATGGCCAAAATCGCGTTCCCGGCACGAATTACATCAGAATAGACCATCCACCAACTTTTTTTGAGATCGGGGGGTAGGGGGTAGGGTCTTAAATCCGGTGCTGACTCATAGCACCGGATATAAGACCTAATATTACATTATTTTTGTTTCTTTTTCTTTCCAGATTCCTATTTAGGTACCTAGAATGTTAAAAGTTGGTATTAAAATACGTTATTTAATTTTAAAATATCAGTAATAAATAAAATATAGTTAAAATTTTATTAAATTAAATTATGGCTACTAGAAAAAGAAGTCACAATGCAGCCTTCGGATATCCAGCAAAATTTTCATCTGCCATGACGCCATCAAAAGCTGATGTTGTAAGGAGGCACTTCCATTTTATTGTTAGAGAGGAAGAATCTAAAGCACAGGGTAAAATAAGTAAAAATGATTGCTATAACGTAGTTGTTCAAGATATAAAATAAATTTGGCAAAAATTTTCTTTCCCAACAATTGACACAAAGGGAATTTATGTTAGAGTTACTAGACTTATAGAAGATGCTGATAAGTTAACTAAATGCCCTATGATAAAAAGAAATGAAAAATATTATGAAAAATTAAAGAAATATGACGAGATGTTTGACATATCTCCATGCCACTGTTATGATAAAGGCATAAGGAATAGAAAACTTTGTAGGTGTGAACATAAAATACCTATTATAGAATGGGAAGCTTTTATTGGTCAAAAAGAAAGAAAAAAACCAGTTTGGAAAAATTGATAAAAAAATTACTTCAAGTAATTTGAGAAAGTTGGGCAAAATCCAAAAAGCACAGGAAAGGGAAAAGAAATCAAAAGAAAAATTAAGAGAAGCAAGGGAATTTGTATCATCAGAAGTGATAGAAGATGATAATGAAAATGAAGATGTCGATTTTCAAGACAGAGAGGACTTAGATTATGAAGAAGACTTGGAATTAATAGAAAATTTTCAAAATAGATATACTTATGAAAATTTAGCCAAAACTTCAGAGAGATATAGGGTAAGCAGTAGGGCCACAGCAGCCCTTATAAACGCTGCCTTAAAAGATTTGAAGATTTTAAGTTTAGAAAATATGCTTGATCGAAAAAAGTTGAAAGAGAAAAAACAGAATTGGTAAAATAAACAATGATAAGTATAAAGAAGAAAACCAAAATGTGGAATGTATTGGATTTGATGGAAGAAAAGATGATACACTGACAGAATCAGACAAAATAAAAGAAGAATACTATGTTATAATTAAAGAGCCGCAAAGCGTTTACATTGATCACGTAGTACCAGATAATGGCACTGCAAGGGCGATTGCTGATGAAACAATTACTGTTATTGAAGATTCAAATAGTGCTAATTCAATTAAAGGTCTACTTTGTGATGGAACCCCAGTGAACACAGGCAGAGTTGGAGGGGTCATTAAATTAATAGAACTTCATCTTGGCAGGTCCCTTCAGTGGCTCGTTTGTGAATTACATTTAAACGAATTGCCCTTGATGCACTTTTACAAAAGCATTAAGGGCAGAACCACTGGCCCAAAACCTTTGAAGGGCCACTTGGCAAGAAATTAAAAGCTGATTTAACAAAACTGAAAGTAATACATTTTGAATCGATAGAAGGTAAAGTTCAAGAAATACCTCCTAATATTGTAAAAGATTTGAGTGGTGACCAAAAATACTTGTACGAAATGTGTTATGCGATACAAACAGGAAATGTTTCTGAGGGTCTCGCTGTAAGATCTCCAGGACGACTAAATCACGCCAGGTGGCTGACTTTGGCTAATAGGGTTCTCCGCCTATACATTTCTACATCAAATCATGATACTAACCTAAAAGATCTTGTCATATTTGTCATCAATTTTTATGCCCCTGCTTGGTTTCAAATAAAATCACACCCAAAAGCCACTGAGGGTGCGCGAAATTTTGGTTTATGACAATTCTTCTTCGAAATTTAGATGTAAAATTCAAAAAAATTATTGAGCCGGTCATGAAAAACAACGCTTACTTCGCTAATCCTGAAAATATACTCCTGTCAATGGTTTCTGACGAACGATTACATATTAGAGAGCTAGCAATTCAAAAGATAATTCTTTCCAGAACTGGGTTTTCAGGAGCCAGAAATTTTGAGCTACCAAGATCTATAAATTTTCTAGCAAATGATTATATTGATTTGATTAATTGGAATGAGCAGATAATCACTCCTCCACCTTTGCTAAGTAATTTTACCAATGAGCAATTGCTTCAGATTAGAACTAAACCTCTAGAAATACTAGTTTTTCCATGTCACAGCCAAAGCGTTGAACGGGGTGTGAACTTTGTAACTAAATCTAGCCAGGAAAGAATTGGTTATATTAATCGGCATAAATTTATTTTAAATACTTTAGAGTCTAGAAAAGACCTGCCTACTTTTGAGTAGAAAGGTCAATGAAAGGAATAAAAAAAAACATTAGTTTTAGGTCAAAAATTGTATTGAATTTCTCTCTTAATTACTAAATTTCAACCAATAATAGCTAAAAATTTCTGTATTAAATTTTTTTTCATGCATTTTTGTATTTTTAAATTTTTTTTTCATTAAAAAATAAATATAGCAGTGTTTTATAAGCGAACTTTTGTAATAATAAAAAAATTTCGAAGTAAATCGCAAATTATCTCTAATTTTACGAATTTTCCGAAAAAACTGAAACCGATAGGGGGGGTAGGGGTCCTCAGAATTCAAAAATATTTTACCAGGGTGTTACTATGATTGACTGAACCACCTCACACTATGCACGTAAGAAATAAAAAATTTCGACCCGGCCTAATACACACACACACACACACACACACACACACACTGTATATACTACAGATCTACAAAAGTTAGGTTAACAAAGACCCTAAGATCCACTCTAAGGTTAGCCCGAGAGAAGGGAGAGAGTAGGGGTTAAAAAAGGAGAATAAGGGGTTAAGTAAGTAGCAAAACCTATCATTCGTGGGTTAACATTCATTCAGAAAAAGAGAAAGAAAGACTCACCATCATCATCCGCCGGCCACTGCCGACAAGTCGGAAAATTAGTCGAAGAGAATAGGAAAAGGGTGAAAGAGGAAAAGAAGTAAAATAAGAACGCTTACAAACCATGCAAACACAGTCTTAACTCAAACACTCTCATACCATGCAAACCTCAGATATGCAAGTAAAGAGAGGATAAGAAAAGGAAAAAAAAAGTAGGAAGAGTATAACAAAAAGTGGGTTAGTTTACCCCACGAGCTACATCTATGTTCGTGTTAGTCTAATTTTTTTTTTTTATAATTTTGTTGCTGAAATCTCACAAGCTGGCATGTCACAAGCTGGCATTAATCGTCAAAAGACTTATCCTCGATCATTACCTCCAGAGCTCCTGTTGCTAATTGTTTTATTTTTTAAACAACGTTAATGTTTTTAAAATGCGTATCTAAACGGTTTTTAAACATATTAACGCTGGTAGAGTTCACGACGGACGCGGGAAGATTATTCCATTTATCAATTACTTTAAACGTAAAAACGTTTTTAGCGATGTTAGTAATGAATTGTCTGCCACCCAACTTAAATACGCTATTGCGAGTATTGCGATTATCGAAAGTGGAGAGTTTGTCAAAATTTATGTTATCGATTTTATTAACGATTTTGAAAACTTCAATAAGCTCACCCCTTAATCTCCTAGTTACAAGTGAATGCAAGTCTAACTCTTTAATCCTATCTTCGTAAGACTTGTTGCGCAAACGGAATTAGTTTCGTGACGCGACACTGAACCCTTTCCAACCTATCAATATCCTCACGCAAATACGGGCACCAAAACTGAACGGCATATTCTAAATAAGGCCTGATAAGGGACTTGTAAAGGGGCAATATAATATTCTTTGATTTAAATTCGAAATTAGGCGCTATGAAGCCTAACATCCTATCAGCTTTTGCGAAAGACTCCAAGCACTGATTCCTAACTTTTAAATCCATAGATACGCGTACGCTTAAATCTACTTCCTCGTGACCTCTCGCTAACTGTATGTTGTCCATCGTGTACGTGTAATTATTGTTACGAGAACCTATATGCAATATTTTACATTTGTCTACGTTAATCGAAAGAGGCCGCAAAGTATAGCGTCCATCACCAGCCATCTGCAAAGAAGATAGGATCCAGCTTTGGGACATGATCTAGGGTCTACAGCTTGTACCTAGCTTACTACATTCAGAACTTCAATATACGCAACAAACTCGTTGCATTCACGTCGGATTGAATACATCAAAGAAAAAGGGGTAACTATTGTATTTTTAGCAAAAAAATCAAAACTTAAACCTCAACCGGGACATTCAGCGTCCACTTTTCAAGGCACATAACACGTCCGTTTAATACCCTATATACAAAATCAGAATGGTCCCCTCAGAAACTTGCAGTTAAACACAGACCGTGCATGGAACAAGGAACTCTTCTGGGAAATTACATACACTATAGTTCGAATAAGTAATGATAAATGACAAATACTATATTTTTTTCTTTATCATGAAGGAAAACCCAACGTGGGCACTGGGTTACTCGCAAAGAAGCCCCAAAAAATAGATTCCATCAGCAGTCGTCTGCAAAGCAGATAGGATCCAGCTTTGGGACAGGATCTAGGGTTTACAGCTTGCACCTAGCTTACTACATTCAGAACCTCAATATACGCAAGAAACTCGTTGCATTCATGTCGGATTGAAAATATTAAAGAAAAAGGGGTAACTATTGTATATTAGCCAAAAAAAACAAAACTTAGACCTCAACAGGGACATTGAACATCCACTTTTCAAGGCACATACCACGTACGTTTAATATACACAAAATCAGAATGGTCCCCAGAAAAACATGTATGTTAACCACAGACCGTGCATGGAACAAGGAACTCTTCTGGGAAATTACATCCACTATAGTTCGAATAAGTAATGATAAATGACAAATACTGTAGTTTTTTTTTCATGATGGAAAACCCAACGTGGGCACCGGGTTACTCGCAAAGAGGGTCTAAAATATAACTTCCCTCACCAGCCATCTTCAAAGCAGATAGGATCCAGCCTTGGGACAGGACCTAGGGTTTCCAGCTTGCACCTAGCCGACTACATTCAGAACCTCAATATACGCAAGAAACACGTTGCATTCACGTCGGATTGAATACATCAAAGAAAAAGGGGTAACTATTGCATTTTTAGCTAAAAAAACAAAACTTAAACCTCAACCGGGACATTGAGCGTCCACTTTTCAAGGCACATAACACGTCCGTTTAATATACACAAAATCAGAATGGTCCCCTGAGAAACTTATATGTTAAACACAAACCGAGCATGGAACAAGGAACTCGTCTGGGAAATTACATCCACTATAGTTCGAAGAAGTAATGATAAATGATAAATATTATAGTTTTTTTTTATATGATGAAAAGCCCAACGTGAGCACCAGGTTAATCGAAAGAGGGCGCAAAATATAGCTTCCCTCAGCATCCATCTGCAAAGCAGATAGGATCCAGCTTTGGAACAGGATCTAGGGTCTACAGCTTGCACCGAGCCTACTACATTAAGAACCTCAAAATACGCAAGAAACTCGTTGCATTCACCTCGGATTGAATACATCAAAGAAAAAGGGGTAACTATTGTATTTTTAGCGAAAAAAAAAAAAACTTAAACCTCAACCGGGACATTGAGCGTCCACTTTTCAAGGCACATAACACGTCCATTTAATATACACAAACTCAGAATGGTCCTCTGAGAAACTTGTATTTTAAACACAGACCATGCATGGAACAAGGAACTCTTCTGGGAAAAACATCCCCTATATTTCGAATAAGTAATGATAGATGACAAATACTAAGTTTTTTTTTATCATGATGGAAAACCCAACGTGGGCACCGGGTTACTCGCAAAGAGGCCTCAAAATATAGCTTTCCTCACCAGCCATCTTCAAAGCAGATAGGATCCAGGTTTGGGACAGGATCTAGGGTTTACAGCTTGCACCTAGATTAGTGCATTCAAAACCTCAATATACGGAAGAAACTCGTTGCATTCACGTCGAATTGAATACATCAAAGAAAAAAGAGTAACTATTGTATTTTTAGCCAAAAAAAACAAAACTTAAACATGAACAGGGACATTGAGCGTCCACTTTTCAAGGCACATAACACGTCCATTTAATATACACAAAATCAGAATGGTTCCCTGAGAAACTTGTATGTTAAACACAGACCGTGCATGGAACAAGGAACTTTTTAGGGAAATTACATTCACTATAGTTCGAATAAGTAATGATAAATGACAAATACTATAGTTTTTTTTTATCATGATGGAAAACCCAACGTGGGCACCAGGTTACTCGCAAAGAGGCCCCAAAATATAGCTTCCCTCAGCACCCATCTGCAAAGCAGATAGGATCCAGGTTTGGGACAGGATCTAGAGTTTACAGCTTGCACCTAGCTTACTACATTCAGAACCTGAATATACGGAAGAAACTCGTTGCATTCACGTCGGATTGAATACATCAAAGAAAAAAGAGTAACTATTGTATTTTTAGCCAAAAAAAACAAAACTTAAACATCAACCGGGACATTGAGCGTCCACTTTTCAAGGCACATAACACGTCCATTTAATATACACAAAATCAGAATGGTCCCCTGAGAAACTTGTATGTTAAACACAGACCGTGCATGGAACAAGGAACTTTTCAAGGAAATTACATTCACTATATAGTTCGAATAAGTAATGATAAATGACAAATACTAGTTTTTTTATCATGATGGAAAACCCAACGTGGGCACCAGGTTACTCGCAAAGAGGCCCCAAAATATAGCTTCCCTCAGCATCCATCTGCAAAGCAGATAGGATCCAGATTTGGGACAGAATCTAGGGTTTACAGCTTGCACCTAGCCTACGACATTCAGAACCACAATATACGCGTGAAATTCGTTGCATTTACGTCGGATTGAATACATCAAAGAAAAAGGGGTAACTATTGTATTTTTAGCCAAAAAAAAACAAAACTTAAACCTCAACCGGGACATTCAGCGTCCACTTTTCAGGGCACATAACACGTCCGTTTAATATACACAAAATCAGAATGGTCCCGTGAGAAACTTATATGTTAAACACAAACCGAGCATAGAACAAGGAACTCTTCTGGGAAAATAAATCCCCTATTGTTCGAATAAGTAATGATGAATGACAAATACTATAGTTTTTTTATCATCTACAGTTCTACAGATCTACAGAAGCTAAGGCTAACAAAGACCCTAAGATTCACTCTAAGGTTAGCCCGAGAGAAAGGAAAGAGTAGAAGGTTAAGAGAAGCGAAGAGAATAAGGGGTTAAGTAAAGAGGAACACCTATCACTCGTGGGTTAACATTCATTCAGAAAAAGAGAAAAAAGACTCACCATCATCATCCGCCGGCCACTGTCGACAAGTCAGAAAAATAGTCGGAGAGAATAGGAGAGGGGTGAAAGATGAAAAGAAGGAAAATAAGAACGCTTACAAACCATGCAAACACAGTCTTAACTCACAGTCATACCATGCAAACTACAAACATGCAAGAAAAGAGAGTTACAGACATGCAAAGTAAGGAGATTATAAGTAAAAAAAAAAGTAGGTAAAGTTAAACAAAAAGTGATGGAAAACCCAACGTGGGCACCGGGTTACTCGCAAAGAGGCACCAAAATATAGATTCCCTCACCAGCCATCTGCAAAGCAGATAGGATCCGCTTTGGGACAGGATCTAGGGTCTACAGTTTGGACCGAGCCTACAACATTCAGAACCCCAATATACGCAAGAAACTCGTTGCATTCACGTCGGATTGAATACATCAAAGAAAAAGGGGTAAATATTGTATTTTTAGCCAAAAAAACAAAACTTAAACCTCAACCGGGACATTCAACGTCGACTTTTCAAGGCACATAACACGTCCGTTTAATATACAGAGAATCAGAATGGTCCCTTGAGAAACTTGTATGTTAAACACAGACCGTGCATGGAACAAGGAACTCTTCTGGGAAATTACATCGACTATAGTTCGAATAAGTAATGATAAATGACAAATACTATAGGTTTTTTTTTTCATGATGGAAAGCCCAACGTGAGCACCGGGTTAATCCAAAGAGGCCGCAAAATATAGCTTCCCTTACCAGCCATCTGCAAAGCAGATACGATCCAGCTTTGGGACAGGATCTAGGGTCTACAGCTTGCACCTAGCATACTACATTCAGAACCTCAATATACACAACAAACTCGTTGCATTCATGTCGGATGTAATACATCAAAGAAAAAGGGGTAAATATTGTATTTTTAGCAAAAAAAAACAAAACTTAAACCTCAACGGGGGCATTCAGCGTCCACTTTTCAGGGCACATAACACGTCCATTTAATATACACAAAATCAGAATGGTCCCTTGAGAAACTTATATGTTAAACACAGACCGTGCATGGAACAAGTAACTAGGCTGACCATATTTCCTTGAGACAAAAACGGGACATTGGGATGGCAAGAAAGGGACGGGGGTTATGTAATATTCTGTATTCATGAAAAAGTAAGTACATAAACATATTGAGCTTACAATTATTCTTCAGTGACAGAACCCATACAAAAACCCATGCAAAACGGTACTGTCCCGTTCAAAACGGTACGTATGGTCAGCCTACAAGTAACTCTTCTGGGAAATTACATCCTCTATAGTTCGAATAAATAATGATAAATGACAAATACTATATTTTTTTTTCATGATGAAAAGCACAATGTGGGCAACGGGTTACTCACAAAGAGTTCCCTAAAATATAGCTACCCTCACCTCCCATCTTCAAAGAAGATAGGATCAAGCTTTGGGACAGGATATAAGGTTTACAGCTTGTACCTATCCTACTACATTTAGAACTTCAGTATACGCAAGAAACTCATTGCATTCACGTCGGATTGAATACATAAAAGAAAAAGGTGTATTTATTGTATTTTTAGCCAAAAAAAAACAAAACTAAAACCTCAACCGTGAAATTGGGCGTCCACTTTTCAATGTACATAACACGTCCGTTTAATATACACAAAATCAGAATGGTCCCCTGAGAAACTTATATGTTAAACACAGACCGTGCATGGACCAAGGAACTCTTCTGGGAAATTACATCCACTATAGTTCGAATAAGTAATGATAAATGACAAATACTAGTTTTTTTTTCTCATTATGGAAAACCCAACGTGGGCACCGGCTTACTCGAAAAGAGGTACCAAAATATAGCTTCCCTCAGCATTCGTCTGGAAAGCAGATAGGATCCAGCTTTGGGACAGGATCTAGGGTTTACGGCTTCCAACTAGCCTACTACATTCAGAACCTCAATATACGCAAGAAACTGGTTGCATTCACGTCGGATTGAATACAACAAAGAAAAAGGGGTAACTATTGTATTTTTAGCCAAATAAACAAAACTTAAACTTCAACCGGGAAATTTAGCGCCCACTTCTCAAGGCACATAACACGTCCGTTTAAAATACACAAACTCAGAATGGTCCCAGAGAAACTTATATGATAAACACAGACAGTGCCTGGAACAAGAAACTCTTCTGGGAAATTACATCCGCTATATTTCGAATAACTAATGATAAATGACAAATACTATAATTTTTTCTTTTTCATGATGGAAAAGTCCAGCTTGGGCAACTGGTTACTCGCAAAGAGGCTCCAAAATATTGCGTCCCTCACCAGCCATCTGCAGAGCAGATAGGATCCAGCTTTGGGACAGGATCTATGGTTTACAGCTTGCACCTAGCCTACTACATTCAGAACCTCAATATACGCAAGAAACTCGGTGCATTCAAGTCAGATTAATACATCAAAGAAAAAGGGGTAACTATTGTATTTTTAGCCAAAAAAAACAAAACTGAAACCTCAACCGGGACATTGAGCGTCCACTTTTTAAGGCACATAACACGTCTGTTTAAAATACACACTCTGAATGGTCCCCCGAGAAACTTATGTTAAACACAAACCGTGAATGGAACAAGGAACTCTTCTGGGAAATTACATCCACTATAGTTCGAATAAGTAAAGATAAATGACAAATACTAGTTTTTTTTTCTCATGATGGAAAGCCAACATGAGCACCGGGTTAATCGAAAGAGGCCGCAAAATATAGTTTCCCTCAGCATCCATCTGCAAAGCAGATAGGATCCAGCTTAGGGACAGGATATAGTCTACAGCTTGCACCTAGCCTACTGCATTCAGACCCTCAATATACGCAACAAACTCGTTGCATTCACGTCGGATTGAATACATCAAAGAAAGAGGGGTAACTATTGTATTTTTAGCCAAAAATACAAAACGTAAACCTCAACCGGGACGTTCAGCGTCCACTTTTCTAGGCACATAACATATCCGTTTAATATACACAAAATCAGAATGGTCCCCTGAGAAATTTATGTCAAACACAAACCGTGCATGGAAGAAGGAACTCCTCTGGGAAATTACATCCACTATAGTTCGAATAAGTAATGATAAATGACAAATACTATAATTTTTTCTTTTTCATGATGGAAAGCCCAACTTGGGCAACGGGTTACTCGCAAAGAGGCTCCAAAATATAGCTTCTCTCACCAGCCATCTGCAAAGAAGATAGGATCCAGCTTTGGTGCAGAATCTAGGGTTTACAGCAGTAGTATAGCTGAAAAAGGGGAGAGTGCAGGAATGGTGCAATTTATTACATAATGTTGCAAAGCGGGTGGGGTGTTTTGCAAAATGTTGCAAAGGGGGTGGGGTGTTGGAAAAAAATTCCCTGGAAAGGGGGGTGGGGGATGCTGCAGGTGCGAAACTTGGAGGCGGCGTTATCCCCGAAGAGAAAGGAGAGAAAGGAGGAGAGGTGTTCACCTGGCAGGAGCCAAGTGCTTATTAAGAATTCAGCCGAGTAGGCGTTGTCTTATAGGCTCATAATCAGCCAGTTGGCTTAGAAGGAGCTAAGGGGGGAGGGGTACACCTGAAGGGGTAGAGAGAGAGAGAGAGAGAGAGAGTATCGGCCTTTGTTGCCGATTGCAAGGGCTTGGAGGCGGAGTTCTCCCCCAAGCTATTTTCGTATGCCTAACCTAAGAGGCCTCTAAGGGGTTTTCCCAAAGGGCCAGAAAGAGAAAGGACCAGAGGTCCTTGCTCGGCTGGGAGCCGAGCTTGTATGACTCCGTCGTCAGCCTCTCGCGCTTTTATAGACTTCTAATCCGGCTGAGTTGCCAGATAGCGCCATGTATTCAATAGAAGGCTGCAGCCGAGTAGGCTTTGTCTTATAGGCTCCTAATTAGCCAGTTGGCTTAGAAGGCGTAAATGGTTTGAGTTGCCAGATACCACTTTTTAACATTATTATGGAGAGTTGCCAGATCACATTGTATACATTATTATAGACTCCTAATCAGCCAGTTGGCATAGAAGGCGTAAATGGCTTGTTCAGGTTGAGTTGCCAGATACCACTTTTTAACATTATTATGGAGAGTTGCCAGATACCATTGTATACATTATTATAGACTCCTAATCAGCCAGTTGGCATAGAAGGCGTAAATGGCTTGTTCAGGTTGAGTTGCCAGATACCACTTTTTAACATTATTATGGAGAGTTGCCAGATACCGTTTTAATTGTATACATTATTATGGAGAGTTGCCAGATACCATTGTTCAGGTATACAGTTGCCAGATTGTACCATTTATTTTCTTAAATAATGTAAATGGCGCTTTGGCTTCTGACGCTCAGGCGATGGCGGGTATTTTCAATAACTTTTTTGCGACAGTTTTTACCGTAGAGGACGTAAATAATGTCCCCGACGTTGACGATATCGTTCCATTTAGTAGCGAGACTATTTTAGATGAAATAACTGTTTACGAGGCTGAGATTGCGCATTATATCGATAGGCTAAAAGTTAGCAAGGCTCCAGGCCCTGACGCTTTTTATCCTAGACATTTGAAAGATTTGAAAGACGTTATCGTAGGCCCCTTAGCGAAGATTTTAATCAGTCACTCGAAACGGGGATTATTCCTGAAGACTTCAAATTAGCTAACGTCACGCCTATTTTTAAAAAAGGCGACCGCGCGGTAGCTAGCAATTATAGGCCCATTAGCTTAACGTCAATTGTCGGTAAACTTTTGGAATCCGTAGTTAGGGATCGTATTATCGATCACTTAGAAAGTAGGGGTTTGATTAATAGTAGTCAGCACGGGTTTCGACGCCATAGGTCTTGTTTAACAAATTTGTTAGAATTTTATAACGAAATAGTGCGCGAATACGATAGGCATAGGGCAGCTGACGTTATTTATTTAGATTTTAAAAAGGCGTTCGATACAGTTCCGCATAGGAGACTAATTGCGAAGGTTAAAGCGCACGGTATCCGCGGTCAGGTAGCTAACTGGTTAGAAGAATGGCTTCGTGCTAGGAGGCAGAGGGTCGTAGTTAATGGTAGTGAATCGGGGTGGTTAGAGGTAGGTAGTGGTGTCCCACAGGGTTCAGTGTTAGGCCCATGTTATTCGTAATTTACATTAACGACATAGATGTAGGATTGATTAGTAACGTGTCAAAATTCGCGGACGATACTAAAATAGGCGGTAAGGTTGTTAACGAGGACGATAGAAATAGGATCCAAGACGATGTAGATAGGATTATGGAGTGGACGGATAAGTGGCAGATGCAATTTAACGTAGATAAATGTAAAGTTTTGCATATAGGTTCTAGCAACAATAATTACGTGTACACGATGGATGATAGGGATTTAGCGAGCGTTGACGAGGAAGTAGATTTAGGCGTACGCGTAACTAAAGATTTAAAGGTTAGGAACCAGTGCCTGGAGTCTTGCGCAAAAGCTAATAGGATGTTAGGCTTCATAGCGCGTAATTTCGAATTTAAATCGAAGGATATTATATTGCCCCTTTACAAGTCCCTAGTCAGGCCTCATTTGGAATATGCCGTTCAGTTTTGGTGCCCGTACTTGCGTGAGGATATTGATAGGTTAGAAAGGGTTCAGCGTCGTGCCACGAAACTTATTCCGGCATTGCGCAATAAGCCTTATGAAGATAGGATTAAAGTGTTAGACTTGTATTCACTCGAAACTAGGAGATTAAGGGGGGAGCTTATTGAAGTTTTCAAAATCGTTAATAACATCGATAACGTAAATTTTGACAAATTGTTCACTTTCGATAATAGTAATACTCGCAATAACGGATTCAAGTTGCGTGGCAGACGTTTCATTACTAATATCGCTAAAAACTTCTTTACGTTTAAAGTAATTGATAAATGGAATAATCTTCCCGCGTCAGTCGTTCATTCTACCAGCGTTAATGTGTTTAAGAACCGTCTTGACAGACATTTTAAAAATATTAACGTTGTTTAAAATTAAAAAAGAAAGTTAACAACAGGAGCTCTGGTGGTGGTGCTCGAGGATGAGTCTGTTGACGATGAATGCCAGCTTGTGACATGCCAGCGTGATGCCAGCAATAAAAAAAAAAAAAAAAAAAAAAAATTAGACTAACACGAATGTAGATGTAGCTCATAGCGTAAACTAACCCACTTTTTGTTTAATTTACCTACTTTTTTTTTTTTCTTATCCTCCTTACTTTGCATGTCTCTAACTCTTTTCTTGCATGTTTGTAGTTTGCATGGTATGACAGTGAGTTAAGACTGTGTTTGCATGGTTTGTAAGCGTTCTTATTTTACTTCTTTTCATCTTTCACCCCTCTCCTATATTCTCCGACTATTTTTCTGACTTGTCGGCAGTGGCCGGCGGATGATGATGGTGAGACTTTTTCCCTCTTTTTCTGAATGAATGTTAACCCACGAATGATAGGTGTTGCTCCTTACTTAACCCCTTATTCTCCTCTCTTCTCTTAACCCCCTACTCTCTCCTTTCTCTCGGGCTAGCCTTAGAGTGGATCTTAGGGTCTTTGTTAGCCTTAGCTTCTGTAGATCTGTAGATAACAGTACAGGAGAGATACACACACACACACACACACACACACACACACACAATTATGGAGATATATAGAAATAAATATACATTTGAATGATCAATAATAACGAGGAATATGCATATAATCCTTCAATATAACAGTACAGGAGAAATATCACAAATATGTTAAATATATAAATACATTTCACATTTTTTTTTCAAAATACTAAACTCGCACTTAATCGAGTCTACAATTACATCATTATTGCTCTGCATTACGCAGTATATGCGGTTTAATAATATTTCACCGCTTAAAGTATAGGGAAACCTGTACTCGATATGAAGGGCTTTCATATCGTTCAGTACTATTTTTGTTCCCACTTTACAACCGGTTGGTAAGTCATCTTTAAATACGTCTAGAATACAATCAGAAGTACGCACAAAGAGTTCATCTTTAGCTACATTATTAAACACAAGTTTATAAACACGCTTTTCCAATCAAGGGTTTATTTCTACCGACCCGAGCTTTTCAATCGTGAACTCGTCTTCACTCAACATAGCGGCAATTGAAATAATCTTCTAAATCGTTACGACAACTGCGCGTTATATAAAGAAAGAGTTCTTCAGGGTGAACGGTGTAGGTGAGCTCAGCCTTGTACCAGTCAATTGCTTTGTACCAAAGTTCATGGTATTTCAGAGTCTAAACTTTTTAAATAAACGTCCAGCTCTAGACCATTCTCACCTTGTTCAGCCCTACACTCGGTAAACCCATCGAGCAGAGCGGTGTATGCGTATTCGAGTACTGTATCAAAATAAAGCATATCCGTAACACGCGCGTCTAATATAGGTTTCAGCTTGCGGAATCCGACGATTTCAAACATTCTGTCGAGGATGAAACGGTTTCGCGTAGGAACAAGAGCGTTATTATCAGAAGCATTCTTCCACATCAGCCGTATATCAATGCATGGCCGATCGTTATTTATACACAACGTACATACAAAGGCGTATGAGGGTGCGTCACTAATCTGCTCTCTTGTACCTACGTTAACAGGTATTTTATAACGATCTTCACTCCACTTCTCAACTATCACGAAGATTCTATTCATCTCCTCGACACTTAAATAAACCCGTTTGTTTGTTTGTCTACATTCCGTTTCCAGTACATAGCTAACGGTACCGGATTTACGCCTGAACACGCGCAACGATTTCGTCACGGACACATCGTACGAGGCGTTGAGAATGCTGCTCAAAGGAAGTTCCATCGTATTCGAG
Source organism: Bathynomus jamesi (assembly GCA_023014485.1). NCBI lineage: Eukaryota > Metazoa > Arthropoda > Malacostraca > Isopoda > Cirolanidae > Bathynomus > Bathynomus jamesi. Next base: position 145,746 of record JAJOZX010001005.1, read on the forward strand.
GAGCGCACGTCCACTCGGTTCAAGCTCTGAGATAACTATGAGCCGTGTGAGGCACGCAGGTAGGCAGGAACGGTTCGATGGGCGGCTGACTCGATGATACGTGAATGGGCTTGTTCGAACTCGTATGATCCGCGAGTTGCACCATAATCGTGCGGCGAATTGTTGTACATATTGGGTAGGTGTTTTTCCGCTACAAGAATTAATTTCGGGTTTATCACTACCAGACTACGCACCAGACAGTTTCCCTCAGGATAATTTTCACGAACTAGGCACATCTTATAATGTTTTACTAAACATCTTCACACTCCGGCGCACTATTTGAGAGGAACAAATGCTCATATTTTTCCTTTCTGCCCATCAAATGATACTCGTCTCTAAAGTCTGTTAAAACCTCACGCAGGGCACCAGCCACAACCTCACTACGAACCTCATCATGATATACATTAATATAGTGATAAAAATACTTAAGATTGTCCATGATGACGAGATTCACATTTTCAGTCGTAGGGTATGAGTAATCGACATGGTGTAACATGACATAATACCGCTTGTCACACCACCCATCCACAAGACTCATTATCCATACCTGCTGCTTCTCTTCTGCACGCGTTGTTTCTTTTACTTCACGGTATATGTGAGACTTTATAAAGTTTAGCTCTACAGCATACTTCAGCACATCGTCTGTGCAACGAAAGCCTTCAACGGTCTCACCAGAACATCCGTAGAGTATTTGTACATCTTGCAACTTCGCACAATCCAATGTGGTTTTAAAAGAGGTATAGGAGGGGGGAATAGGAAGTTTTTCGGTATCCACCACATCCTGGCACTTTGCTGAATACCATTTCATAAACGTTGTACAAGCAATATTAAAGGTAGCCATTTGAATAAACGTCTGATCTCCTTTTTTTCTTCTACGCTGGCGAATACACGTCTGATCTCAAGGGCTTACTGCAGTCGACTGACCACGCAGGGAATCCCAGATAGTAGCATGACTCACGTTGCTGGTCTTACAGTGGGCGGAGCTTAGAACTTTCACCTGTGCACACACACACACACACAACAGTGGGCGGAGCTTAGAACTTTCACCTGTGCACACACACACACACACACACACACACACACACACACACACACAGGAGAAAGTGAAACGCTAATTGAAACATGATTTATTTAATAAACGAGATATTCAAGTTATATATAAGATTATATACAAGACAAATACGTGTCATAAGTAAGTTAACAATAGGCGCATCAAAAGTTATGGTATCCAAAGGGTACGGTATCATAGGTACCAGGTAACTGGTAACGCTTCCTATAGGTGTTACGGCACACCTTCGTACCCCTAAGTTCCTTCACTCCCCCCAGCTTCTGCGCCCGAAAATTGTGGGTGCCTCCAGTTAGTTGGGGAGGTCGTTCGCCCTCATCGTCCAAGCACACTAGATCCTTCAACGATTCAAAGTTAACAACCCACCGATTCGCATGGTTGAGCGTAATACCCTTTGCTTTCACGATATATTTCATATCCTCCCCCACCCTCACCCGTACCCCATAAGTTTTAGGTCCTGTTGAGACAAAAGAGTCGGCGTATGCGTTGTCCCCATACTCATCCTTGATCTCATCAGTGAGCTCGCCGAGGAACTCCCCAATAGCAGGCATGTATTCACCCTCCCTCTCTGTGAATATCACGCTATCTGTATCGGCATACAATACTCTCCGCCCAAGAGAATGCAATAGACCCCAAAGTTTTATACGGGCTTAGGCTGTTGTGAAGCTGGCCACAGGTATGTTTGTAACCCTTGAGGTATCTGTGGCCAATTCAGTGTTGTACTTTATTATGTAAGTATTACCTACATTCACGATCTCCATGACTTCTTTATCGGGAGCATTGGCATAATCCCAGACATCACTATAACTTTGTGCCAAATGAATGTTCCCTTTGCCGGTATTCTGTGCAAATTTTCCCCATAGACTGTTTAGACAACTTTGCACTAAAGCGCTTGCCAGGATTCTTTGCAATTTGGGCACGATCAAGTTGTATACCTTCGCGGTCGCGGTAACGTTGAATATAGGCAGACTTTTCATCTTCGGTATCAACTCCTCGCGGATACCCTGATGCCTCAACCTTATCCTTCAAAAATGCGTTTATATATGGTGTGAAAAGGTTGGGTAGCTTCTGAAACCTCCACACTTCATGTATCTTCAGTATTCTATATCCATGGCGTACGGCTAGGGCCAGCTCAGGACTTGTATATACGCCTCTGATCTTACGCTGGTGGGGTATATGGTTACAATCGCCGTTATTCTCTTCCGCGCACTTCATGCACAGTGGGAACATGAGCTTGTGGTCGATAACGACAGGTAAGATTGGCATCCATAAATTGCGTGAGGGGAGTACGTCTACGAAAGAGAGGCCAAAGTAACGATCATTCAAATTTCTTGAAAATTCATTGATGGAGGGCAGGTTAGGTCCCACCAGTTTCTCAGGAGCGCCCACGGGGTACGGATTGTTCTTCATCACGTATGGGTATAAAGAACAAATCGTAGTAATGGAGCTTCACGCCCTCCGTAGGTGGAAAGTATAGTCTGAATGGATTTGTACGTCCTCCAAACAAGCTATCACCACATTTGAGAGGATCCAGCACCATTGAACGCTTGGTCGTGTTTATTTCCTCACGATACACCTCGTCTGTCTCCATCCGTGCATCATATTCATGCTCCCACAAGACTTTGTGAGTGAACTGTGATCCTATAAGTTGATCGCGGGTGCGGGTCCATGCAAGACAGTCGGCAGGAGATCTACCGTGGATATCTCCGGCGATTCCGCACTCAGGACGGGGGCATCCATGCCACCAGCATCCGTTAAAGGAGTACACAGTCTTCACACCAGTGACACGGTTTTCACTTAACCCATCAGCCCAAAAAACACGACCATTAATCTTAATGGGTACTTCACCCGTGTTGCGAGCGTGCTTTATGTATACACCTGTCTGTTCCTGTAGGTGTATGAGCCATTAAATAGCCTTGTGTCCGTAACTGCGGGGGTTGTTTCGGTGAATAATGGCTAAGGTAGCTTTAGGCATGAAGTTATTCTTGAACACCGTAAAACATAATGACGCGATGGTGGTTGCGACTTGCAGCGGATCGCATTTGAAACGGCCTATGTACATCCTTCTAAAGGCCTGGAAACATACTCTAAGCACGCGCACATCATTCACGCAATAACGCTCACATTCATCAGCTATATTATAAGGGTTACTTTCATTAAAACTGTTGTAGTATCGATCAAAGTCTTCACGTTCATCTACACTCATACAGTCATAGTTAAAATAATGTTTGGGTGGTGGTGGGCCTACGTAGTTTAAAGTCTCGCTGGTGAGGAAAGTGTAAGGGAAGTATCCTTTGGAAACTTCAGCTGCTACTCCCATCACCTTGGGTAGCTTTGCTAATTTACAAGGTGTGAATAATAAAGTGTCTTTAAATTGTACATTGCCTCTTATTTGCATCTGTATTAATTTGTTGCCTCTTTTCAATGGATCACCTGTAAATATCTCAGAGGATTCGTGTTCAAGCAACTCCTTATAAAGGAACTGCGTGTCAAACTTTGCCCCGTTATGGGCGAGAATATACACAGTCATTTTTTTGAACTTGTCGGCTAACTTGACAATAAGGATACAAATAGTTTCACAGGACTATCGCGGACATTCGTTTTAAAAACGTTTGTCCGTTTACCGCATTTGGGGCACTCGTCACATTTGATCCCCATACACTCATCACAGATGGTCTGGCTCACAAGTAAATGTGGAATTACCTCTTTGGTTTCAGCGTTCGTATATGTTTCTATATCGCTATATCGTAGTATACAGTTATACAAGGGTTATTTTTAGGCTTAGCATCTTTCATATAACATACATGCTTTACTCCATCCGCCTTATACTCCACCTGGCATGTAGGACAGTGAATTTCGTCACACTTGTGCTTAAATTTTCCCCAATTATCCATTGTGTGAAACATACCACATTCACAGATTCTCATTTTCCTGCACGTGCCAATTGATTTATGGAGCTCAAAGCAGTTATTATTGAAGAATGTGCGTCTACGCACCTCACAGTCTCTCTTCTCAGCTTCAACTACACGGTTTTCACATTTGGTGCTTTTACACTGTTCACATACCATGTGACATTCTTTACAATGTCTCACTATATCATCCGCAAACTAGAGGCACCCCTTACACAAATCATGATGTCTCCCATATTTTCGATTTTTGTCATAACTCGCGTAAAGCCACCTTATATTACGGATGGGGAGATACGTTGTCCCCGACAATCCTAAAATAAGTAGGGGTCTTGTACGATCTCTCACACATCTTTTAAAAACATACACAGTCCTACGACGATCATCCAACCCAAATACAACTATACGGACATTCATTTCCTGTTCTACCCTTCTCAGCTCTTCAGGACCCATATTACAGTCAAATTCAAGTTCACAGTCTGCAGCTAGTTTACGGGCACGTTCCACGACCGTAGGCAACCAAATTTTTTGAGTCCGTGTATTTTGTATAGTAAACATGTTAGCCAAGACTACTGGTATAAAGCCGCAACCACGATCAACGTTTATATGCCGTCTATAAATAGCTTGAGAATTGAGGTTAAGAGTATACGGTATGGCACTATGACCCGCAACTCGGAATACACGATCAATATTTACCGTGAAGTTGTCCATATTAAAGGCTATACTACTTTGGGCAGCTTGCATTATACGTCCTAATATATATTCTACATCTTCAGCTGCCAAACGTCTAAATGGCACTACTACCCAATAATCATCTACATCACCGTCATCTGACCCGAATCCGAAGGACAGACTCGTCCTGACTTCACGCTCGTCGCGGTTCTGAAGAGCAAACTCTACAATACGCTCTACAACCCGGCGTAGCCCGCGCTCAATTCCATTGCTGTACATGGCTCTATGGTAGACCCTGACTCTATACCGATTTCTAGTCAAGGCTGGGGTGGGGGCTGCGGAGCGCACCAACTCAAACGTTATATCATCCTCAACAGAAAGGGGGGCGACTGTGGCGGATGAATAAGGGGGTATATTAGCGGGAGGTGCTGCTGAGGGGATTGTTGCGTAGGAGCTTGAGGGTTGGGGATCTATTATTGTAGACTCAACAGAACGGGGGGGCAACTGTGGCGGATGAATAAGGGGATATATTAGCGGGAGATGCTGCTGGGGGGATTGTTGCGTAGGAGGTTGAGGGTTGGGGATCTATTACTGGTGCAACAGGCGCGTATTTCGGTCGCTTTATACCTGACGTGGGGTTCTCTTCATCATACCTCCGCTTTGGATGTGCTACCGGTATCGCTGGTGAGGGTTCGTTGGCAGGGGAGGAGATCACAACTACACTGTCGTCGAGGTCATCCGTAATGTCGATGATGGGGTGCTGTACCTCATCGTCATTCACGGTTCTGTGGGAGAAGAAAACAAAATATAAGGAACAGTACTCAAAATTTGTAATATTTTGTAAATGATCCACTTAGGATTGTGACGTGTTAGAAATGGACTCTGTAGAAAAATTCAGATTCACGAGCCCATCCACATGTATTATATCTGGACCTACAGGATGTGGTAAAACTGTGTTTATGCTTAAAATCATTAAAGGAAAGGGAGAGATGTTCTCGAAATTTGTGCATAAAGTTATATGGTGCTATTCGACGTATCAATCAGTGTTCAACGAGTACCAAGATGATATTTTGTTCCACAAAGGCGTATATGACGCTAATTCGTTAAAGGGAAATAAACATACAGTCATTGTAATTGACGATCTCATGTTGGAGATGGATAAAACGTTTGCCGAGACATTTACAGTATTCTCCCACCATCTTAACCTAAGCGTGTTCTTCATCAATCAGAATCTATTTTTAAAAAATAGATACATGCGCGATGTGTCGTTAAATACGCAGTATCTAGTCTTATTCACACAACGTAGAGATGTATCACAAATTGGGGTATTAGCCAATCAAATGTTCCCGAATCAGCGTAAGGAGTTTTTGGAAGTTTATAAAGAAGCTACAAGCACGCGTTACGGATATTTGCTTTGCGACCTTCATCCGCGAAACACGTTTAGAGTGCTTCTACGAACGAATATATTTCCAAACGAGCCTGAAACGGTGTATATTCCAGAATGACAAAGAGACTAAAGAAATACCGTGAATTAATAAAAATCTATCATCGACTGCCCCGGGTAATGCAGCAGATGTTTATTAAAAATATCGACGCCGGCTTTTTAAAATGCATCTGTGAAATCTGTCTTAACGTTATAAATTGTAATGTATCAATGAAACCCCCTCAGAAGGCTCGCCTACGCCGTTAACAGAACATAATACGTGCACTCGCTCGTAAAAGTCAAGCTGTAGCGAAGAAAAAACGAATTATTTTATTGTAGAAACAGGAGGGTCATTTCTCCCCATCTTATTTTCAGTTTTGGGTCCTTTACTGACTAGATTAATATAATGAAGAAAGTGGTAGTGATTCCCCACGAGGTGTACGCTTCACTGCAAAGGAATCCAGACACGGTTCTCGATCCCCGTAAAAGCAGACTTAAAAGAATGGAAAGTGAATTGCTAGCCCTATTAAACAGTGAAAAAACACCTGATGAGAAAAGAATCTTATACCAAGAAGCTCTGCAGAAATTTCTTCACGAGTACGAAAATTATAAGAACCCTACAGAGATTCCTGTGGTTATTAGGCACAGCACGGGGGACGATGGACATGGCGGCATAGGATCTGTGCCCGACGATACAGCTGGCCAACCAAAAATTAAGGGATTAGCCACACAACATATCGAGCATGTATTAAAAAGCACCCTCCCACATACATTGATGAGTAAAGGCTTAAGTCTTTATAATCTATTGAATGAGGATCCAGCCATACAATGGACCGATACAGGCGAGATCATTGTGGAAGGATCAAAGGTACAGGGATCGAATATCGTAGACATTGTCCATGATCTGGTGAGAAAGTGGGATAGGCCATCACCATCAGGATGGAAGCATATTAAAGCAAGACTACAACAAATAAATGTCCCTAAAACGTTGATAGGAAATCTGAACAGGTTAAAAGACTTGGAACATGCAACGCATGTGGCACAATTGAAGACGCCGTCACCCCCGGCGGTAACACCTTTGAAGAGGAGAAAGAAGAGGTTAAACAACGGTCAACCCTACCCACGTGCCTCTAAAATACGCAAATGGCTAACGTATTAACTAAACGCTATTATGACATTTCTAACCCAGCCTCCTACGGCGGCATAGATAGACTGTACAGAAGTGTTTACGGAGTAGGGAAAAAAGATGTTGAAAGATTTTTGAGGGAGCAGGACGCTTATACGCTTCATAAGCCTGTGAGAAAAAGGTTTAAAACAGCCAAGACAACGGCTTCCTCGATTGATTCTATTTAGCAAGCAGATTTAACAGACATGCAAAGATATTCTGTGTATAACGATGGTTACCGCTACATTCTATTCATAATAGACGTATTCTCTAGATATCTGTGGCTAGTTCCTCTGAAAAATAAATCACCTGAAACAGTTGCTAAAGCCATCAAACGCTAATGTTAAAAGAAAACAGGGTTCCTGGCTATTTTTGTACGGATATGGGGAAGGAATTTATAGGCCGTGCTTTTCAGAACATGTTGACAGAGTTTAATATCAGCTATTACACAACCAATTCTATACATAAGGCTTCTTTAGCTGAAAGAGTTCAGCGCACCATAAAGGAACGCATGCACCGTTATTTTACACATAAAAACACATACAGATTTCTAGACATTCTGGAATCATTGGCTTCATCCTACAACCGCTCACACCATCGCACGATTGGGACAACACCTAACGAAGTTTTAGAAAGAGGTACGCTCCCGAGAAGAGATGGATCACCAACACCACCACCACACTCGGCGCGCTTCAAAATCAATGATTATGTAAGGCTGTCGCGTTCGGGGAATAAATTCGCAAAGGGTTTTGAGCAAGGATGGACACGCGATATTTTTAAAGTTAGGGCTATGAGACCTAAAGGTGAGATAATGATGTATTACATTGAAGATTTGAATGGGGAAGAAATCGTAGGAGGCTTTTACCGCGAGGAATTGCAGAAAGTTGCGTTTAATTTAGGAAAAAATGTGTTTAAAATTGAGAAAATTTTAGGAAGCAAAGGTTCAGGAAAGAGAAAAATGTATCTGGTGAAATGGCTAGGGTACCCAGAAAGCTTCAACACCTATATAAAAGCTGATGCAATAATGAAGCTTAAATAGTATGCAACATGGCTCCTAACCATTTCTACGTCACACTCTCGTCCTCCTCGTCCCTGTCTGTACACCCTAACAACACACTAGCCAACTTTGTAACAGAACTCCACGGGCACATTGAATTGGGTCGTGATTCGTATGAGGTGGGGATATGCGAAATTCAGCTGGACACCATCTTTTTAAATATTGAACATAAAGAAACCGTTTTTACGATTCTTAGAGACATTGACGTGTGAAAAAGCTGGGGTAGCTATGGATGAAACTATACGTATCGCTCGGACTAAGGTTGCACGGTATTACAGTACAGAAGTAAGACTAGGACCGGGTCAATATGGTTCGGTCGAGGATGTTGTGAGAGACTTAAACGTAAGTTTAAGAAACTCAAACCTTACGAATGATTTAGTATACGAAATCGTAAACAAAGGAAACCCTGCACATACACTAATCCTAAAATCAAAGACTAACAGACGTATTAAAGACCGTAGAATGTTCAAAATTCTAACCAATGGCCGATATAGCGCAGCCTTCCAAAGAGACACATTTCACGAGACACAGCATGACTTGTCCAGATTAATGTATCAATTGAAGATGGAGAAATTGGCTGAAAGGTCCCCAGACATGTGCTATATTTACAGTAATATAGTGGAGCACCAGTTTGTTGGGGATACCCAGGCACGCCTGCTGCGCATTGCTCACATCCCCAACCATAGAGGAAGGAATTTGAGTATTACATATGACAGACCCCATTATGTGAATGTCGCAACTAATTTAATAACCAATATCTCAATATATATAAGAACGATTGAGGGTGAAAACTTCCCATTTGGTAACGGGAGCTTAACAGTGGAGCTACACTTTCGACGCACTGAGTTATAATGGATAGAAAGCCTTTCACCGTCTATCGAGGGGTGAGATACCAGCGCGGTAGTGGACTTGGATCCATTTTTTCATCCATACTACGTACGGCTGTTCCTTTGCTGAAGAGGGGTGCCAGATACCTCGGAAGGAAAGCACTACAATCAGGTATTAACACTGCAGAAGACATATTGGCTGGGGCTAAACCTAAAGAAGCTCTAAAAAAACATTTAAAGCGTACACGGGACGAAATCATCAAAGATGCAAAGAGAAAAATGCGTGGTGGCGGGAAGAAGAAGAGGGCTGCCCGGAAGAAGGGGTCACGTGGTATTAAACGTAAAAGGCTATCAAAAAAGAAGTGCTGTAAGCGAATGAAACCTATGGTTGACCACTTTTTTGACTGATATAAGCTAAGGACATTGATCTCACGAATCATAGTTTGTTTACTACTTGTCGAGAGAGGAGGCACTATTTCTAACTCGCCATGGCACGCTTCATCCACCGATGTAGTTCACAATGCTGTAAATCGGAGCTGTCCCTTTTTGAGCTGCCTCCAACTCAAGTTTCTATTGAGCACAGTGATTTTATTACAATTAACCCTTTAAACACAATTAGTTCCCCGAGTGCACCTATAGAATTCGTGATACCCTGCTCAGGCCCTTGCTTTTTTGATCCAAGCTGTGTGCACATGTACGCTAAGCTACGTGTAGCCCATTCTGATGGAACGGTCTGCGATGACAAATATGCTGTATACCCTGAAACAAACTTTCTGCACTCCATATTCAACCAGTGTGACGTATATTTAAATCAGACCAACATATCGGCAGGCACGGGGTACTATCATCTACGAGCCTATCTGGAAAATGTCCTCAACTTTTCCAAAGAAGCGAAGGCTACCTTTTTAATTGCCGAGGGATATTATCAAACTAAAGATGAAAGTAGTATAAACGACAAATTTAAAAATTCTAAAAAGAAAATATACGAGTGTTTTGGACGGTTGCACACAGATTTCACTTTCCAGGAGAAGTTGCTTGTCAACGGGGTGGATATGAAAATAAAGCTCACCCGCACGAGTCCTGAGATCTGCTTAAATCTGGATGCTGATCAAGAGGAGGGTGCAAAGCCCGTTGTGGTTCACATTATGGACACATACCTCCGCGTACGGCGAGTGAAATTAAGTTCACCAAAACAACTAGAAATTGAGAAAAATTTACTAAACGCTACAGTGAAATATCCTATTAACAGAGTACAAATCAAACTATATACGGTGCCTGCAGGGTTGGCATCGAAGCAGATAGAAAACATTGCCCTGGGAAATCTTCCTAGAAGGATATTAATCGGAATGCAGGACCATGCTTCGGTGAATGGAAAATATAAAAAGAGTGCCTTTAAATTCGAGAATTTCGGACTTAAAAATATAACTATACGTTAATGTCATTGCTTTGGGTGGAACAATGGGTACGGACTATTCATCAGACGCTGTGTTACCTCTGCGCCAGAGCCTATAGTAATCTGACCCATATTGCAGGTGATTGTGATGAGCTTGGTAATGGGGTAACGCAGGAAGAATTCATTGATCAATTTAACCTTTATCCGTTTGACATTACACCTGACTTATCTGCTAGCGTAAATACGCATTTAAGCCCACAGCAGAGCGGAAACATCTCAGTGAGGCTGGAATTCACCAAGCCTATAGACGCGCCTATTAGTGTACTAGTATATCTCGAATCGCAAGCCCTAATAGAAGTAGATAGATTTAGGAGCGTTATCACTGACTTTTAAAATGGATGCTAATACACTTCAGAAAGTAATGAATAGTGAACGAGTCACACGTTCCAAATTTATCGGCGTGTTTGCGAAGAATAAAACATTGAGTTTGCCAAGTACGCGAGAATGCGGTAGTCTTATTGTGAACACAGATGTCATCGGTAATGAAGGGATTCATTGGATCGCTGTCTATTTTAAAAATAGACAGCGCCTGTACTATTTTGATTCACTCGGTACTCAACCCTGGAGTGACCCTATTATTGTAAAATTTCTCGCTCAGTTACATATTCTCGAAGTTGTATGGAACCCGTTTCGTATACAAGGATATTTTAGTAATGCTTGCGGAATGTACTGCGTCTCATTTCTCATGCATTTGTCATGTGATAAAGAATTTATACATTTTTTAAATTTATTTGACCCGTGTCACACTCTCCGAAACGATGAAATGGTATACAGACAGATAAAAATCCGTTTTCCAATTGTACGTACTCGTTGTATAGTATAATGTTTTTGTTCGTGTGTGTATATTTGTAACGGTATATTCTGTAGTTTAAGATGGTTATTGTACTGATTTCTTTCATTTAATAAATTTATGAAAATATATTGTGTCTTCTTCCCCCAAAAAGATCGAAAAACACTTATGTTAACCACTCCGTCTATGGCCCTGGGGTGGTTCGGAGTCGACGGGGGTTCTGGTTAGGAGGCAGCAACGGATCTGTTACTTGCAGTAGTTTCTTCTATACTACTCTCCGAGTTCTTCTTTAGTGGCTCGGAGGATTCTGAGAGGCTTATTAAATTCTTTGGGGTTTCTCCCCGATTCTTCTTGTAACTTATCGGGAGATTCTAATGACTAAGTTTCTGAAGAGAGCACGGCTCGAAGGAGAAGATAAAGACTTTTTCTTACTGTGTTTTACTCCTAAACTGTTACAGGTAATGCTCAGCCTCGTAGTTGGAATCAGAACAAACATGGAAGAAATTGGGGGTTTATATACCCCGATTCTACTAACATCATCATTATTAAATGTTGAAGAGGCTGCATTAATTTTTGCACAATATTTGAAAATAAAGTAAATTTTTAGCTGGTAAGGTTTAAACGAATAAACAAGATATTTGAAGATGAAGCCATATTTTTATCTTAAATTGCGTATTTTCAGATCTGATGTGTCATGATCTGCCAAGTTAACTAAAAGTGGAAATTGAACTATGCATCTTTACACTAAAATATGCATATGAGTAAAAATTAAAGGTTTAAGATTTACAATTAAATGCTTAGGTAAGAGATGACTTCATCTTTTATAACGAAGAAAGAATGTATACAAAACATGACATGGCAAAAGTTACTCAGGATTCATTATTAAGCTAAATCTAAAAAGATGATTATGAGATTTTAAAAAACAACAGGTCATCAATTATTTGGCAAAGTAGAAAGCACATCAAAATTTATGCCAACGGAAAAATAATAATAAAAAAAATAACAACAGTATCGCCGATTCTACATTCCTTATGGCGACATAATGTCGGGTCGGACATTGAGTACATTGTAATTTTGGTCTACTGTAACTATGATTATAATTATCAATTCATTTATTATCGTTAACTACAATTTCATTAAAGTACATTGACTACGTTATTTAGTACATTACATCATTAAGTACAGTTTCATTAAAGTACATTACATTATATTAAATTAAAAGTATTACAGTTAATTATAATTAAACAGTTACTATAACTTTGTTTTGTTACAGTGTTTCATATTAATAGACAATTAAGATTTTAGAAATATAATACAAAGTACATGGGCACATACGGTATGGATGAATATGGTTGAATAATAATATTTATACTACATAACATAAATAATGACTTCTATAGAGTGTACAGTTTTTATTATGATGTTAAAGAATTTTCATACATTGACTACTAGAGATATGATGAAGGGAAATTAATGACGGGAAAATGTGACGTCATAGTTATTGAATTTGTACGTGTAGTACAAATCATTATTAGGAAGACTTACAAGAACGAATTAGAGACAAAGAGTGGGTATTAATGACTAAGAAGTACAACTACGGGTTCCAATCCTGTTACATGCAATGTGTATGCATAATCTAGGGTCGAGGGTGAGATGCAAGACAATCATAATTAATTATAATAACTTCTATAACAAAAAATAAAAAATGGAAAATGGATACGACTAAACCATAGAAATGGGAGATCGTAAGGTTATGACACAAACAAAAATAGGAAGCTACAAATAAATTTTTATCCAAAACTCGCTTAGGCGATTTTGGTTTCTTATGTAAAAATGAATATGGATTAGTCATTGTTCATTTTTACAGTGTTTCCCCCTCTAAAATGGTATTTATACAATAATCTAATAGGGTACCATTAATACAATATAAATGAGAAAATAACATCCTAACTACTTCAAGTTAGATGACGAATTTTCCTTTACATTACAAATTTTTATACAGAACAAGTGAGTTATTATATAATATAAAAAATTCAAAGATTAATACTTTAATTTAGACAAACAGAATAAAGGATTAATACGTTAATTTAGACAAACAATTAAGTTAGACAAACAATGATATGGTTAAAAATTTTTTACAAAATTTTTATTTTTCTGTAGGAAAAATTACATTCATAATGAATAGGTAAAAGGGAAAAATATAAATTTTAAAGTTCATGGATTTTTCAAGGTTACCATGATAGTACAATTGATAAACTAATTTTATTGACTATTGTAGGTAAAAATAGAATTACGTAATGGATGATGTATAGACCTGTGGTCTAGTGTGTATTTGTGTGTACTAGGTACAAAGTGTGTATCTTATAAGTTTGAGGGACAGATTAGCTGAGAAGATTGTTAAATTAACTGAATAAATGCATGAGCAAGATATATTAGAAAGCAAAAATGATTAAGATTAAAATGATGATGTTTGCATACGAGTTTTAATGCAAAAGTGACTGAAGGGACGGAACGTAAATTGAATTCGACTACGACAATTACTCAGTATTAATCGAATAAAAAAATAAAAAAAATATAACCATTGAAAATAGGAACCAATTATAAACTATAATGAATTAAACATATACTGTAATATAAAAAAAACAACCTAAATTGAGGTTATGTTCCATCGTACCAAAGAGGAATTAACCATGGTTGAACCATTTCTCTGGTTGACATAGTTCAACTGGGGTTAGGGGTGTTAAAATAAAAATAAAATAAAAAGACAAAGTTTGGAGTACTACATTCGGGGGAATTGAGTGACTAAGCGGGGGGTATAAGTCTGAAATTGACAATACGTCTTTCGTGAGCACTTTGCTCTTTAAAAAAGGATTGCTTGTCACATTACTTTGAACAAAAATTAAAAGAGTTGAAACAAAACGAAGGGATGGCATGTTCCTCATATAGTAATTTAAAAGGAGTCATTGGGACAAGATCGATTAATTAATTATTACACAACTATTATTATCACGTATACATTACAATGATTATCAAAGTCATTACAACCTTTGTACAAATAATAAATTACATAACTATATATTTATATACGTAACAATGCATGAAACGGGAAAGACAAATCGGTGAATTTCCGTCTTACAAACAAAAAAGGTTAACTAAAGACGCAAATCGGTCAATTCAGGGTGAATTTAATTCTCTTTTACAACACAAAAAAAAGGTTGAATTAAATTCTTAACTTACTTTTTTCTTAAATTAAATTCTCTTAAATTACAAAGGAAAAGTTGAATTCAATTGACTGCATTGAAAACTAACTTGGGACTTCAAAACTAACTTTTTTTCAAAAACTAACTTTTTTTCAAAACTAACTTTTTTTTTTCAAAACTAACTTTTTTTTTCAAAACTAACTTTTTTTTTCAAACTAACTTTTTTTTTCAAAACTAACTTTTTTTTCAAAACTAACTTTTTTTTTCAAAACTAACTTTTTTTTTCAAAACTAACTTCTGTAATCTCTGGGGCGGTTGTCCCTCTTAGATGCAACCTTTGACTTGACCTCTTATCAAGTATTCTGAAACTAACTTGAACTCTTATCAAGTATTCTGAAACTAACTTGAACTCTTATCAAGTATTCTGAAACTAACTTGAACTCTTATCAAGTATTCTGAAACTAACTTGAACTCTTATCAAGTATTCTGAAACTAACTTGAACTCTTATCAAGTATTCTGAAACTAACTTGAACTCTTATCAAGTATTCTGAAACTAACTTGAACTCTTATCAAGTATTCTGAAACTAACTTGAACTCTTATCAAGTATTCTGAAACTAACTTGAAATGCTTCAAGTAACTCTCTAACTCTATAAACTCTCTATAACACTCTCTTTAATTTGCAAGTCAATTCAATTCAATAATTTGAAAAAAATTTGCAAACAAAAATATAAAATGTAAACAACATTTCACTCGAATGTACACGAAGGTACGATACTATTATGTTTGATACATAAAATAAAATTATACTATACTAACTAGAATAGTAAAAATAACTGAAAATAACTGAAATAATTCTGTGACAATATTGTTTTCAATAAAACAAAAATGTATCACTGGTGTCTGAAGTGTTCACTGTGTTTTGTGTTAATTCTGGCTCAATATTAAATATTAACTGCTAATAATAATGACTTTTCAAATGTTTAGAAATTATTTTAAAAAGAGTTTTGTACTTAACAAGATTCCTACGGCGAAATCCTTAGAGACGTGTCCTGAAGACGTGTCTTGCTGGCCACTTGTTCTTGATAAAAACTAGGCGTGGAGAACTTGGAGTCGTGACGCACCGGTTCAAGGGTGGATGTGACGAACTAGAAGTCGTGACACGCCGGTCCAAGGGTGGATGTGACGAACTAGAAGTCGTGACACGCCGGTCAACTGGGTGGATGTGACGAACTAGAAGTCGTGACACGCCGGTCAACTGGGTGTTGGTTCTGGTTCCAGGGTCTGGAAGACTGGAAGAATCCTGGAGTCGTGAAGATCCTGGTTAAAGGGTCTGGAAGACTGGAAGAATCCTGGAGTCGTGAAGATCCTGGTTAAAGGGTCCAGTCTTGTTATCTTCCTTCTTCTATGTGTTTATCCTGGTATAGGGTCGCCAGTTGTTAAGATCCTCTTCTTCTAAAAATCTTTTTCAGATCCTGGTAAAGGGTCGCCACAATGTTAACCCCTCCGTCTATGGCCCTGGGGTGGTTCGGAGTCGACGGGGGTTCTGGTTAGGAGGCAGCAACGGATCTGTTACTTGCAGTAGTTTCTTCTATACTACTCTCCGAGTTCTTCTTTAGTGGCTCGGAGGATTCTGAGAGGCTTATTAAATTCTTTGGGGTTTCTCCCCGATTCTTCTTGTAACTTATCGGGAGATTCTAATGACTAAGTTTTCTGAAGAGAGCACGGCTCGAAGGAGAAGATAAAGACTTTTTCTTACTGTGTTTTACTCCTAAACTGTTACAGGTAATGCTCAGCCTCGTAGTTGGAATCAGAACAAACATGGAAGAAATTGGTGGGCTTTATATACCCCGATTCTACTAACATCATCATTATTAAATGTTGAAGAGGCTGCATTAATTTTGCACAATATTTGAAAATAAAGTAAATTTTTTAGCTGCGGTAAGGTTTAAACGAATAAACAAGATATTTGAAGATGAAGCCATATTTTTATCTTAAATTGCTTATTTTCAGATCTGATGTTGTCATGATCTGCCAAGTTAACTAAAAGTGGAAATTGAACTATGCATCTTTACACTAAAATATGCATATGAGTAAAAATTAAAGGTTTAAGATTTACAATTAAATGCTTAAGTAAGAGATGACTTCATCTTTTATAACGAAGAAAGAATGTATACAAAACATGACATGGCAAAAGTTACTCAGGATTCATTATTAAGCTAAATCTAAAAAGATGATTATGAGATTTTAAAAAACAACAGGTCATCAATTATTTGGCAAAGTAGAAAGCACATCAAAATTTATGCCAACGGAAAAATAATAATAAAAAAAATAACAACAGTATCGCCGATTCTACATTCCTTATGGCGACATAATGTCGGGTCGGACATTGAGTACATTGTAATTTTGGTCTACTGTAACTATGATTATAATTATCAATTCATTTATTATCGTTAACTACAATTTCATTAAAGTACATTGACTACGTTATTTAGTACATTACATCATTAAGTACAATTTCATTAAAGTACATTACATTATATTAAATTAAAAGTATTACAGTTAATTATAATTAAACAGTTACTATAACTTTGTTTTGTTACAGTGTTTCATATTAATAGACAATTAAGATTTTAGAAATATAATACAAAGTACGTGGGCACATACGGTATGGGTGAATATGGTTGAATAATAATATTTATACTACATAACATATAAATAATGACTTCTATAGAGTGTACAGTTTTTATTATGATGTTAAAGAATTTTCATACATTGAATACTAGAGATATGATGAAGGGAAATTAATGACGGGAAAATGTGACGTCATAGTTATTGAATTTGTACGTGTAGTACAAATCATTATTAGGAAGACTTACAAGAACGAATTAGAGACAAAGAGTGGGTATTAATGACTAAGAAGTACAACTACGGGTTCCAATCCTGTTACATGCAATGTGTATGCATAATCTAGGGTCGAGGGTGAGATGCAAGACAATCATAATTAATTATAATAACTTCTATAACAAAAAATAAAAAATGGAAAATGGATACGACTAAACCATAGAAATGGGAGATCGTAAGGTTATGACACAAACAAAAATAGGAAGCTACAAATAAATTTTTTATCCAAAACTCGCTTAGGCGATTTTGGTTTCTTATGTAAAAATGAATATGGATTAGTCATTGTTCATTTTTACACTTACATTATTTCGGTGTGACATTCATTATGCTGACTGATCAGTATATCCTCCGTATTCATGACACGAGATTCTTCAAAAGATTGTATAACACGTGTCAAATCCTCATCGGACCTTAAAGGAATAATGTTCATATTGATTCTTTTTTAATAAAAACATATACAGAGTATACAGACAGACCCCATTATGTGAAGATATCTTTGGTTCGAAACTCATTTAAGAGGTAAATCCGAATAACATTTAAAACGATTGCCATAAAAATTTCGGTTTTAGCATAATGGTATCTAAATGAAGTATTTGACGAGATACTACCACCCTCCATATATATAAAATCATGTTTCTTGTGAATAAATTATAGACACTTACATTTCTATGGTAGTCCCTTGCGTCGGATTGTAAGGAGCGTCACTGCAAATATCTTCAACGGTTTGCGTTGGAAATAATTCATCACGGTCAATCGCGTTAAAAAGATTAATTGCAGTCAATGCTGCAGTGTCACCTTCTTCATACAAATCCGGGAAAACGTAAAGTTCGTGGTCCATGGTGGAGGGAATGCACTGGCAGAGGGAATGATTATTCACTGACGCGAAAATAGCTACTGTTACTCCGAACTGAAAAATATTTCCTTTTATATGCACAATCGCCAAGCTCCGCCCCAAAAGATTAAGGCCAGATGTTCGTAGTGATTGGTTGCCAGTGTAGCTGGGTGGAGCTATGATAAGTTTGTGTACCAATCGTAACACCGCTATAACGGGTCCGGTCGACTAATGGCATCTTTATATTTTCTCCAATAGATTTAATGCTCGTATTACCCCTTGCTGTCTTTACCATGTCAATATTTTCCCCCCACTATTCCGGATCATTAGTCACTAATGTAATCGAGAGGATTTTATAATAAAGAAATTATAAATATATCCTTTAATTATATTTTTAAAAAAGAAAAGAGCATTCGGTTTCCACGTTAAACTGTGGGTCTAAGGCGGAGTGAAAACCTTAACCGTTGTTACAATTCGGGGAAGAGCTAGTTGTGATTATTACTAAAGAGAAAAATCGTGCATGTTTTGCGGTCATACAACCCCCGGATCAAATGATCCTTTTATTTTAAATCCGGTTCAATAATCAAATGATCCTGTTATGTTGAAATGTGGAAGAGTGAGCAACGATTCCTTGACGAGATGTATTTCTTGAACTGATCCACAGAACAGATGTCCACATCTTCTGAAGGCTCCACGCGCCACAGATCTTATAGACAATGCAGGTCCTGTATATGAGCTTTAATTATCTCGATGAAATAGTGAGCAATCATTCCCTGACGAGATGTATTTCTGAATCCACGTTAAACTGTAGGTCTAAGGTCGGGTGAAAAGCTTTCCAATTCGGCGAGAAAGAGTTAATTATTACTACTGTAATTTGTACCACCCTATATATATATATCCATTCCTTTATTTATTTTAAAAGAATTAACAAAACTCTCTCTTTCTTTCTATATATATATATATATATATATATATATATATATATATATATATATATATATATATATTAGGGTGTCTCTTATTTTCGAAGTGTTGATGTTTTTAGGTTGCGCCCCCTCAACCAGTTCCATTGGTTGAAAAAACATCACATATAAAATTGTTTTTGGATTGAACAATTTTTAGAGGTCGCCCCCGCTTATTAAAGTTCATAAAATATAGCTATTATTTATGCAATTAATATTTGAAATTACTAGCAGTTGTCAAGTATACTAAACATATGTTTTTAATTAATTAATCATATTTATGATGAATTCAATTAAATGAATATATTAGAGATAATTGTCAAGTTTGTAGCTGAAAATATTGCTTGATAAGACAAGATCAACCTGTTTAAACATGTTTCATCAAGAATGCTCCAGATTATGTTGCAATTGTTTATTTGTCATCATTCAGTGTTCTGCTGTCATAAGTAAAAGGTGTGTAACTGTGTATCACTATACTTCTTTTTTGTTATTATCAGATAATAAACTGTTATTTATATTTTTCACAATTATTTATACTGATTTTGTTATTAGTGTTTGAAAAAAATTTAATGAATTTAATGAAAAAATTAGAATTTATGCTCTTACACACATATTATGAAGTTTTAAACAATGTTGCTATTTGTCACAAAGAATTTAATTTAGTTCAATGGAAATTTTACCTGACATGTGTTTCATGATCTGTGTTCTATCAGTGGCGTCACTAGAGGGGTGCGGGGGGTTTTTGTGCAGTGTTTGAGCAGAAATTTATTATTTTTTATAAAAATATCCTCTAGTTAGTTATAACAACAAAAACATTTTTCGTAAGCCCAGCTTACATGTATCAATATACCTACAAGGCTAAAACTCTATGCTAATTTACTTTTTGAACCTTCTAATGCGCTCCGGTCAGAGCTGTCATTATTACCCAATTACAATGACGCTTCGAATCACGTGGTTTCGTCTGCACGCTCTACAAGCACGCGCTGTTGTTTTCGTTGCTGCTGGTGTTTTTATAGTCGCTGATTTTGTCAAATTTTCTTGTTTTAGCTACAATATTGTGGTAATTAGTATTTGTGAACCTATATCAATAACTTTTTTGAGAATGAAGTAGTAATTAAAGGAAAAGAAGGAGAAAAATAAAAAAAGGCTTCCGCTCAGTTGTTGCAGCCTCTGTCTTTATGATGTTGCAGCCTCAAATTTATGAGTATATTTCCATATGCATTTGTCTACAACTTCTACATTATTTGGGCCGTTATTGATTATGCAAACCTAATCCATTAATGTATCTCATGTAACGGTAAAGTTTAACGTTAAAATGAACATAATTTTGATGTAGTTCTTAAACGTTTTTACTTCGAATTCTATTGTTTTCTTACCGAATTTTCACTTTAACCACATGAAACTATGTAAATGTAAATACATTTAGGCTGTGCGTATGATATTGTAATTTAAAGGAGTAATTTTAATTTTGCTAGTTGTTTATGTCACTACTATTGCCATTACATTCAGTGATATACGGGAATTACGATTTACGAGTAACATTAGTACAAAAAACATTACTAAGGATTCTGTATGGTCTGGTACGGGAGGAGGTCCATGGGGGGGGGTGACACCATGAGTTACCGCACTGGGTGACACCAACCCTAGTGACGCCACTGTTTCTATTTCCAATAAAATAGCAAAATATAAATTTCTACTACAAAAATATTTATTCCTTGTTTCTTAGATTAAAAAATAATAGGAATAATAATTGAGAAAAATACGTTAGATTTATAAAATAGACCAAATTAACTTTGTTATCTACCAAATTTTTTTTTTTTTGTAATTTAAAAAAGTCAAAACAGTGATTTAGCCCTGCTCTACAAAACCATAACACTACATTAATATTTTGTTTTCTTATTTTGCAGATGAATACAAGAAGACCATTCTATTTGCTCGGATCTACAGTAGATGATATTAAAGGCTCAAAGCTGCCCCCATATAGGCAAGCTTTTGGTTATTTTATGCACCTCCACAGAGAGAAAAACATGACAATCCGCGATGCTCTGCGTCAATCTATTCGAGCCACAATAGTTATCTGGGATAAGGCCAATATTCCTACTCAGCAGGAACCTCGTGCCATGAAGAAGTTAGAGAATTTCTTTAACGAATGGACTTGCTTAAAGAAGCATGCTTCCAGAACAAGCCAGAGCCATAAAACCAAGGAGGCTGATTTTGTAGAGCGATTGGAAGATCTCTTTGACATCGCCCATGGAGACGCTGAGAAGCTGATCAAGAATCGTGAGGACTGGGAGTTCCTTCAACTGCAAAGACAAAAAGGTCGTCCTGGCTCAATCGGTGGTGTGGACACTGTACATCTTCACCGCACAAAAAATGCAGTCAAACGGTTGGAAGCTGAGGCAGAGAGAAAAAGAAAGTCAGAATCTTTGATGGAGGCGTCTACTAGTCAAGTTGTACTGGCTTCTTCCACATCTTCCAGCAACACTGATGAAAGTGAGAATGAGGAGGAGGAGCCCAAAGGAGCTTGTGCTTTACCAAAATCTAAGAAAAAACGAGGCATGAAAAACATCATGACTATTCAGATGTCTGCTGCCCTGGATCGTACACAAATTTCCTCTAGAAAGGCAACATTTATCCTCGCAGAGGCAGCTAAAAGCTTTGGTTTGGACGCTTCAGATTACAACATAAACCAACATTCTATCCATCGCCTTCGAAATAAGAACCGAGCTCGTCATGCTAAAGAACTTAAGGAGCATTTCCATGGAGAATGTTCTATGACAGTCCACTGGGATGGCAAGATGATGGAGGACCTCACCTCGCACAAGCACATTGATCGTCTCCCAGTACTTGTGTCAGGACCTGGTGTTGAACAGCTGCTTGGTGTCCCCAAAATCCCAAACTCAACTGGAGAAGCACAAGCTGAAGCCGTCTTTAACTGCCTGAATGAATGGGGAATTACAGAGAGAGTAAAAGCAATTTGTTTCGATACAACAGCTTCAAACACGGGTCAATATAGTGGAGCCTGTGCTCTCATCGAAGCAAAATTGGGACATGATGTTTTGTACTTGCCTTGTAGACACCATGTTTTAGATTTATTGTTGGGAGCTGCATTTGAAGCAACATTGGGATCTACATCAACTGGTCCAGAGATATTGATCTTTAAGCGTTTTCGTGACAATTGGACTTCTGTTGATCAAAGCCAGTTCCAAACAGGTGAGACAGACACGATTACTAAAGAAGCAATTATCCAGTCTAAAACTGAACTAATTCAGTTTGCTAGATCCCAGGCACCTATGCTACGGGATGACTATCAAGAACTTTTGGATCTGTCCATCATCTTTCTTGGAGGTGTCCCCAATAAAGGCATCAAGTTTCGTGCACCAGGTGCCATGCATCGAGCTCGCTGGATGTCCAAAGCGCTCTATTCTATCAAGATGTGGCTTTTTCGAAACCAGTTCAAGATGACTAAGACTGAAGAACGAGGAATTCGAGATCTTTCCCTTTTTTCTGTTCTCATCTATATGAAGGCTTGGACAACATCCTCACTCCCTATTGAAACCCCATTTAATGACTGGCTCCTTATGAGGTCATTGATTAATTATCCTAACAAAAAGATTTCTGATGCAACTAAAAAAAAGCTCTCTAACCACTTATGGTACCTGTCTGAAGAAGCAGTTGGTCTTGCTTTCTTTGATGAGCGAATTACTACAGATGTAAAGAAACGCATGGTAAAGGCATTAGAAGATGAGTCCACTGATAGACCACCCAAGCGTCCTCGGATTCCTGAATCGACCTTCTGCTCTGGTGAAGGACTACACCAACTTGTTACAAGAAATACTAGAGAATTCTTTACTAAGCTGAATTTGCCAGAAGGATTTCTGAACAAGGCACCCAGCACTTGGACATCCAACTGTGAATATTTAAGGGCCAGAGCTATTGTTGCAGCTCTATCTGTTGTAAATGACCGGGCAGAACGTGCAGTAGCTTTAGTTCAAGAGCTGAATAAGAAATTGACAGTGGGGGAAGAGCAGCTCCAGTTCCTGCTCCAAATTGTTGCAAAACACCGCCAGAGTCACCCAGTTCCATCAAAAACTGTTCTTCTCAAAAAATAACCATCAATGAGGTCGCACCTTAAAATACACCATATTGTATAATCATTGTATATTAAATAAATGTTGTATAAGGAAATAATGCTAATTAAAGTAATTAAAGTATGTAAATAGCACTGGCATTTTGAATTTATCTCTATATAATAAACTAATGGTTTTTTTTTGTAGCAATGCTTCATTGCTGATTGTATATAAAAAAAGAGCCAGGAAGGATTTTGGATAGGAGAAAAAGGATTGGGATAAAGAAGGATTGAGGACCAAAGGATGGATTATAACAACATCAAGGATAGGTTAGAAAAGGATCAATGATAAATAAGAAGGCCTATACTTATAAAAACGAATCAAACTAAAAAAAGAAGGAAGGAATTATGTGTATAATGAGCATAATCATATGTCAGGAGCTATTATGCCATGGTCACCATTTTTATTAGCCGGGGGCGACCCCTAAATATGAGCCAATTTGTGTCAAACTTTCAAGTTTTAGTTTTTATGCTAAATGGAACTATTTTAGGGGGCGCAGATAAAATAATTCAACATTTCAATTTTTGACTACCCAATAAGAGACACCCTAATATATATATATATATATATATATATATATATATATATATATAAATAATTATTAGTACTTTCAGGTTTGTCCACCTCATGCACCTTGTTTCTTTCGCTGATTATTATTATTTAATATAATTGTGTGTATATTTTTCAATAACAGAGATGTTATCTAAGAATATGACACCATACAAATTACGCGTAAATAAAAAACATTTTCTTCGCTTCGAGAATGTCTCATTGTAGACAACAACAAAATTAAGAATCGGAGTGAAACGAGGTTTATCCCGAGTAGACTGGAACACAGGTCAAATTGCGGTGAAAAAAGGCATCAGGGTAAACGATTCGAATTGACCCAGATTCTCGGTAACCCTTTCCTCGTGTGTGTGTGTGTGCACGATTTGTTCATTCGTTTATTATATATACAAACACAGATGGGGTGAGAAGCTTGGGGGGGAGGAGGGAGGGGGGACGACCGTGTGTTTCGAGTTGACCAGATTCTCGGAAATCCTTTCCTCGTGAAAGGAAAAAACAGCGCTTAATGATTAATTTCTTATATTGAATAATTAATTTCTTATAATAATTGATTCCTTAAAAGGAGAAAATTCATTTGTTTTACATTATTTAGCTTCATTTGGTTTAAATTAATATACGTTTGGCATTTTTTTTTCTGATTTTCATTCACATGATATGTACAGAGGCGTGTGTGTGTGTGCGTGTGTGTGTGTGTGCGTGTGTGTGTGCACGATTTGTTCATTCGTTTATTATATATACAAACACAGATGGGGTGAGAGATTTGGGGGGAATGGACGACCGTGTGTTTTGAATTGTCGTTTATTTTCACCTATCTTCGTAAGTTTTTCTTTTAATTGTTTAGTGATTTTTTAATGTTTTAATTCACTTTAAGGTGAAAATCCATTAATATATATATATATATATATTTATATATATATGTAAAAAGTGAACAATGAACAATTCCTACACCATCATTATATGAATTCATTGTCCATTTTTACATAAGAAACCAAAAATCACATAAGCGAGTTTTGGGTAAAATTTCGATTTGTAATAATGACTTATACACTATGACGTCACAAAATAACTTTATTCTCTTTTCGTTTCCCACTCTGTGTCTCTAATTCGTTCTTGTAAATCTTCCTAACAATGATTTGTACTATACGTAAAAATTCAATAACTATGACGTCACATTTTCCCGTCATTTATTTCCCTAAGGACTAAACACTCTATAGAAGTCATTATTTATATGTTATGTAGTATAAATATAATTATTATTCAACCACACTCATTCTTACATTCATATCTTATCTTGACCATTATCCAATATAAATTTTATTAAATATTCATTTTTTACTCGTGTCGGCGCGAAACTTTAGGTTCGTTCGAGAACGCGAAAAAACGTTCTCGTATTATTTTTTTCATTTTTATTTTTAATTATATGACCTCCCGAGGTGAACTCAAAACAATGCTTAGTAAGATCACATTCCGCTCATCGCAGCAGAATTCGAACGCTTCTAAGATAAAAAAGTCTCCTTTCGCTTTGATTCGAATTTATAACATTATCATGTGTTATGTTATATTATGTGTTATGTGCCCATGTACTTTTACTATATTTCTAACATCTTAATTGTCTATTAATATGAAACACTGTCAAAACAAGACAAAGTTACAGTAACTGTTAAATTGTAATTAACTGTAAATTAACAATAACTTGTAATGTACTTTAATGAAACTGTAATGAACAATAACTTGTAATGTACTTCAGTGAAACTAATTAAATGTAATGATTTAATTTATAATGTAAGAATGTACTTTAATAGAAGTGTAATTAAACAATGAGTGAATATGAATTAATTGGTAATTGTAATCGTAATTGTAATGAACCAAAATTAATACGTACTCAGTCATGTACTCAAAATTGTGCTTATGTGCTAATACGAAATTATATCGCTTTCAGGAATGTAGAATCAGCGATAGTTGTTCTTTTTTTATTTTTATTTTTTTTAATTCTTTTTAGTTGAAATCTTTCAAAAAAAAACATCTGATCATGTATTTAAAAAGGGGGGAAACTTAACCTTCGATTGTCTCCCCCAAACATTTAGACTATATTATATTGTACATATAAAATTACTGCACTTCTGCATTAGACTTCTGATTAGCACTTCATCGTTGCACTTCATCGTTGTACTTCTGATTAGCACTTCATCATTGTACTTCAGATTAGCACCTCATTAGGAGGGGGCAGAGGCCCCTTGCCTCCTTAATATATTTTTAGATTCCGGCCTGAGCCATGGTCGAAAGAGGTCGAACCTCTACCCCTGTAAATTCAGAGTACCTGTATATTTTTAAGAAGTAAACCAAAGTAAGAGAAAGTTTTTATTTTCCCCCTCGAGTTGGGCTATCTTCTATTATTGGAAGAAAAGAATTAACAGAGTGTCGACCCCATAAAGCGAGAGAAAAGAATTAGAAAGAATTATAGAAAAGTATAAAGAGGAAACATCCGTTGCTTGCCTCCGAACCAGAACCCCCCCCGTCGAATCCGAACCGACTCAGGGCCATAAAGGGGGGGTTAACAGTCTGGCGACCCTTTACCAGGATAAGAAGATGATATGGGGTCTAACACCCCTAATTTTAACCAAAAGATGTTTAACAAGAAGATGTTTAACCAGAAGATTTTAACCAGAAGATGTTTAACAAGAAGATGTTTAACAAGAAGATGTTTAACCAGAAGATTTTAACCAGAAGATTTTAACCAGAAGATGTTTAACAAGAAGATGTTTAACAAGAAGATGTTTAACAAGAGGCCACTCTTTGGCCAAGGATAGAAATTACCCTGCACCAGGATAACAAGATTATTTTAAGAAGATTATTTTAAGAAGAGGCCACTCTTTGGCCAAGAATAGAAATTACCCTGCATCAGGATAAAACCAGTCGACCGGCGTGTCACGACTTCTAGTTCGTAACATCCACCCTTGACCGGTGTGTCACGACTCCAAGTTCTTCACGCCTAGTTTTCATCCAGGAAAAAGTAGCCAGCAAGACGTCTTCAGGACACGTCTCTGAGGATTTTGCCAGTAGAACTTTTGTTAAGTACATTTTGTTTTTTTAAGTAATTTATAAACATTTGAAAAAGTCAGTACTATTAACAGTTAATATTTAGTATCAAGTCAGAATTTACAAGAAACACAGTGAACATTTCAGACACCAGTGATACTTTTTTTTTAGTGAAACAGTAATTTTCACAAAAGTTAAAAGTCACAAAAGTTAAAAGTCACAAAAGTTAATTGTAACAGAGAGTTAATTGTAACAGAGTTAATTGTAACAGAGTTAATTTCAAGAGAGTCAATTGTCGCAGTTATTTTCACTGTTATATTCAGTATAGAATAATTTTATTTTATGTATCAAACATAATAGTATCGTACCTTCGTGTACATTAGAATTAAATATTGTTTACATTTTTTTTATATTTTTGTTTGCAAATTTTTTTCAATTACTGAATTGAATTGACTTGCAAATTAAGAGAGAGAGTTTACAGAGAGATTTATTTCAAGTTAGAGAGATTTATTCCAAGTTAGAGAGATTTATAGAAATACTTGAAGCAGTTTCAAGTTAGACAGTTTAAGTTTCAAGATACTTGACAAGCGTTCAAGTTAGATAGTTTAAGTTTCAGAATACTTGACAAGCGTTCAAGTTAGACAGTTAAGTTTCAAGAATACTTGATAAGAGTTCAAGTTACAGTTCAGAATACTTGACAAGCGTTCAAGTCAGATAGTTTCAGAATACTTGATAAGAGGTCAAGTCAGAAGGTTGCGCCAAGACGGCCAACCGCCCCAGAGATTTTTATAGAAATACTTGATAGAGTTCAAGTCAGAGAGTTTTATTTGAAGTCAGACAGTTTTATTTGAAGTCAGACAGTTTTAGCTCAAGTCAGAGTTTTACTTGAAGTCAGAGAGATTTATTTCAAATCAGAGAGATTTATTCGAAGTCAGAGAGTTCAAGTCAAAGTTAGTTTTTAAGTCGAAGTTAGTTTTCAAGTCCCAAGTTTTCAATGCAGTCAATTGAATTCAACCTTTTTTTTGTTGTTCAAGAGAATTTAATTCAACCTTTTTTTTGTTGTAAAAGAGAATTAAAAATTCAACCTGAATTGACCGATTTGCGTCTTTGGTTTAACCTTTTCTTTATTTGTAAGACGGAAATTCACTGATTTGACTTTCCCTTTTCATGCATTGTTATGTATATAAATATATAGTTATGTAATTCATTAATTGTAACAAAACCGTTTTTACAAAGGTTGTAATAACTTTGATAATCATTGTAATGTATACGTGATAATAATAGTTGTGTAATAATTAATTAATCGTGAGTAACTGTCCTTAAATTGTTATTGTACCATTTGTAAGGTATCAAACGAAAATTATAGTCAAATTGACATACTACTACAGTATATGGCTATGAATTTTAGTTGTCGAAATTAATTGTGTGTCAAAATTCAATTTTAAAACCGTGAGATGTACTTTCATTAATTGTAAGTCCTCTAAGTTCGTTTTTTTTAATTACCTTATACGTGTAACTAATTAATTATGTAAAATCTATAATCCTAATTGAATTTTATTACTTTTGACACATATTCGAATTCATTTACGTTCCGTCCCTTTAGTCGCTTTTGCATTAAAAACTCGTATGCAAACATCATCGTTATAGTCTTAATCATTTTTGCTTACTATATATAAATTCTCGTTCATGCATTTATTAAGTTGTTTTATCTATTCCTTAACGTAAATGTATATATATATATATATAACCCTAAACCCATCTTAAATTATTATACATCATTTTTAAACTTTGTTAATTCAAAAAACCTTCCAAATCCCTACACATTTGACCACAGGTCTATACATCATCCACTACGTAATTCGATTTGTACCTACAACAGTCAATAAAAATGCATGCACACTATATATACTATATATACAAACCTCATGCTAAAATCATTGGATATCACAATAAACTATTTCATTGCGCGTAATTTAATCTTAATCATTTTTGCTAATATATATAAATTTTTGCTCATGCATTTATACAGTTAATTTAACAATCCTCTCAGCTAATGTCTCTCGAACTTATAAAATACACACTTTGTACCCAATAAACAAATACACACTAGACCACAGGTCTATACATCATCCATTACGTAATTCTATTTTTACCTACACTAGTCAATAAAAATTAGCTTATAGATTGTACGATTTATATTTTTCCCTCTTACCTATTCATTGTGAATAATTTTCCCCACAGAAAAAAAAAAAAAATAAAATTTTGCTAAAAATTTTACAATATCATTCTTTGTCTAGCTTAATTGTTTATCTAAATTAAAGTATTAATCTTTGATTTTTTTAATATTTTGTAAGCAAGTGTCATTTTAAAAATTTGGATACTCTGCATTGTACTCGACCACGCGAAATCGTTCTGTATAAAATTTGTATTGTAACTAATGGTACCCTGTTAGGATGTTATTTTCTCATTGTATTTTATTAATGGTACCCTGTTAGGATGTTATTTTCTCATTTGTATTGTATTAATGGTACCCTATTAGATTATTGTATAAATATCATTTTTAAAAGAGGAGAGTAATGTAAAAAGTGAACAATGAACAATTCCTACACCATCATTATATGAATTCATTGTCCATTTTTACATAAGAAACCAAAAATCACATAAGCGAGTTTTGGGTAAAATTTCGATTTGTAATAATGACTTATACACTATGACGTCACAAAATAACTTTATTCTCTTTACGTTTCCCACTCTGTGTCTCTAATTCGTTCTTGTGAATCTTCCTAACAATGATTTGTACTATACGTAAAAATTCAATAACTATGACGTCACATTTTCCCGTCATTTATTTCCCTAAGGACTAAACACTCTATAGAAGTCATTATTTATATGTTATGTAGTATAAATATAATTATTATTCAACCACACTCATTCTTACATTCATATCTTATCTTGACCATTATCCAATATAAATTTTATTAAATATTCATTTTTTACTCGTGTGTCGGCGCGAAACTTTAGGTTCGTTCGAGAACGCGAAAAAACGTTCTCGTATTATTTTTTTCATTTTTATTTTTAATTATATGACCTCCCGAGGTGAACTCAAAACAATGCTTAGTAAGATCACATTCCGCTCATCGCAGCAGAATTCGAACGCTTCTAAGATAAAAAAAGTCTCCTTTCGCTTTGATTCGAATTTATAACATTATCATGTGTTATGTTATATTATGTGTTATGTGCCCATGTACTTTGTACTATATTTCTAACATCTTAATTGTCTATTAATATGAAACACTGTCAAAACAAGACAAAGTTACAGTAACTGTTAAATTGTAATTAACTGTAAATTAACAATAACTTGTAATGTACTTTAATGAAACTGTAATGAACAATAACTTGTAATGTACTTCAGTGAAACTAATTAAATGTAATGATTTAATTTATAATGTAAGAATGTACTTTAATAGAAGTGTAATTAAACAATGAGTGAATATGAATTAATTGGTAATTGTAATCGTAATTGTAATGAACCAAAATTAATACGTACTCAGTCATGTACTCAAAATTGTGCTTATGTGCTAATACGAAATTATATCGCTTTCAGGAATGTAGAATCAGCGATAGTTGTTTTTTTTATTTTTATTTTTTTTAATTCTTTTTAGTTGAAATATTTCAAAAAAAAACATCTGATCATGTATTTAAAAAGGGGGGAAACTTAACCTTCGATTGTCTCCCCCAAACATTTAGACTATATTATATTGTACATATAAAATTACTGCACTTCTGCATTAGACTTCTGATTAGCACTTCATCGTTGCACTTCATCGTTGTACTTCTGATTAGCACTTCATCATTGTACTTCAGATTAGCACCTCATTAGGAGGGGGCAGAGGCCCCTTGCCTCCTTAATATATTTTTAGATTCCGGCCTGAGCCATGGTCGAAAGAGGTCGAACCTCTACCCCTGTAAATTCAGAGTACCTGTATATTTTTAAGAAGTAAACCAAAGTAAGAGAAAGTTTTTATTTTCCCCCTCGAGTTGGGCTATCTTCTATTATTGGAAGAAAAGAATTAACAGAGTGTCGACCCCATAAAGCGAGAGAAAAGAATTAGAAAGAATTATAGAAAAGTATAAAGAGGAAACATCCGTTGCTTGCCTCCGAACCAGAACCCCCCCGTCGAATCCGAACCGACTCAGGGCCATAAAGGGGGGTTAACATATATATATATATATATATATATATATATATATATATATATAAGGAATGACAAAATTAAATAGACACGGTTATTATGATTCTTTCTATAATATATATATATATATATATGGTAAGGAGAAAGTTGTTCATTTGTGAGTATTTCGTCTGAACTAATATTTTGACGTTCGCGAAGGTTGAGAAGTTTGGGGGGAATGAGGGAGGAGGGGGGACGACCGTGTGTTTTGGTTTATTTTCACCAATCTTCGTAAGTTTTTTCTTTTAATTGTTTAGTGATTTTTTAATGTTTTAATTCACTTTAAGGTGAAAATCCATTTATATATATAGGGTGAACCAAATGTAGGTGGACAGTAAATGATAACGTTTATTTTGAGAATACATATTTAATTTTTTTGTATACTATAATACAAAATAAAATTTAAATAAATTTAGTTATAATATTTAATATAATATAACACAAACACCATAGTTATAATGAACACCATAGTTATAATATAATATAACACAAACCGTATTCAACCTACTGTCCACCTACTTTTGGTTCACCGTGTATATATATATATATATATATATATAAGGAATGACAAAATTAAATAGGCACAGTTATTATGATTATATATATTATATTATATATATATTATATATATATATATAATATATATATATATATATATGGTAAGGAGAAAGTTGTTCATTTGTGAGTATTTCGTCTGAACTAATATTTTGACGTTCGCGAAGGGTGAGAAGTTTGGGGGGAATGAGGGAGGAGGGGGTACGACCGTGTGTTTTGAATTGTCGTTTATTTTCACCTATCTTCGCAAGGTTTCTTTTCCTTTCGTTTTTTCCACTGTTATTCAATTGTGATATTTATAATAAAATAGGAATTAAGTGATTTATTGTGTAAAGAGCGTGTGTTTAAATTATTTATTTAATAAACAGATGAATCTTCTTAATTCCAACAACTAAAAGAAATTCTCTATTGATTAACTACCATCACATAAATATATTGTGGTATTTTGATTAATATATGGTTTAATTTAATAAATATTGCTATATGGCAACTCAGCCTTCTATTAAATACATGGCGCTATCTGGCAACTCAGCCGGATTAGAGGTCTATAAAAGAGCGAGAGGCTGATGACGGAGTAATACAAGCTCGGCTCCCAGCCGAGCAAGGACCTCTGGTCCTTTCTCTTTCTGGCCCTTTGGGAAAACCCGTTAGAGGCCTCTTAGGTTAGGTATACGAAAATAGCTTGGGGGAGAACTCCGCCTCCAAGCTCTTGCAATCGGCAACAAAGGCCGATACTCTCTCTTTCTCTCTCTCTCTCTCTCTATCCCCCCTTCAGGTGTACCCTCCCCCCTTTGCTACTTCTAAGCCAACTGGCTGATTAGGAGCCTATAAGACAACGCCTACTCGGCTGAAGTCTTAATATGCACTTGGCTCCTGCCAGGTGAACACCTCTCCTCCTTTCTCTCCTTTCTCTTGGGGGATAACGCCGCCTCCAAGTTTCGCACCTGCAGCATCCCCCCCACCCCCTTTGCAACATGTTGCATAACCCACCCCTTTGCAACATGTTGCATAATACCCCCGTTGCAACATGTTGCACAACACCCCCTTTTGCAACACCCGACCCCCTTTGCAACATTGCAGCATTACGTAATAAATTGCAACATTCCTGCGCTCTCCCCTTTTGCGGCTATACTACTTACAGCTTACACTTAGCCTACTACATTCAGAACTTCAATATACGCAAGAACTCATTGCATTCACGATGGATTGAATTCATCAAAGAAAAAGAGGTAACTATTGTATTTTTAGCCAAAAAAACAAAACTTAAACCTCAACCGGGACAGTAAGCGTCCACTTTCCAAGGCACATAAAATGTTCGTTTAATATACACAAAATTAGAATGGTCCCATGAGAAACTTGTATGTTAAACACCGACCGTGCATGCAACAAGGAATTCTGGGAATTTACATCCACTATAGTTCGAATAAGTAATGATACATGAAAAATACTATAGTTTTTTCTTTTTCACGATGAAAAACCGAACGTACGCACAGGGTTACTCGCAAAGAGTTCCCAAAATATAGCTTCCTTCAGCATTCGTTTGCAAAGCAGATAAGATCCAGCTTTGGTACAGGATCTAGGGTTTACAGCTTGCACCTAGCCTACTACATTCAGAACCTCAATACACGCAACAAACTCGTTGCATTCACGTCGGATTGAATACATCAAAGAAAAAGGGGTAACTATTGTATTTTTAGTAAAAAAAAAACGAAACTTAAACCTCAACCTGGCTATTGAGCGTCCATTTCTCAAGGCACTTAACACGCCCGTTTAATATACACAAAATCAGAATGGTCCCCTGAGAAACTTGTATGTTAAACACAGACCGTGCATGGAAAAAGGAACTCTTCTGGGAAATTATATCCACTTTAGTTTGAATAAGTAATGATAAATGACATATACTATAGTTTTTTCTTTTTCATGATAGAAAGCCCAACTTGGGCAACTGGTTACTCGCAAAGAGGCTCTAAAATATAGCTTCCCTCACCAGCCATCTGCAAAGCAGAGAGGATCCAGCTGAGGGAGTGGATCTAGGTTCTACAGCTTGCACCTAGCCTACTACATTCAGAACCTCAATATACGCACCAAACTCGTTGCATTCACGTCGGATTGAATACATCAAAGAAAAAGGGGGTAACTATTGTATTTTTAGTAAAAAAAAACGAAACTTAAACCTCAACCTGGATATTGAGCGTCCAGTTTTCAAGGCACATAATGCCAGGATCTTCGTATATTGTGGTTCTGAATGTAGTAGGCTATGTGCAAGCTGTAAACGCTAAATTTTGTCCCAAAGCTGGATCCTATCTGCTTTGCAGCTGGCTGGTGAGGGAAGCCAAATTTTGGACCCTCTTTGCGAGTAACACGGTGCTCACGTTGGGCTGTCCATCATGAAAAAGAAAAACTATAGTATTTCTCATTTATCATTACTTATTCGAAATATAGCGGATGTACTTTCCCAGAAGAGTTCCTTGTTCCATGCACGGTCTTTGTTTAACATACAAGTTTCTCAGGGGACCATTCTGAGTTTTTGTATTTTAAACGGACGTGTTATGTGCCTTGAAAAGTGGACGCTCAATTTCGCGGTTGAGGTTTAAGTTTTATTTTATGGCTAAAAATACAATAGTTATCCCTTTTTCTTTAATGTATTCAATCCGAGGTGAATGCAACAAGTTTCTTGCGTATATTGAGGTTCTGAATGTAGTAGGTTAGGTGCTAGCTGGAAACCCTAGCTCCTGTCCCAAAGCTGGATCCTATCTGCTTTGGAGCTGGCTGGTGAGGGAAGGCATATTTTGGAGCCTCTTTGCGAGTAACACGGTGCCCACGTTGGAATTTCCATCATGAAAAAGAAAATACTATAGTGTTTCTCATTTATCATTACTTATTCGAAGTATAGCGGATGTAATTTCCCAGAAGAATTCCTTGTTCCATTCACGGTCTGTGTTTAAGATATAAGTTTTTCAGGGGACCATTCTGATTTTGTGTATATTAAATGGACGTGTTATGTGCCTAGAAAAGTGGACGCTCAATGTCACGGTTGAGGTTTTAGTTTTGTTTTTTTGGCTAAATATACAATAGTTACCCCTTTTTCCTTGATGTATAAAATCCGAGGTGAATGCAAAGAGTTTCTTGCGTATAGTGTGGTTCTGAATGTAGTAGGCTAGGTGCAAGCTACAAACCCTAGATTCTGTCCCAAAGCTGGATCCTATCTGCTTTGGAGCTGGCTGGTGAGGGAAGCTATATTTTGGAGCCTTTTTGCGAGTAATATGGTGCCAACGTAGGGCTTTCCATCATGAAAAAGAAAAAACTATAGTATTTCTCATTTATCTTTACTTATTCGAACTATAGCGGCTGTAATTTCCCAGAAGAGTTCATTTTTCCATGCACGGTCTGTGTTTAACAAATACGTTTCTCAGGGGACCATTGTAAGTGTGTGTATTTTAAAAGGACGTGTTATTTGCCTTGAAAAGTGGACGCTCAATTTCCCGGTTGAGGTTTAGGTTTTGTTCTTTTGGATAAAAATACAATAGTTACCCCTTTTTCTTTGAAGTATTCAATCCGAGGTGAATGCAACGAGTTTCTTGCGTATATTGAGGTTCTGAATATAGTAGGATAGTTGCAAGCTGTAAACCCTAGATCCTGTCCCAAAGCTGGATCCTATCTGATTTGGAGATGGCGGCTGAGTGATGCTATATTTTGGGGTCTCTTTGCGAGTAACCCGGTGCGCACGTAGGGTTTTCCATCATGAAAAAGAAAAAAACTATAGTATTTGTCATTTATCATTACTTATTTAAACTATGGTTGATGTAAGTTCCCAGAAAAGTTCCTTGTTCCGTGCACGGTCGGTGTTTAACATTTAAGTTTCTGAGGGGACCATTCTAATTTTGTGTACATTAAACGGACGTGTTATGTGCCTTTAAAAGTGGAAACTCACTGTCTCGGCTGAGGTTTAAGTTTTTTTTTTTGGCTAAAAATAAAATAGTTACCCCTTTTTCTTTGATGTATTCAATCCGAGGTGAAAGCAACGAGTTTCTTGCGTATATTGGTGTTCTGAATGTAGTAGGCTAGGTGCAAGCTGTAAACCCTAGATTTTGTCCCAAACCTGGATCCTATCTACTTTAAAGCTGGCTCGTGATGGAAGTTATATTTTGGAGCCTCTTTGCGAGTAACACGGTGCCCACGTTGGGCTTTCCATCATGAAAAAAAAAACTATAGTATTTCTCATTTATCATTACTTATTCGAAATATAGCGGATCTACTTTCCCAAAAGAGTTCCTTCTTCCATGCACGGTCTTTGTTTAACATATAAGTTTCTCAGGGGACCATTCTGAGTTTGTGTATTTTAAACGGACGTGTTGTGTGCCTTGAAAAGTGGACGCTCAATTTCGCGGTTGAGGTTTAAGTTTTGGTTTTTTGGCTAAAAATACAAGAGTTACCCCTTTTTCCTTGATGTGTAAAATCCGAGGTGAATGCAACGAGTTTCTTGCGTATATTGAGGTTCTGAATGCACTAGACTAGGTGCAAGCTGTAAACCCTATATTCTCTCCCAAAATTGGATCTTATCTGCTTTGCAGCTGGCTGGTGAGGGAAGCTATATTTTGGGGTCTCTTTGCGAGTAATCCGGTGCCTACGTTTGGTTTTCTATCATGAAAAATAAAAAACTATTGTATTTGGCATTTATCATTACTTATTCAAACTGTGGTTGATGTAAGTTCCCAGAAAAGTTCCTTGTTCCATGCACTGTCTGTGTTTTACATACAAGTTTCTCAGAGGACGATTCTAATTTTGTGTATATTAAACGGATGTGTTATGCCTTGAAAAGTGGACGCTCAATGTCCCGGTTGAGGTTTAGGCAGTGGTGTAGTGCTAAATAAAGATGTGAGGGAACGCATTTTGAAAGTGTTACTCAGATGCGGGGGGGACAATGGCGAGCGCGGCGAGCCCATACAGCTTGGGGTCCGGGGGCACTGTAAGCCCTCCGGGAAATCTTTTGAAATCTGACCAATTTCAGGGA
Organism: Bathynomus jamesi; assembly: GCA_023014485.1. Classification (NCBI taxonomy): domain Eukaryota; kingdom Metazoa; phylum Arthropoda; class Malacostraca; order Isopoda; family Cirolanidae; genus Bathynomus; species Bathynomus jamesi. The sequence continues at coordinate 182,572 of JAJOZX010001005.1, forward strand.
TATTTTGAGGTCATATGCACTGGATATTAGGATATATTCCAAGGTTGAAGATGCAGTATTTTCAGTGTCATTAGATATACGACATCCAGTACGATCAATAAAAATAGCTAACAACTGGAATGATTAACTAAAAAAAAGTGAACAACTGGTACGCCGTGGTAACTGTTTCACCAGATCTTTATAGGCTAGCATTGCCTCTGTCGAAGCTAAAAGAAATGAACTAGTTAATGATTCTTTCTCATATTTCTTCTAGGGGTGGGAATTAAAATTTCATGACGTTAGAGATTTGTAAGTTCGGATTTATTTGAAACAGTGAGGGAACGCCGTTCCGTCTACCAAAAAAAGTAAGGGAACGCCGTTCCCACGCGTTCCCACAGCACTACACCACTGGGATTAGGTTTAGTTTTTTTGGCTAAAAATATAATAGTTACCGCTTTTTCTTTGAAGTATTCAATCCGAGGTGAATGCAACGAGTTTCTTGCGTATATTGAGGTTCTGTATGTAGTAGGCTAGGTGCAAGCAGGAAAACCCTAGATCCTGTCCCAAAGCTGGATCCTATCTGCTCAGTAGTATAGCCGAAAAAGGGGAGAGTGAAAGAATGTTGCAAGTGATTACGTAATGTTGGAAAGGGGGGTGGGGGTTGTTGCAAAGGGGGGTCGGGGGTGTTAAAAAAAAAGGAAAAAAAAGAAAAAAAGGAAAAAAAAAGGAAAAAAAAGAAGAAAAAAAAAGAGTACTGGCCTTTGTTGCCAACCGGGGTTGCAAGGGGCATGCAACTTGGAGGCGGAGTTCTCCCCCAAGCTATTCCCCCCAAAGGGCCAGAAAGGAGAGAAAGGAGGAGAGAAAGGAGGAGAGGTGTTCACCTGGCAGGAGCCAAGTGCATATTAAGACTTCAGCCGAGTAGGCGTTGTTTTATAGGCTCCTAATCAGCCAGTTGGCTGAGCCAAGGGGGGTAGGGGTACACCTGCAGGAGAGAGAGAGAGAGAGAGAGAGAGAGAGAGAGAGAGAGAGAGAGTAGTTGCCTTTGATTGCAAGGCATGCAACTTGGAGGCGGAGTTCTCCCCAAGCTATTTTCGTTTACCTAACCTAAGAGGCCTCTAAGGGGTTTTCCCAAAGGGCCAGAAAGAGAAGGACCAGAGGTCCTTGCTCGGCTGGGAGCCGAGCTTGTAATGACTCCGTCAGTCGTCTCTCGGTCTTTTATAAACCTCTATTCTGGCTGAGTTGCCAGATAGCGCCATGTATTCAGTTGCCAGATAGCGCCATGTATTCCAGATAGCAAAAACCATATATTAATCATCCATTTAAATAGTGTACCACAATATATATTTATATGACGGTAGATGAATCCAATTAAATTCTGTTTATTAAATAAATAATTTTTACACACTTAATTTTTATTATAAATATTTAAGTCACGAATAACGAAACGAAATGAAAATTTATGAAACACACGAGCCTCATTCACCCCCAATCCCCTGCGAAGAAAATTGAAAAAACGAAATTTAAAGAAATTAATCAACTGAAATTAGCCAAAACACAATCCGCTATAACGGGGTCGGTTTCGAAGAACACCTGCTGGTTGAGAGACCTTCCCCCCAATCCCTGATAAGTCTCCCTTCACTCCAAACGAAATGAAAATTTATGAAACACACGATTGTCATTCTCCAAACCCGTATATATATATATATATATATATATATATATATATATATATAATATATATATATATATAATAAAGGAATAAAAACTCGTGCACACACACACACACACACACGAGGAAAAGGAGACTCTGTGTCAATTCGATTCACCTATTGCCAGAGGCGATTTTTTTCTGACCATAATTTTTACCTTTCTCCCAGACAGCTTGAACAAGTCCTCTCTTCACTCCATTTCTTAGATATACCCACAATTATATATATATATATATATATATATTAGTGATGGATCGAGTGGTCGGTTTTTCACAACCGCGGTTGCGATTGTGTTTGCGGTTGTCGAATTTTTTCCAACCGCGGTTGCGGTTGCGGTTATCATATACTAGGAAAAATGCGTAATTATTAACTGGATTTAGCCACTATAGTGCGATTTAGCCACACTTGGTACATAATATATACTAAATAGTATTTATTTAGTAAATATCTTTTGTTGAACACAAGTTTTGCAATACAACGCTATCGCTATTTGTGTGTTGCAAAACTTGTGTTCAACATAAGGTATTTACTAAATAAATACTATTTAAATGAAGTATATTCTAAACTTATATAGCTATTATGAAAGAATAGGTCAAATTAATTAAAACCATATTTTGCACTGTGTTACCAGGATGAGGGGCGAGGACCCATCGCACTGTTCATCCCACCTACCACTTTCCCCAGCCTCCACCCATTGGAAAGTTATGGATTATTATTCATTTGAAAAACTGATGTCAAACTTAATGACAGGCAGTGTGAATTTCAAGAATAATATTTTTGCATGGAGCTCACAGAGTAATAACTTAGAGCGCAGTTTAAACCAATTTTACTACGGCAGCCGTATGACGTCACGTTTAAGCACGCATAAGGAGACCCATCATTTTCTTTTTAAAAAAAGAAATATTTCTAATTAACCTAAAATTAAAATTAACTAAGCTTTTACAACCGCAACCGCACTTATGGAACGGCGGTTGCGGTTACGGTTGCGGTTGTGAATTTTTGTGCGGTTGTAGTGCGGTTGCGGTTGCGGTTGCGGTTATTCGATCCATCACTAATATATATATATATATATATATATATATAGAGAGAGAGAGAGAGAGAGAGAGAGAGAGAGTTTTGTTCAAATAAAGGAATATGCTTGTACCTTTTGCCAGCAAGTTCCATTCACGTAACCTAGAATTTTTCTATCACCCATAGTTTCGAGAAAATAATATTTCCATTTACTCAGTTTTCCCAAAATATTATTTAAAATTAAGTGTACTAATTTAAATTTACTTTCTTTTTTCCAGGTTAACTATACCCACAATTATAATAAATAATATTCGAATTACGGACGATTGTTCGAACACAATTGTTCGAACACAATTGTTCGAAAACCATAGTTCGAAAAACAGTTGTTCGAAGCAACAATTATTCGACGTTATAATTGTTCGAATGAACAACCAACTAAATAAAATCTTAGTTGCCAAGACGCAAATACGAAGACGTAAATAAGAAGGTTAGCCTCTTCATTTAAACTATAACATTTATAGTGCTGCAGTTAAACCACCCTTAAAATGGCAGAGTTTGTTTCTAGTGAGAAAGGAAAGCCAATGCTCTTAGTGAATAGGTTTTTTTATGTAAGAGACCTAACCTAACCTAACCTAACCTAACCTAACTATAATTTGCAACTATAGTTTACCTTGACTTTCATATGCTTCTATCCTGTTTTATTAATAAAGATTTTTAACTTTGAATAACGTATGAATAAAGATTTTTAACTTTTAATGTTTTTTAATACTTTTTGTTTTTCGAACTATGGTTTTCGAGCAATTGTGTTCAAATAATTGTGTACAGGACCTGCATTGTCTATAAGGGGAAACTCTGAGTAAATGGAAATATTATTTCCTCGAAAACTATGGGTGATAGAAAAATTCTGAAACCATATTTGGAATCAGTATCAAAATTTCTATAAGAAACACCAAATAATTTTCCAGAAATGTTGTTCCCTAGCGTAATTTCTCGCCGAATTGGAAAGGTTTTCACTCCACCTCAGACCCACAGTTTAACGTTGAAACCGAATGCTCTTTTAAAAATATAATTAGGATATATTTCTTTATATCCTCTCGATTACATTAGTGATTAATGATGCGGGAAACTCTGAGTAAATGGAAATATTATTTTCTCGAAAACTATGGATGATAGAAAAATTCTGAAACCATATTTGGAATCAGTATCAAAAGTTCTATAAGAATCACCAATCAGTTTTCGTTGTACCCTAGTGCAATTTCTCGCCGAATTGGAAAGGTTTTCACTCCACCTCAGACCCACAGTTTAACGTTGAAACCGAATGCTCTTTTAAAAATATAATTAGGATATATTTCTTTATATCCTCTCGATTACATTAGTGACTAATGATGCGGGAAACTCTGAGTAAATGGAAATATTATTTTCTCGAAAACTATGGGTGATAGAAAAATTCTGAAACCATATTTGGAATCAGTATCGAAAGTTCTATAAGAATCACCAATCAGTTTTCGTTTACCCTAGTGCAATTTCTCGCCGAATTGGAAAGGTTTTCACTCCACCTCAGACCCACAGTTTAACGTTGAAACCGAATGCTCTTTTAAAAATATAATTAGGATATATTTCTTTATATCCTCTCGATTACATTAGTGACTAATGATGCGGGAAACTGAGTAAATGGAAATATTATTTTCTCGAAAACTATGGGTCATAAAAACATTCTGAAACCATATTTGGAATCAGTATCAAAAGTTCTATAAGAATCACCAAATAATTTTCAAAGGAGTAATACGAGCATTAAATCTATTAGTGAAAATATAAAGATGCAATTACTCGTCCGGACCCGTTATAGCGGATTGGTACACATCATAGCTCCACCCAGCTACACCGGCAGCCAATCACTACGAACATCTGGTCTTTTGGGGCGGAGCTTGGCGATTGTGCATATAAAAGGGGATATTTTTCAGTTTGGAGTAACAGTAGCTATTTTCGCGTCAGTGAATAATCATTCGCTCCACCATGGACCTGTACGTCTCCCCAGATTTGTATGAAGAAAGTGACACTGCAGCATTAACGACAATTAGTCTTTTTAACGCGATTGACCGTGATGAATTATTTCCAACGCAAACCGTTGAAGATATTTGCAGTGACGCTCCTTACAATCCGACGCAAGGGACTACCATAAAAATGTAAGTGTCTATAATTCGATTTATATATATGGATGGGTTGTTGTATCTCGTCAAATATTTCATTTAGATACCAAAAATCGAATTTTTTTTTATGTCAATCAATGTTATTTGGTTTTACCTCTTATCCCCATTATGCTAAAATCGAAATTTTTTATGGCAATCAATGTTATTCCTCTTAAATGAACCAAAGATATCTTCACATAATGGGGATCTGTCTGTATACTCTGTATATGTTTTAAAAGAATGAACATTATTCCTTTAAGGTCCGATGAGGATTTGACACGTGTTATACAATCTTTTGAAGAATCTCGTGTCATGAATACGGAGGATATACTGAACAGTCAGCAATGTCACACATCCTCCACCATGGACCTGTACGTCTCCCCGGATTTGTATGAAGAAAGTGACACTGCAGCATTAACGACAATTAGTCTTTTTAACGCAATTGACCGTGATGAATTATTTCCAACGCAAACCGTTGAAGATATTTGCAGTGACGCTCCTTACAATCCGACGCAAGGGACTACCATAGAAATGTAAGTGTCTATAATTCGATTTATATATATGGATGGGTTGTTGTATCTCGTCAAATATTTCATTTAGATACTCACCAAAAATCGAAATTTTTTTTATGGCAATCAATGTTATTTGGTTTTACCTCTTATCCCCATTATGCTAAAATCGAAATTTTTTATGGTAATCAATGTTATTCCTCTTAAATGAACCAAAGATATCTTCACATAATGGGGATCTGTCTGTATACTCTGTATATGTTTTAAAAGAATGAACATTATTCCTTTAAGGTCCGATGAGGATTTGACACGTGTTATACAATCTTTTGAAGAATCTCGTGTCATGAATACGGAGGATATACTGATCAGTCAGCAATGTCACACCGAAATAATGTAAGTGTTTTTCGATCTTTTTGGGTAAGAAGACAATATATTTTCATAAATTTATTAAATGAAAGAAATCAGTACAATAACCAACTACAGAATATATCGTTACAAATATACGAACAAAAACATTATACTATACAACGAGTACGTACAATTGGAAAACGGATTTTTATCTGTCTGCATACCATTTCATCGTTTCGGCGAGTGTGACACGGGTCAAATAAATTTAAAAAATTTATAAATTCTTTATCACATGACATATGCGTGAGAAATGAGACGCAGTACATTCCGCAAACATTACTAAAATATCCTTGTATACGAAATGGGTTCCATACAACTTCGGGAATATGTAACTGAGCGAGAAATTTTACAATAATAGGGTCACTCCAGGGTTGAGTACCGAGTGAATCAAAATAGTACAGGCGCTGTCTATTTTTAAAATAGACAGCGATCCAGTGAATCCCTTCATTACCGATGACATCTGTGTTCACAATAAGACTACCGCATTCTCGCGTACTTGGCAAACTCAATGTTTCATTCTTCGCAAACACTCCGATAAATTTGGAACGTGTGACTCGTTCCATTACTTTCTGAAGTGTATTAGCATCCATTTTAAAAGTCAGTGATAACGCTCCTAAATCTATCTACTTCTATTAGGGCTTGCGATTCGAGATATACTAGTACACTAATAGGAGCGTCTATAGGCTTGGCGAATTCCAGCCGCACTGAGATGTTTCCGCTCTGCTGTGGGGTTAAATGGGTATTTACGCTAGCAGATAAGTCAGGTGTAATGTCAAACGGATAAAGGTTAAATTGATCAATGAATTCTTCCTGCGTTACCCCATTACCAAGCTCATCACAATCACCTGCAATATGGGTCAGATTACTATAGGCTCTGGCACAAAGAGGTAACACAGCGTCTGATGAATAGTCCGTACCCATTGTTCCACCCAAAGCAGTGCCATTAACGTATAGAGTTATATTTTTAAGTCCGAAATTCTCGAATTTAAAGGCACTCTTTTTATATTTTCCATTCACCGAAGCATGGTCCTGCATACCGATTAATATCCTTTTAGGAAGATTTCCCAGGGCAATGTTTTCTATCTGCTTCGATGCCAACCCTGCAGGAACCGTATATAGTTTGATTTGCACTCTGTTAATAGGATATTTCACTGTAGCGTTTAGTAAATTTTTCTCAATTTCTAGTTGTTTTGGTGAACTTAATTTCACTCGCCGTACGCGGAGGTATGTGTCCATAATGTGAACCACAACGGGCTTTGCACCCTCCTCTTGATCAGCATCCAGATTTAAGCAGATCTCAGGACTCGTGCGGGTGAGCTTTATTTTCATATCCACCCCGTTGACAAGCAACTTCTCCTGGAAAGTGAAATCTGTGTGCAACCGTCCAAAACACTCGTATATTTTCTTTTTAGAATTTTTAAATTTGTCCTTTATACTACTTTCATCTTTAGTTTGATAATATCCCTCGGCACTTAAAAAGGTAGCCTTCGCTTCTTTGGAAAAGTTGAGGACATTTTCCAGATAGGCTCGTAGATGATAGTACCCCGTGCCTGCCGATATGTTGGTCTGATTTAAATATACGTCACACTGGTTGAATATGGAGTGCAGAAAGTTTGTTTCAGGGTATACAGCATATTTGTCATCGCAGACCGTTCCATCAGAATGGGCTATACGTAGCTTAGCGTACATGTGCACACAGCTTGGATCAAAAAAGTAAGGACCTGAGCTGGGTATCACGAATTCTATAGGTGCACTCGGGGAACTAATTGTGTTTAAAGGGTTAATTGTAATAAAGTCACTGTGCTCAATAGAAACTTGGGTTGGAGGCAGCTCAAAAAGGGACAGCTCCGATTTACAGCATTGTGAACTACATGGGTGGATGAAGCGTGCCATGGCGAAATAGTGACTCCTCTCTCGACAAGTGGTAAACAAACTATGATTCATGAGATCAATGTCCTTAGCTTATATCAGTCAAAAAAGTGGTCAACCATAGGTTTCATTCGCTTACAGCACTTCTTTTTTGATAGCCTTTTACGTTTAATACCACGTGACCCCTTCTTCTTCCGGGCAGCCCTCTTCTTCTTCTTCCCGCCACCACGCATTTTTCTCTTTGCATCTTTGATGATTTCGTCCCGTGTACGCTTTAAATGTTTTTTTAGAGCTTCTTTAGGTTTAGCCCCGGCCAATATGTCTTCTGCAGTGTTAATACCTGATTGTAGCGCTTTCCTTCCAAGGTATCTGGCCCCCTCTTCAGCAAAGGAACAGCCGTACGTAGTATGGATGAAAAAATGGACCCAAGTCCACTACCGCGCTGGTATCTCACCCCTCGATAGACGGTGAAAGGCTTTCTATCCATTATAACTCAGTGCGTCGAAAGTGTAGCTTCACTGTTAAGCTCCCGTTACCGAATGGGAAGTTTTCACCCTCAATCGTTCTTATATATATTGAGATATTGGTTATTAAATTAGTTGCGACATTCACATAATGGGGTCTGTCATATGTAATACTCAAACTCCTTCCTCTATGGTTGGGGATGTGAGCAATGCGCAGCAGGCGCGCCTGGGTATCCCCAACAAACTGGTGCTCCACTATATTACTGTAAATATAGCACATGTCTGGGGACCTTTCAGCCAATTTCTCCATCTTCAACTGATACATTAATCTGGACAAGTCATGCTGTGTCTCGTGAAATGTCTCTTTGGAAGGCTGCGCTATATCGACCATTGGTTAGAATTTGGAACTTTCTATGGTCTTTAATACGTCTGTTAGTCTTTGATTTTAGGATTAGTGTATGTGCAGGGTTGTTTACGATTTCGTATACTAAATCATTCGTAAGGTTTGAGTTTCTTAAACTTACGTTTAAGCCTCTCACAACATCCTCGGCCGAACCATATTGACCCGGTCCTAGTCTTACTTCTGTACTGTAATACCGTGCAACCTTAGTCCGAGCGATACGCATAGTTTCATCCATAGCTACCCCAGCTTTTTCACACTCGTCAATGTCTCTAAGAATCGTAAAAACGGCTCTTTATGTTCAATATTTAAAAAGATGGTGTCCAGCTGAATTTCGCATATCCCCACCTCATACGAATCACGACCCAATTCAATGTGCTTGTGGAGCTCTGTTACAAAGTTGGCTAGTGTGTTGTTAGGGTGTACAGACAGGGACGAGGAGGACGGGAGTGTGACGTAGAAATGGTTAGGAGCCATGTTGCATACTATTTAAGCTTCATTATTGCATCAGCTTTTATATAGGTGTTGAAGCTTTCTGGGTACCCTAGCCATTTCACCAGGTACATTTTTCTCTTTCCTGAACCTTTGCTTCCTAAAATTTTCTCAATTTTAAACACATTTTTTCTAAATTAAACGCAACTTTCTGCAATTCCTCGCGGTAAAACCTCCTGAGATTTCTTCCCCATTCAAATCTTCAATGTAATACATCATTATCTCACCTTTAGGTCTCATAGCCCTAACTTTAAAAATCTCGCGTGTCCATCCTTGCTCAAAACCCTTTGCGAATTTATTCCCCGAACGCGACAGCCTTACATAATCATTGATTTTGAAGCGCGCAGAGTGTGGTGGTGGTGGTGATCCATCTCTTCTCGGGAGCGTACCTCTTTCTAAAACTTCGTTAGGTGTTGTCCCAATCGTGCGATGGTGTGAGCGGTTGTAGGATGATGCCAATGATTCCAGAATGTCTAGAAATCTGTATGTGTTTTTATGTGTAAAATAACGGTGCATGCGTTCCTTTATGGTGCGCTGAACTCTTTCAGCTAAAGAAGCCTTATGTATAGAATTGGTTGTGTAATAGCTGATATTAAACTCTGTCAACATGTTCTGAAAAGCACGGCCTATAAATTCCTTCCCCATATCCGTACAAAAATAGCCAGGAACCCTGTTTTCTTTTAACATTAGCGTTTTGGTGGCTTTAGCAACTGTTTCAGGTGATTTATTTTTCAGAGGAACTAGCCACAGATATCTAGAGAATACGTCTATTATGAATAGAATGTAGCGGTAACCATCGTTATACACAGAATATCTTTGCATGTCTGTTAAATCTGCTTGCCAAATAGAATCAATCGAGGAAGCCGTTGTCTTGGCTGTTTTAAACCTTTTTCTCACAGGCTTATGAAGCGTATAAGCGTCCTGCTCCCTCAAAAATCTTTCAACATCTTTTTTTCCTACTCCGTAAACACTTCTGTACAGTCTATCTACGCCGCCGTAAGAGGATGGGTTAGAAACGTCATAATAGCGTTTAGTTAATACGTTAGCCATTTGCGTATTTTAGAGGCACGTGGGTAGGGTTGGTTTAACCTCTTCTTTCTCCTCTTCAAAGGTGTTACCGCCGGGGGTGACGGCGTCTTCAATTGTGTCACATGCGTTGCATGTTCCAAGTCTTTTAACCTGTTCAGATTTCCTATCAACGTTTTAGGGACATTTATTTGTTGTAGTCTTGCTTTAATATGCTTCCATCCTGATGGTGATGGCCTATCCCACTTTCTCACCAGATCATGGACAATGTCTACGATATTCGATCCCTGTACCTTTGATCCTTCCACAATGAGCTCGCCTGTATCGGTCCATTGTATGGCTGGATCCTCATTCAATAGATTATAAAGACTTAAGCCTTTACTCATCAATGTATGTGGGAGGGTGCTTTTTAATACATGTTCGATATGTTGTGTGGCTAATCTTTTTGGTTGTATCGTCGGGCTCAGATCCTATGTCGCCATGTCCATCGTCCCCCGTGCTGTGCCTAATAACCACAGGAATCTCTGTAGGGCTCTTATAATTTTCGTACTCGTGAAGAAATTTCTGCAGAGCTTCTTGGTATAAGATTCTTTTCTCATCAGGTGTTTTTTCACTGTTTAATAGAGCTAGCAATTCGCTTTCCATTCTTTTAAGTCTGCTTTTACGGGGATCTAGATCCGTGTCTGGATTCCTTTGCAGTGAAGCGTACACCTCGTGGGGAATCACTACCACTTTCTTCATTATATTAATCTAGTCAGTAAAGGACCCAAAACTGAAAATAAGATGGGGAGAAATGACCCTCCTGTTTGTACAATAATTCGTTTTTTCTTCGCTACAGTTTGACTTTTACGAGCGAGTGCACGTATTATGTTCTTGTAGCGGCGTAGGCGAGCCTTCTGATGGGTTTTCATTGATACATTGCAATTTATAACGTTAAGACAGATTTCACAGATGCATTTTAAAAAGTCGGCGTCGATATTTTTAATAAACATCTGCTGCATTGCCCGGGGCAGTCGATGATAGATTTTTATTAATTCACGGTATTTCTTTAGTCTCTTTGTCATTCTGGAATATACACCGTTTCAGGCTCGTTTGGAAATATATTCGTTCGCAGAAGCACTCTAAACGTGTTTCGCGGATGAAGGTCGCAAAGCAAATATCCGTAACGCGTGCTTGTAGCTTCTTTATAAACTTCCAAAAACTCCTTACGCTGATTCGGGAACATTTGATTGGCTAATACCCCAATTTGTGATACATCTCTACGTTGCGCGAATAAGACTAGATATTGCGTATTTAACGACACATCGCGCATGTATCTATTTTTGAAAAATAGATTCTGATTGATGAAGAACACGCTTATGTTAAGATGGTGGGAGAATACTGTAAATGTCTCGGCAAACGTTTTATCCATCTCCAACATGAGATCGTCAATTACAATGATTGTATGTTCATTTCCCTTTAACGAATTAACGTCATATACGCCTTTGTGGAACAAAATATCATCTTGGTACTCGTTGAACACTGATTGATACGTCGAATAGCACCATATAACTTTATGCACAAATTTCGAGAACATCTCTCCCTTTTCTTTAATGATTTTAAGCATAAACACAGTTTTACCACATCCTGTAGGTCCAGATATAATACATGTGGATGGGCTCGTGAATCTGAATTTTTCTACAGAGTCCATTTCTAACACGTCACACTCCTAAGTGGGTCATTTACAAAATATTACAAATTTTGAGTGCTGTTCCTTATATTTTGCTTTCTTCTCCCACAGAACCGTGAATGACGATGAGGTAGAGCACCCCATCATTGACATTACGGATGACCTCGACGACAGTGTAGTTGTGATCTCCTCCCCTGCCAACGAACCCTCACCAGCGATACCGGTAGCACGTCCAAAGCGGAGGTGTGAGAACCCCACGTCAGGTATAAAGCGCCCGAAATACGCGCCTGTTGCAGCGGTAATAGATCCCCAACCCTCAACCTCTTACGCAACAAGCCCCCCAGCAGCACCTCCCGCTAATATATCCCCTTATTCATCCGCCGCCCCCCGTTCTGTTAAGTCTACAATAATAGATCCCCAACCCTCAACCTCCTACGCAACAGGCCCCCCATCAGCACCTTCCGCTAATATATCCACTAATTCATCCGCCACAGTTGCCCCCCGTTCTGTTGAGGATGCTATAACGCTCGAATTGGTGCGATCCGCAGCCCCCACCCCAGCCTTGACTAGAAATCGGTATAGAGTCAGGGTCGACCCTAGAGCCATGTATAGCAATGGAATTGAGCGCGGGCTACGCCGGGTTGTACAGCGTATTATAGAGTTTGCTCTTCAGAATCGCGACGAGCGTGAAGTCAGGACGAGTCTGTCCTTTGGATTCGGGTCAGATGACGGTGATGTAGACGATTATTGGGTGATAGTGCCATTTAGACGTTTGGCGGCTGAAGATGTAGAATATATATTAGGACGTATAATGCAAGCCGCCCAAAGTAGTATAGCCTTCAATATGGACAACTTCACGGTAAATATTGACCGTGTATTCCGTGTTGCGGGTCATAGTGCCATACCGTATACTCTTAACTTCAATTCTCCGACTATTTACCGAAAGCATATAAACGTCGATCGTGGTTGCGGCTTTATAGCAGTACTCTTAGCACGTATGTTTACTGTACAAAATACACGGACTCAAAAAATTTGGCTGCCTACGGTCGTGGAGCGTGCCCGTAAACTAGCTGTAGACTGTGAACTTGAATTTGACTGTAATATGGGTCCTGAAGAGCTGAGAAGGGTAGAACAGGAAATGAATGTCCGCATAGTTGTATTTGGGTTGGATGATCGTCGTAGGACTGTGTATGTTTTTAAAAGCTGTGTGAGAGATCGTACAAGACCCCTACTTATTTTAGGATTGTCAGGGACAACGTATCTCCCCATCCGTAATATAAGGTGGCTTTACGCGAGTTATGACAAAAGTCGAAAATATGGGAGACATCATGATTTGTGTAAGGGGTGCCTCGAGTTTGCGGATGATATAGTGAGACATTGTAAAGAATGTCACATGGTATGTGAGCAGTGTAAAAGCACCAAATGTGAAAGCCGTGTAGTTGAAGCTGAGAAGAGAGACTGTGATGTGTGTAGACGCACATTTTTCAATAATAGCTGTTTTGATTTCCATAAATCAATTGGCACGTGCAGGAAAATGAGAATCTGTGAATGTGGTATGTTTCACACAATGGATAATTGGGGGAAATTTAAGCACAAGTGTGACGTAATTCACTGTCCTACATGCCAGGAGGAATATAAGGCGGATGGAGTAAAGCATGTATGTTATATGAAAGATGCTAAGCCTAAAAATAACCCTTGTATAACTGTATACTACGATATAGAAACATATACGAACGCTGAAACCAAAGAGGTAATTCCACATTTACTTGTGAGCCAGACCATCTGTGATGAGTGTATGGGTATCGAATGTGACGAGTGCCCCAAATGTGGTAAACGGACAAACGTTTTTAAAACGAATGTCCGCGATAGTCCTGTGAAACTATTTGTGTCCTATATTGTCAAGTTAGCCGACAAGTTCAAAAAAATGACTGTGTATATTCTCGCCCATAACGGGGCAAAGTTTGACACGCAGTTCCTTTATAAGGAGTTGCTTGAACACGAATCCTCTGAGATATTTACAGGTGATCCATTGAAAAGAGGCAACAAATTAATACAGATGCAGATAAGAGGCAATGTACAATTTAAAGATACTTTATTATTCACACCTTGTAAATTAGCAAAGCTACCCAAGGTGATGGGAGTAGCAGCTGAAGTTTCCAAAGGATACTTCCCTTACACTTTCCTCACCAGCGAGACTTTAAACTACGTAGGCCCACCACCCCCAAACATTATTTTGACTGTATGGATGAACGTGAAGACTTTGATCGATACTACGACAGTTTTAATGAAAGTAACCCTTATAATATAGCTGATGAATGTGAGCGTTATTGCGTGAATGATGTGCGCGTGCTTAGAGTATGTTTCCAGGCCTTTAGAAGGATGTACATAGCCCGTTTCAAATGCGATCCACTGCAAGTCGCAACCACCATCGCATCATTATGTTTTACGGTGTTCAAGAATAACTTCATGCCTAAAGACACCTTAGCCATTATTCACCGAAACAACCCCCGCAGTTACGGACACAAGGCTATTTACTGGCTCATACACCTACAGCAACAGACAGGTGTATACATAAAGCACGCCCGCAACACGGGTGAAGTACCCATTAAGATTAATGGACGTGTTTTTTGGGTTGATGGGTTAAGTGAAAACCGTGTCACTGGTGTGAAGACTGTGTACTCCTTTAACGGTTGCTGGTGGCATGGATGCCCCCGTCCTGAGTGCGGAATCGCCGGAGATATCCACGGTAGGTCTCCTGCCGACTGTCTTGCATCGACCCGCACCCGCGATCAACTTATAGGATCACAGTTCACTCACAAAGTCTTGTGGGAGCATGAATATGATGCACGGATGGAGACAGACGAGGTGTACCGTGAGGAAATAAACACGATCAAGCGTTCAATGGTGCTGGATCCTCTCAAATGTGGTGATAGCTTGTTTGGAGGACGTACAAATCCTTTCAGACTATACTTTCCACCTACGGAGGGCGTGAAGCTCCATTACTACGATTTCTGTTCTTTATACCCATACGTGATGAAGAGCAATCCGTACCCCGTGGGCGCTCCTGAGAAACTGGTGGGACCTAGCCTACCCTCCATCAATGAATTTTCAAAAAATTTGAATGATCGTTACTTTGGGCTCTCTTTCGTAGACGTACTCCCCCCACGCAATTTATGGATGCCGATCTTACCTGTCGTTATCGACGACAAGCTCATGTTTCCCCTGTGCGTGAAGTGCGCGGAAGAGGATAACGGCGAATGTAACCATATACCCCACCAGCGTAAGATCAGAGGCGTATATACAAGTCCTGAGCTGGCCCTAGCCGTACGCCATGGTTATAGAATACTGAAGATACATGAGGTGTGGAGGTTTCAGAAGCTACCCAACCTTTTCACACCATATATAAACGCCTTTTTGAAGGATAAGGTTGAGGCATCAGGGTATCCGCGAGGAGTTGATACCGAAGATGAAAAGTCTGCCTATATTCAACGTTACCGCGACCGCGAAGGTATACAACTTGATCGTGTCCAAATTGTAAAGAATCCTGGCAAGCGCTTTAGTGCAAAGTTGTGTCTAAACAGTCTATGGGGAAAATTTGCGCAGAATACCGGCAGAGGGAGCATTCATTTGGCACAAAGTTATAGCGATGTCTGGGATTATGCCAATGCTCCCGATAAAGAGGTCATGGAGATCGTGAATGTAGGTAATACTTACATAATAAAGTACAACAACACTGAATTTGCCACAGATACCTCAAGGGTTACAAACATACCTGTGGCCAGCTTCACAACAGCCTACGCCCGTATAAAACTTTGGGGTCTATTGCATTCTCTTGGGCGGAGAGTATTGTATGCCGATACAGATAGCGTGATATTCACAGAGAGGGAGGGTGAATACATGCCCGCTATTGGGGAGTTCCTCGGCGAGCTCACTGATGAGATCAAGGACGAGTATGGGGACAACGCTTACGCCGACTCTTTTGTCTCAACAGGACCTAAGACTTATGGGGTACGGGTCAGGGGGGGAGGAAATGAAATATATCGTGAAGGCAAAGGGTATTACGCTCAACCATGCGAATCGGCGGGTTGTTAACTTTGAATCGTTGAAGGATCTAGTATGTTTGGACGATGATGAGGGCGAACAACCTCCCCAACTAATTGTAGGCACCCACAATTTTCGGGCGCAGAAGCTGGGGGGCGTGAAGGAACTTAGGGGTACGAAGGTGTGCCGTAACACCTATAGGAAACGTTACCAGTTACCTGGTACCTATGATACCGTACCCTTTGGATACCATAACGTATGATGCTTCTATTGTTAACTCACACGTATTTGTCTTGTATATAATCGTATCTATTGATTTATTACACGTATTTGTAAATATATATATAACTTGAATATCTCATTTATTAAATCGTATTTGTAAAGTATCTATTGATTTATTACACGTATTTGTAAATATATATATAACTTGAATATCTCGTTTATTAAATCGTATTTGTAAATATATATAACTTGAATATCTCGTTTATTAAATAAATCATGTTTCAATTAGCGTTTCACTTTCTCCTTGTGTGTGTGTGTGTGTGTGTGTGTGTGTGTGTGTGCGCAGGTGAAAGTTCTAAGCTCCGCCCACTGTAAGACCGTGAGTCATGCTACTATCTGGGAGTCCCTGCGTGGTCAGTCGACTGCAGTAAGCCCGAGAGATCAGACGTGTATTCAGATCAGACGTGTATTCAAATGGCTACCTTTAATATTGCTTGTACAACGTTTATGAAATGGTATTCAGCAAAGTGTCAGGATGTGGTGGATACCGAAAAACTTCCTATTCCTCCCTCCTATACCTCTTTTAAAAACACATTGGATTGTGCGAAGTTCCAAGATGTACAAATACTCTACGGATGTTCTGGTGAGACCGTTGAAGGCTTTCGTTGCACAGACGATGTGCTGAAGTATACTGCAGAGCTAAACTTTATAAAGTCTCACATACACCGTGAAGTAAAAGAAACAACGCGTGCAGAAGAGAAGCAGCAGGTATGGATAATGAGTCTTGCGGATGGGTGGTGTGACAAGCGGTATTACGTCATGCTACACCATGTCGATTACTCATACCCTACGACTGAAAATGTGAATCTCGTGATCATGGACAATCTTAAGTATTTTTATCACTATATTAACGTATATCATGATGAGGTTCGTAGTGAGGTTGTGGCTAGTGCCCTGCGTGAGTTTTTAACAGACTTTAGAGACGAGTATCGTTTGATGGCAGAAAGGAAAAATATGAGCATATGTTCCTCTCAAATAGTGCGCCGGAGTGTGAAGATGTTTAGTAAAACAAAATGTTCCTAGTTCTTATCCTGAGGTAAAATGTCTGGTGCGTAGGCTGGTAGTGATGAAATTAATTCTTGTACCGGAAAAACAAATATGTACAACAATTCGGTACGACTCGCGGATCATACGAACAAGCCCATTCACGTATCATCGAGTCAGCCGCCCGTCGAACCGTTCCTGCCTACCTGCGTGCCTCACACGGCTCATAGTTATCTCAGAGCTTGAACCGAGTGGACGTGCGCTCCTCGAATACGATGGAACTTCCTTTGAGCAGCATTCTCAACGCCTCGTACGATGTGTCCGTGACGAAATCGTTGCGCGTGTTCAGGCGTAATTCCGGTACCATTAGCTATGTACTGGAAACGGAATGTAGACAAACAAACAAACGGGTTTATTTAAGTGTCGAGGAGATGAATAGAATCTTCGTGATAGTTGAGAAGTGGAGTGAAGATCGTTATAAAATACCTGCTAACGTAGGTACAAGAAGAGAGCAGATTAGTGACGCACCCTCATACGCCGTTGTATGTACGTTGTGTATAAATAACGATCGGCCGTGCATTGATATACGGCTGATGTGGAAGAATGCTTCTGATAATAACGCTCTTGTTCCTACGCGAAACCGTTTCATCCTCGACAGAATGTTTGAAATCGTCGGATTCCGCAAGCTGAAACCTATATTAGACGCGCGTGTTACGGACATGCTTTATTTTGATACAGTACTTGAATACGCCTACACCGCTCTGCTCGATGGGTTTACCGAGTGTAGGGCTGGTGAGAATGGTCTAGTGCTGGACGTTTATTTAAAAAGTTTAGACTCTTTGAAATACCATGAACTTTGGTACAAAGCAATTGATCGGTACAAGGCTGAGCTCACCTACACCGTTCACCCTGAAGAACTATTTCTTTATATAACGCGCAGTTGTCGTAACGATTTAGAAGATTATTTCAATTGCCGCTATGTTGAGTGAGTTCACGATTGAAAAGCTCGAGTCGGTAGAAATAAACCCTCGATTGGAAAAGCGTGTTTATAAACTTGTGTTTAATAATGTAGCTAACGATGAACTCTTTGTGCGTGCTTTTGATTGTATTCTAGACGTATTTAAAGATGACTTACCAACCGGTTGTAAAGTGGGAACAAAAATAGTACTGAACGATATGAAAGCCCTTCATATCGAATACAGGTTTCCCTATACTTTAAGCGGTGAAATATTATTAAGCCGCATATACTGCGTAATGCAGAGCAATAATGATGTAATTGTAAACTCGATTAAGACCGAGTTTAGTATTTTGAAAAAAAGTGAAATGTATTTATATATTTTGCGTGATATTTCTCCTGTACTGTTATGATTATATGCATATTTCTATTATTATTGAAATGTATTTATATATTTTGCGTGATATTTCCCTGTACTGTTATGATTATATACATATTTCTATTATTATTGAAATGTATTTATATATTTTGCGTGATATTTCCCCTGTACTGTTATGATTATATGCATATTTCTATTATTATTGAAATGTATATTTATTTCTATTTGAAATGTGTATTTATTTTATATATATCTCCATAATTGTGTGTATATATTTCCTGTACTGTTATGATTATATGCATATTCCTCAATTATTATTGAAATGTATATTTATTTTCTATATATTTATAATAAACAGAATGATGCAATGTTGTTTTACTTAATTATATCATGTTACGCCTTCTAAACCTACTACCGGTATTCTAAACCAACTTTTAAGAATATAATAATGTATACAATGGTATCGCTAAAAAGTGGTATCTGGCAACTCAAGCCATTTACGCCTTCTAAGCCAACTGGCTGATTAGGAGTCTATAATAGTGTATACAATGGTATCGCTAAAAAGTGGTATCTGGCAACTCAAGCCATTTACGCCTTCTAAGCCAACTGGCTGATTAGGAGTCTATAATAATGTATACAATGGTATCGCTAAAAGTGGTATCTGGCAACTCAAGCCATTTACGCCTTCTAAGCCAACTGGCTGATTAGGAGTCTATAATAATGTATACAATGGTATCGCTAAAAAGTGGTATCTGGCAACTCAGTCTTCGATTAGAATTAAATATATAGCGAATACATGGCGCTATCTGGCAACTCAAGCCATTTACGCCTTCTAAGCCAACTGGCTGATTAGGAGCCTATAAAACAACGCCTACTCGGCTGAAGTCTTAATATGCACTTGGCTCCTGCCAGGTGAACACATCTCCTCCTTTCTCTCCTTTCTGGCCCTTTGGGGGGAATAGCTTGGGGGAGAACTCCGCCTCCAAGTTGCATGCCCCTTGCAACCCCGGTTGGCAACAAAAGCCAGTACTCTTTTTTTTTCTTTTTTCCTTTTTTTTTTTTTTTTTATTTTTTATTTTTTTTGCAACACCCCCACCCCCTTTGCAACATTACGTAATCACTTGCAACATTCTTGCATTTCCCCTTTTGCGGCTATACTACTCTGCTCTGTAGCTGGCTGCTGAGGGAAGTTATATTTTTGAGCCTATTTGCGAGTAACACGTTGCCCACGTTGGGCTTTCCATCATGAAAAATAAAAAACTATAGTATCTCTCATTTATCATTACTTATTCGAACTATAGCGAATGTAATTTCCCAGAAGAGTTCCTTTTTCCATGCACGGTCGGTGTTTAACATATAAGTTTCTCAGGGGACCATTCTCAATTTGTGTATTTGTTATGTGCCTTAAAAATTGGACGCCCAATTTCTTGGTTGAGGTTTAGGTTTTGTTTTTTTTTTGCCTAAAAATACAATAGTCCGCTTTTTCTTTAATGTATTCAATCCTGGGTGAATGCAACGAGTTTCTTGCGTATATTCAGGACTTGAATGTAGTAGGTTGGTGCAAGCTGTAAACCCTAGATCCTGTCCCAAAGCTGGATCCTATCTGATTTGTAGATGGCTGCTGAGGGAAGCTATATTTTGGGGTCTCTTTGCGAGTAACCCGGTGCACACGTTGTGTTTTCCATGAAAAATAAAAAACTATAGTATTTTGCATTTATCATTACTTATTCAAACTATGTTGGATGTAAGTTCCCAGAAAGGTTCCTTGTTCCATGCACGGTCTGTGTTTAACGTACAAGTTTCTCAGGGGATCATTCTAAATTTGTGTATATTAAACAGACGTGTTATGTGCTTTGAAAAGTGGACGCTGAATGTCCCGGTTCAGGTTTAAGTTTTGTTTTTTTGGCTAAAAATACAATAGTTACTCATTTTTGTTTGATGTATTCAATCCGACGTGATTGCAACAAATTTCTTGCTCTATATTGAGGTTCTGAATGTAGTAGGCTATGTGCAAGCAGGAAAACCCTAGATCCTGTCCCAAAGCAAGATCCTCTCTGCTTTGCAGCTGGCTGGTGAGGGAAGTTATATTTTAGAGCCTCTTTGCGTGTAACACGGTGCCCACGTTGGGTTTTCCTTCATGAAAAAGAAATAACTATAGTATTTCTCGAAGTATATTCGAACTATAGCGGAAGAGTTCCTTGTTCCATGCACGGTCTGTGTTTAACGTATAAGTTTCTCAGGGGACCATTCTGAGTTTGTGTATTTTAAACGGTCGTGTTATGTGCCTTGAAAAGTGGACGCTCAATGTCCAGGTTGAGGTTTAAGTTTTGTTTTTTTTGGCTAAAAATAAAATAGTTACTCCTTTTTCTTTGATGTATTCAATCCGATGTGATTGCAACGAGTTTCTTGCGTATATTGAGGCTCTGAATGTAGTAGGCTAGGTGCAAGCAGGAAAACCCTAGATCCTGTTCCAAAGCTGGATCCTATCTGCTTTGCAGCTGGCTGGTGAAGGAAGCTATATTTTGGAGCCACTTTGCGAGTTATACGGTGCCCACGTTGGGCTTTCGATCATGAAAAAAAGAAACTATGGTATTTCTCATTTACCATTATTCGAACTGTAGCGGATGTAATTTCCCAGAAGAGTTCCTTGTTCCATGCACGGTCTGTGTTTAACATATAAGTTTCTCAGGGGACCATTCTGAGCTTGTGTATTTTAAACAGACGTGTTATGTGCCTTTAAAAGTGAACGCTCAATTTCCCGGTTGAAGTTTAGGTTTTGTTTTTTTGGCTAAAAATACAATTGATACCGCTTTTTCTTTGATGTATTCAATCCGAGGTGAATGCAACGAGTTTCTTGCGTATGTTCAGGTTTTGAATGTAGTAGGCTAGGTGCAAGCTGTAAACCCAAGATACTGTCCCAAAGCTGGATCCTATCTGATTTGCAGATGGCTTTTGAAGGAAGGTATATTTTGGGGTCTCTTTGCGAATAACCCGGTGCCCACGTTGGGATTTCCATCATGAAAAAGAAAAAAACTATAGTATTTGTCATTTATCATTACTTACGCGAACTATAGCGGATGTATTTTCCCAGAAGAGTTCCTAGTTCCATGCACAGTCTCTGTTTAACATATAAGTTTCTCAGGGGAACATTCTGAGTTTTTGTATTTGAAACCTACGTGTTATGCGCCTTGAAAAGTGGACGCTCAATTTCCCGGTTGAGGTTTAGGTTTTGTTTTTTTGGCTAAAAATACAATAGGTACCGCTTTCTCTTTGATGTATTCAATCCGAGGTGAATGCAACGAGTTTCTTGCGTATATTGATGTCCTGAATGTTGTAGGTTATGTGCAAGCTGCAAACCCTTGATCCTGTCCTAAAGCTGGATCCTATCTGCTTTGCAGCTGGCTGCTGCGGGAAGCTATATTTTGGAGCCTCTTTGCGAGTAACACGATGCCCACGTTGGGGTTTCCATGATGAAAAAGAAAAAACCATAGTATTTCTCATTTATCGTTACTTATGCGAACTATTGCGGATGTAATTTCCCAGAAGAGTTCCTTGTTCCATGCACGGTCTGTGTTTAACATATCAGTTTCTCAGGGGGCCATTCTGAGTTTGTGTATTTTAAACGGACGTGTTATGTGCCTTGAAAAGTGAACGATCAATTTCCCGGTTGAGGTTTAGGTTTTGTTTTTTTGGCTAAAAATACAACAGTTACCGCTTTTTCTTTGATGTATTCAATCCGAGGTGAATGCAACGAGTATCTTGCGTATATTGAGGTTTTGAATGTAGTAGTTTATATGCAAGCTATAAACCCTAGACTTTGTCCCAAAGCTGGATCCTATCTGCTTTGCAGATGGCTCCTGAGGGAAGCTATATTTTG
This sequence comes from Bathynomus jamesi, assembly GCA_023014485.1. NCBI lineage: Eukaryota > Metazoa > Arthropoda > Malacostraca > Isopoda > Cirolanidae > Bathynomus > Bathynomus jamesi. Next base: position 204,812 of record JAJOZX010001005.1, read on the forward strand.
AGGTCTCTTTGCGAGTAAGCCGTGGCCCATGTTGGGCTTTCCATCATGAAAAAGAAAAAACTATAGTATTTCTCATTTATCATTACTTATTCGAACTATAGCGGATGTAATTTCCCAGAAGAGTTCCTTGTTCCTTGCACGGTCTGTGTTTAACATATAAGTTTCTCAGGGGACCATTCTGAGTTTGTGTATTTTAAACGGACGTGAGTAGTATAGCCGCAAAAGGGGAGAGTGCAGGAATGTTGCAATTTATTACGTAATGTTGCAAAGGGGGCGGGGTGTTGCGGAGGGGGGCGGGGTGTTGAAAAGGTGGGTGGGGTGTTGCAAAGGGGTGAGGGTGTTATGCAACATGTTGCAAAGGGGGTGGTGTGTTGCAAAAAAGAAAAAAGAAAAAACATTCCCACAAAGTTGCAAAGGGGGGATGGAGGATGCTGCAGGTGCAACAAGGAAACTTGGAGGCGGCGTTATGCCCCAAGAGAAAGGAGAGAAAGGAGGAGAGGTGTTCACCTGGCAGGAGCCACGTGCTTATTAAGACTTCAGCCGAGTAGGCGTTGTCTTATAGGCTCCTAATCAGCCAGTTGGCTTAGAAGGAGCCAAGGGGGAGGGTACACCTGAAGGGGGGAGAGAGAGAGAGAGAGAGAGAGAGAGAGAGAGAGAGAGAGAGAGAGAGAGAGAGAGTATCGGCGTTTTTTGTCGATTGCAAGGGCATGCAACTTGGAGGCGGAGTTCTCCCCCAAGCTATTTTCCCCAAAGGGGTAATACCTAACCTAAGAGGCCTCTAAAGGGTTTTTCCAAAGGGCCAGAAAGAGAAAGGACCAGCGGTCCTTGCTCGGCTTGGAGCCGAGCTTGTATGACTCCGTCGACAGCCTCTCGCTCTTTTATAGACCTCTAATCCGGCTGAGTTGCCAGATAGCGCCATGTATTCAATAGAAGGCTGAGTTGCCAATTTGTGCTATATATTTTTCTAATCGAAGACTGAGTTGCCAGGTAGCAATATTTATTAAATTAAACTATATATTAATCGAAATACCACAATATATTTATATGATGTCACGAATAACAGTGTCATTCCTATATATATATATATATATATATATATATACAGTATATATAAATGAATTTTCACCTTAAAGTGAATTAAAACATTAAAAAATCACTAAACAATTAAAAGAAAAGAAACCTTACGAAGATAGGTGAAAATATGTATTCAATAGAAGGCTGAGTTGCCAGTTTTTGCTATATATTTTTCTTAATCAAAATACCACAAAATATTTATATGATGGTAGTTAATCAATACAGATGAATCTTCTTGATTCCAACAATTAAAAGAAATTCTGTTTATTAAATAAATAATTTAAACACACGCTCTTTACACAATAAATCACTTAATTAAAAAAATCACTAAACAATTAAAAGAAAAGAAACCTTATGAAGATAGGTGAAAATAAACGACAATTCAAAACACACGATCCTCCTCCCTCATTCCCCCCAAACTTCTCATCCCATCTGTGCTTGTATATATATATATATATAATAAACGAATGAACAACTCGTGCACACACACACACACACACACACACGCCTCTGTACATATCATGTGAATGAAAATCAGAAAAAAATGCCAAACGTATATTATTTTAAATCAAATGGAGCTAAACGTCTATTAATGTAAAACAAATGAATTTTCTCCTTTTAAGAGAATCAATTATTATAAGAAATTAATCGTTCAATATAAAAAATTAATCATTAAGCGCTGCTTTTTCCTTTCACGAGGAAAGGATTTCCGAGAATCTGGTCAACTCGAAACACACGGTCGTCCCCCCTCCTCCCTCATTCCCCCCAAACTTCTCACCCCATCTGTGCTTGTGTATATATATATATATAATAAACGAATGAACAAATCTTGCACACACACACACACACACAAAAACACACACACACACGAGGAAACAATTCCCGACTCGAATCACACCTGTTTGCCCAGAGGCCTTTTTGAAATGACCGCGATTTGACCTTCCAGTCTACTCGGGATAAACCTCGCTTCGCACCAAATCTTAATTTTACTGTTCTTATTACTTCTACAATGAAATACATTCTCGAAGCGAAGAAAATGTTTTATATTTTTATTTACGCGTAATTTGTATGGTGTCATTCTCAGAAAACATCTCTGTTATTGAAAGATATACACAATATTTAATTAATTCTAATCGAAGACTGAGTTGCCAGATAGCAATATTTATTAAATTAAACCATATATTAATCAAAATACCACAATATATTTATATGATGGTAGTTAATCGCTGTTGTCACGAATAACAGTGGGAAAAACGAAAGGAAAATAAAACTTACGAAGATAGGCGAAACATACGACAATTCAAAACACGGTCGTCCTCCCTCATTCCCCCCAAGCTTCTCACCCCATCTGTGCTTGTATAATATATATATATATATATATGCACTAAAATCACAAAATAACACGTGATCTTATTAATAAGCAAACAACCACAGGGAAAAGGAAACACAAAGTCCGAGCGCTTTCGTGATATATTCATATTCACATATATTCACATTGATAATGTGAATATATCACGAAAGCGCTCGGGCTTTGTGTTTCCTTTTCCCTGTGGTTGTTTGCTTATATATATATATATATATATATATATATATATATATATAAAGAATCATGTTAACTGTATCTATTTAATTTTCTCATTCCTTATATATATATATATATATATATATATATATATATATATATATATATATATATATAATTAATGGATTTTCAACTTAAAGTGAATTAAAACATTAAAAATCATTAAACAATTAAAAGAATTCGTTCCATTAGCATATTCTCAAATCTACACACACACACACACACACACACACACACACACGAGGAAAGGGATACCGACAATCTGTGTCAACTCAAAACACACGTGTTTGCACTGAGGCCCTTTGAATGGTATGGGCGACCGCGAAGGAATTTTGCTCGAACTTCCTCTCTCTCTCTCTCAAAGACGCAATTCACCTCTTCTTCTAGCTTTCCGTGCGTTTGACTTGTAAATAAATTAAATGCGTTGATTATTTCTCTTTACTTGCAAACTTGTATGGCATCATCTTCTTAGTTTATTGAAATGAATGAATAAAAATGGAAAGGTATATTATTATTATTATTATTATCATTATTATACATTTTTCAAAATTTACACACATACACACACAGATTTTTGTCAGAGGAAGTGAGGGTCTCACACACACACACACACACACACACACACACACACTATATATATATATATATATATATAGTGTGGTACAAATGACAGTAGTAATAATAAGAATTAACTCCTTTTCGCCGAATTTGGAAGATCTGGAGTTATAATTTCAATAAAGAACAGAGTTAAAATAAATCAGATGATTGAGCGCGAAAGCTGAACCTTGCACCCTTTGCATTAAGCGAAGCAAACGTGGTTGCGACTTGCAACGAGTCGCGTTGAAATGAACTATGTACGCCCTTCTAAAGGCCTGGAAGCAGCTGTTACCCTTAAAAGTCCAAATCTCCAAATCAATATGGCTTCCGTAATAATAGAACAACGGAAATGGCTATTTTAAATCTTATGGAAAATGTAAATATAGCTAAGGAGAACAAAGAAATAATGATATCAATATTTATGGATTTGAGTAAGGCGTTTGATGAATAGACCACAATATTCTACTTGATAAATTGTATTGTTACGGTTTTAGAGGGGCAATCAGTGATTGATTTAAAAGTTATTTGCCCGATAGATATAATTTTGTATCAGTAAATAAGGTTTGATCCACTAAAGCGCTTGCCAAACATTGTGTGCCACGGGTCTCAGTGCTGGATCCACTGTTATTTTTATTATATATAAATGACCTTCCACGTTCATCTGATATACCGAACTTCATATTGTTTGCAGATGATACAACTCTCTCTTTTTCTTGCAAAGATGTTAATTCAGCTAAGAAGATATTTCATTCAGAATTCATCATTGTATTGAAATGGTTGGCCACCAATAAACTCTTCCTAAATACCAGTAAAACAAATTTCATGATTTTTTACTAATAAAAGAAATGTATATCTTGATGAATTTAATGTTAATGAAATCGCCATAAAGGAGTGTACTGTAACAAAATTTCTTGGTGTAATGCTAGATAAGAATTTGCAATGGAGTGATCATGTAAATTATATCGCGAAAAAGATTTCAAGGAGCGTTGCTATAATGTTTTCGATTCACTTTACACACACACACACACACACACACACACACACACACGCACACAACACACACACACACACATCTCGGAAATTTCAATGCATTTTTCATCTCTCCGTGGAGCAGAACGAATCACACGTGTTTACCCTGAGGCCTTTTTGAAAGGTTTCGAGGTCAAATTATCCTCTCTGTCTCGGCAAATCCTTCACTCGATTCCTTCAATTTGGTCCCTTGCTTTTAATGTATATAAAATTATATTTTATTAAATGCATTGCTTATTTTTCTTTACTTGCAAACTTGTATGGCATCATCTTAGTTTATTGAAATGAATGAATAAAAATGGAAAGGTATATTATTATAATTATTATACATTTTTCAAAATTAACACACACACAGATTTTTGTCAGAGGAAGTGAGGGTCACACCACACACACACACTATATATATATATATATATATATATATGTGTCTATTTTGTTTTGGCAAACCTTTCATGCGTTTCAAAAACAGAAAAAATATTACGAGCTTTTCACCTTAATGTGAATTAAAACAATTTTACGAAAAGGAAAAGGAAAAGGAAATTCAGAGTTTAAGCTATATTTAATTTCCTTGTAGAGACCGATGAACAAACCACGGAGAACTCTATCATTATCATTAAATACTCTTTGTGTAAAAGCTCTCTCTCTCTTTTCGGGGGAAAACCAATATTTTTAATATAATTAATTAATTTCTTTTTTAGTAGACAAAAATTTGCAAATGTACGGGGAGACCGTCCTCCGCAACAACCAATTTACACTCGGCGAAGGGAGTGAAATAAATATGCACTTATTTTTATTTTTTATTGAATACAGATGTAGAAATAATTAAATAATATCGCCAAAACCTTCCTCGAATATCACAGTAGACACACTCGAGTCCGCTTGTGGATAACCTGAGTCCTCTCTCCTCAGGATTGGCAAGCGCGGAGAGTCAGGAATCGGAGACTCGCTTCCTGAAGGAGGACAAAAATGGTTCAGCATGAAAACCTGAACTGGTAGTTTACAGCTTTCGTATAGCCACTCGAACTCTGAATCTGACATCAGTAACGTGGTGTTTGAATATCGCAAAGAAAGTGTGGTGCCTGAGCTCAATGAAAAGGCTGCATGGACCTCGTCGCTCATATCTGAAAAATCTATCCTAAAGAATGAAAAATAGATACGTTTAATAGGGATTAAGCATACGGAACAGGCTCTTAATATGCGTAATTTTATTTTCCATGAAATTACATATTTTAAATATGACCTATATATATTTTTATATAGAAAATAATTGTATGATCTATTGATTTTCATAAAATTATCATTGTAGCTAGAGTTTAAGACAGTAGTTCTTACCTTGCTTTCTTTCGGGGATGCGTGTCATCAGACGACGACGATGCATTACGTGACCTGTGCGAGGACGCCCTTACTCTATTCTGTGTTGAAGTACTCGGTCCCTCAAATATACGACTTGAATAGCTGAAAAAAGATAACCAGTTTGTGACCTATAGGAGCGGAGGAAGAGAAAGCCAGATAGACTTTCTAATGTGCAGGAGATCCCATTTGGAAGAAGTTAAGAACTGCAAAGTCATAAACGGGGAAAGCGTGGCGGCGCAACATAGAATCCTGGTGATGGATTGGTCGCTTAAGAGTGGTAGGAAAAGAAGGCAAGAACAGGTGACACCTAGGATAAAGTGGTGGAGACTGAAGAAAGAAGACCAGAAAAGGAAATTTGAGGAGAAGGTTTTGGAAGAAGTAAGGTCGTTGGAGAGTGTACAAGAATGGTGGGAGGAGAACAGCCGGGTGATATTGAGAGTTGGTGAGGAAGTACTGGGCAAAACATCAGGTAGAAGACCCCCTGAAGATAAAGAGACGTGGTGGGGAATGAAGAGGTTCAGGAGGTGATTAAAAGGAAGAAAGATGCTAAAAGAAGTGGGACACATCTGGTAGACAAGAGGATAGAGAAAGCTATAGGCAGGCGAAAAAGGAGGCGAAGAAGGGAGTGGCAAGAGCCAAGGCGCAGGCGATGGATGAAGTATATAAAGAGTTGGAGACACCGGCGGGAGAGAGAAAGATCCTTAGAATAGCGAAGGCTAGGGATAAGGCGAGTAAAGATTTTACTCAAATTAAACAGGTAAAGGATGGGCAGGGAGTGGTCTTAAAGGATCAGGATAAAATCATGGATAGATGGAAGAGTTATTTTGGACATCTGTTAAATGAGGAAAACCCAAGGGTTATTTTTGAAGATGGTGTCCCAAATCAAGGGTTAACTTCAGGAGTGAGTAGGGAGGAGGTGAAAGTGGCGTTGAAAGGAATGAAGAAGGGGAAGGCATTGGGACCGGATGGGATACCAGTGGAGGCGTGGAATTGGGAGATGAGGGCATAGATCTATTGTGGGATCTGATGCAGAAGATATATGAACAAGAGGAAATGCCGGAGGAGTGGGGGGATAGTACACTCGTACCTATCTACAAAGAGAAGGGGGACATCCAGGATTGTGGAAATTATAGGGGAATAAAGCTTATGTCACACACGATGAAGGTTTGGGAAAGGATTATAGAGAAAAGGTTAAGAGAAGAGACAACCGTGGGGGAAGAGCAGTTGGGTTTTATGGCAGGTAGGGGAACAACTGATGCGATTTTTGCACTGAGGCGGTTGATGGAGAAACACCGGGAGCGACAAAAGGGACTGCACATGGTTTTCATCGACCTAGAGAAAGCATATGATAGAGTGCCACGCCAGGAGGTTTGGAGGTGTATGAGAGAGAAAGGTGTGCCGGAGAAGTACGTTAGGTTGGTGCAAAGTATGTAGAAGGAGCAAGGACCCAGGTTAGGAGTAGTGTAGGTGTAACGGAATGGTTCCCCGTGAGGGTTGGTCTACATCAGGGATCTTCTTTGAGCCCGTACCTTTTTGTTTTGATTATGGATGTGTTGGCCCAGGGGATAAAAGATCAATCCCCTTGGTGTATGCTCTTTGCAGACGATATTGTTCTGTGCAGCAACAGGAGAGAAGTAGTAGAAAGAAAATTGGAGGAATGGAGGAGGGCTTTTGAAGACAGAGGGCTGAAAATCAGTAGAAAGAAAACGGAGTACCTGAGGTTCTACGAAAATCAAGACTCAGAAATTAGTTTAGAGGGAGCGAGGTTAAAGAGAGTAAGTAAGTTTACGTACTTGGGATTGACAGTGGCTGAGGACGGTGAGCTGGAAACAGAAATAACACACAGAGTGCAATCTGGTTGGAAAAATTGGAAGAAAGTTTCAGGGGTGTTGTGTGACCGAACAAATAGGCGCAAGGGTTAAGGGAAAAGTGTATAAGACTGTGGTAAGACCGGCTATGATGTATGGGGCTGAGTCTTGGGCTATAAAGAAAGATCATGAGAAAAGACTAGATGTAACGGAGATGAGAATGCTGAGATGGATGTGCGGAGTGACAAGGTTGGATAGAGTAAGGAATGAAAGGATAAGGGGCACAACAAAGGTTGGAGAAATCTCGAGGAAGATACAAGAAAGTAGACTGAAATGGTATGGACATGTGATGAGAGGGGACGAAGATTATGTGGGTAAGAGAACGATGAATATGGAGGTGTATGGCAGGAGAAAGAGAGGCAGACCGAAGCGAAGGTGGATGGAGAAGGTGAGGGACGATTTGAGGGAGAAGGGCTTGTCGGAGGAAGAAGCCCAGGACCGGGCTGTGTGGAGGAGGCTGGTCAGAAACGCCGACCCCACATAGAGGCGGGAACGGGGGAAGAGAAAGAAGAAGAATAGCTGAAATACAATATGATAATAAACCGTAATTTCGTTACTAATAATTCATTTTACGTAAGGTTCCTACCTTGCAATTTTTCCTCTAATATACGTAATTTTATTTTCCATGAAATTACATCTTTTAAATATGAGCTATATATTTTTATATAGAAAATAATTGTATGATCTATTGATTTTCATAAAATTATCATTGTAGCTAGAGTTTAAGACAGTAGTTCTTACCTTGCTTTCTTTCGGGGATGCGTGTCATCAGACGACGACGAGGCACTACGTGACCTACGCGAGGACGCCCTTACTCTATTCTGTGTTGAAGTACTCGGTCCCTCAAATATACGACTTGAATAGCTGAAATACAATATGATAATAAACCGTAATTTCGTTACTAATAATTCATTTTACGTAAGGTTCCTACCTTGCAATTTTTCCTGTAATATACATAATTTTATTTTCCATGAAATTACATCTTTTAAATATGAGCTATATATTTTTATATAGAAAATAATTGTATGATCTAATGATTTTCATAAAATTATCATTGTAGCTAGAGTTTAAGACAGTGGTTCTTACCTTGCTTTCTTTCGGGGATGCGTGTCATCAGACGACGACGAGGCACTACGTGACCTACGCGAGGACGCCCTTACTCTATTCTGTGTTGAAGTACTCGGTCCCTCAAATATACGACTTGAATAGCTGAAAAAAGATAACCAGTTTGTGACCTATAGGAGCGGAGGAAGAGAAAGCCAGATAGACTTTCTAATGTGCAGGAGATCCCATTTGGAAGAAGTTAAGAACTGCAAAGTCATAAACGGGGAAAGCGTGGCGGCGCAACATAGAATCCTGGTGATGGATTGGTCGCTTAAGAGTGGTAGGAAAAGAAGGCAAGAACAGGTGACACCTAGGATAAAGTGGTGGGGACTGAAGAAAGAAGACCAGAAAAGGAAATTTGTGGAGAAGGTTTTGGAAGAAGTAAGGTCGTTGGAGAGTGTACAAGAATGGTGGGAGGAGAACAGCCGGGTGATATTGAGAGTTGGTGAGGAAGTACTGGGCAAAACATCAGGTAGAAGACCCCTGAAGATAAAGAGACGTGGTGGTGGAATGAAGAGGTTCAGGAGGTGATTAAAAGGAAGAAAGATGCTAAAAGAAGTGGGACACATCTGGTAGACAAGAGGATAGAGAAAGCTATAGGCAGGCGAAAAAGGAGGCGAAGAAGGGAGTGGCAAGAGCCAAGGCGCAGGCGATGGATGAAGTATATAAAGAGTTGGAGACACCGGCGGGAGAGAGAAAGATCCTTAGAATAGCGAAGGCTAGGGATAAGGCGAGTAAAGATTTTACTCAAATTAAACAGGTAAAGGATGGGCAGGGAGTGGTCTTAAAGGATCCGGATAAAATCATGGATAGATGGGAGAGTTATTTTGAACATCTGTTAAATGAGGAAAACCCAAGGGTTATTTTTGAAGATGGTGTCCCAAATCAAGGGTTAACTTCAGGAGTGAGTAGGGAGGAGGTGAAGGTGGCGTTGAAAGGAATGAAGAAGGGGAAGGCATTGGGACCGGATGGGATACCAGTGGAGGCGTGGAATTGTTTGGGAGATGAGGGCATAGATCTATTGTGGGATCTGATGCAGAAGATATATGAACAAGAGGAAATGCCGGAGGAGTGGGGGGATAGTACACTCGTACCTATCTACAAAGAGAAGGGGGACATCCAGGATTGTGGAAATTATAGGGGAATAAAGCTTATATCACACACGATGAAGGTTTGGGAAAGGATTATAGAGAAAAGGTTAAGAGAAGAGACAACCGTGAGGGAAGAGCAGTTGGGTTTTATGCCAGGTAGGGGAACAACTGATGCGATTTTTGCACTGAGGCAGTTGATGGAGAAACACCGGGAGCGACAAAAGGGACTGCACATGGTTTTCATCGACCTAGAGAAAGCATATGATAGAGTGCCACGCCAGGAGGTTTGGAGGTTTATGAGAGAGAAAGGTGTGCTGGAGAAGTACGTTAGGTTGGTGCAAAGTATGTATGAAGGAGCAAGGACCCAGGTTAGGAGTAGTGTAGGTGTAACGGAATGGTTCCCCGTGAGGGTTGGTCTACATCAGGGATCTTCTTTGAGCCCGTACCTTTTTGTTTTGATTATGGATGTGTTGGCCCAGGGGATAAAAGATCAATCCCCTTGGTGTATGCTCTTTGCAGACGATATTGTTCTGTGCAGCAACAGGAGAGAAGTAGTAGAAAGAAAATTGGAGGAATGGAGGAGGGCTTTTGAAGACAGAGGGTTGAAAATCAGCAGAAAGAAAACGGAGTACCTGAGGTTCTACGAAAATCAAGACTCAGAAATTAGTTTAGAGGGAGCGAGGTGACCGAACAAATAGGCGCAAGGGTTAAGGGAAAAGTGTATAAGACTGTGGTAAGACCGGCTATGATGTTTGGGGCTGAGTCTTGGGCTATAAAGAAAGATCATGAGAAAAAACTAGATGTAACGGAGATGAGAATGCTGAGATGGATGTGCGGAGTGACAAGGTTGGATAGAGTAAGGAATGAAAGGATAAGGGGCACAACAAAGGTTGGAGAAATCTCGAGGAAGATACAAGAAAGTAGACTGAAATGGTATGGACATGTGATGAGAGGGGACGAAGATTATGTGGGTAAGAGAACGATGAATATGGAGGTGTATGGCAGGAGAAAGAGAGGCAGACCGAAGCGAAGGTGGATGGAGAAGGTGAGGGACGATTTGAGGGAGAAGGGCTTGTCGGAGGAAGAAGCCCAGGACCGGGCTGTGTGGAGGAGGCTGGTCAGAAACGCCGACCCCGCATAGAGGCGGGAACGGGGGAAGAGAAAGAAGAAGAATAGCTGAAATACAATATGATAAACCGTAATTTCGTTACTAATAATCCATTTTACGTAAGGTTCCTACCTTGCAATTTTTCCTCTAATATACGTAATTATATTTTCCATGAAATTACATCTTTTAAATATGAGCTATATATTTTTATATAGAAAATAATTATATGATCTATTGATTTTCATAAAATTATCATTGTAGCTAGAGTTTAAGACAGTAGTTCTTACCTTGCTTTCTTTCGGGGATGCGTGTCATCAGACGACGACGAGGCACTACGTGACCTACGCGAGGACGCCCTTACTCTATTCTGTGTTGAAGTACTCGGTCCCTCAAATATACGACTTGAATAGCTGAAATACAATATGATAATAAACCGTAATTTCGTTACTAATAATTCATTTTACCTAAGGTTCCTCCCTTGCAATTTTTCCTGTAATATACGTAATTTTATTTTCCATGAAATTACATCTTTTAAATATGAGCTATATATTTTTATATAGAAAATAATTGTATGATCTATTGATTTTCATAAAATTATCATTGTAGCTAGAGTTTAAGACAGTGGTTCTTACCTTGCTTTCTTTCGTGGATGCGTGTCATCAGACGACGACGAGGCACTACGTGACCTGCGCGAGGACGCCCTTACTCTATTCGGTGTTGAAGTACTCGGTCCCTGAAATATACGACTTGAATAGCTGAAATACAATATAATAATAAACCGAAATCTCTTTACTAATAACTCATTTTTACGCAAGCATAACTAGCATCAAGGCATTAATTAATTAATGCATGAAATAATAAACGTGCAACTAATATGTACTTTGCTTTAATACGGTTAGTTTAAAGCACTGTGCTATACTTCACATAAAACCTTTCCAAAGTGCATAACTAATTAAATATATATATGCATAACTTCAGTGTTATGTGCGCTAAAAAGGGAGATTGACAGTAATGTTTAATATCTTTCTCTTCTTGAAATAGCCAATTTATGAATTGACTCATGCTTATTTATTAATCAATGGCAAGAAACTAAAGCCTAACACATATTCAATACATATAATAATAATAACAAAATATCTTTACATTAGTATTTCTTTTTTTTATTTGAGTGGACATTCAAATCATTATAAAGGAAATATTAACTAACCTCGATAGGTCCCTGGCACGCCTTTGACGTCGCTTGGTATAACTGTTGGTAACGTAACAACCAGTCGATTCCTCGCTCAGGTCGGCAAAATACCTTGTGTCATTCTCATTACTGTAAAAGAGTATAACTATACATATTCCGAAATATGGATAAATGCAATGATTGATCTTTAAAATGTTAGCTACATGAAATGTCTCTTTTCCATCTATAGCATCGCGGATTTAAACTATGTCGGAAATAATATTTTTAAAAAGTAATTTTTAAATTCTAGATTTATCACAAGCAAAACAATGGCTAGAATGATCAGCCGCTACAAAAATGCATGCCCTGATATTGCTCAGCTACAATTTCGTTATGATGAAGATATAATTTTGACAAAGAAAATCAAAGATATAATTTTGACAAAGAAAATCATCAAACCTGTGTAAGGTGGGCATCCTATATCAAGATCCTTTTCCTGCTGTGGCAAATAATGAACTGCTATAATTGTAGGGGCGCCCCATGTGCCTATAGTAACTTTCTAGCTCCGCCCACACTCGGTTGGGGTACGCCCCTTCACTCACAGGAGAGAGAGAAACAATAGGCCTACATGTACACACACACACACACACACACACACACACACACACATCTTTAGAATTGCCTGAGGTTAAGCATCAGGTATATAAACGGGTGTAATTATATTTCGCGTTGTACTTACTTTGAAATATTCGTTAGGTCTAGACAATTCACGGAAACATGGCTAATCACTCCGACTTAGAATGTTTGAAATTGAGCGAGTCAAATAGAGCGTGTAAAGGCTCTGGTTGCCGACGTTGATGAGAACATCGAAGAGCTAATAAGGTAACGAAATTCATAATCTTAGGCAACATTATACATTCATATATATTAAAAGATGACTCATTAGGTCCTATTCCCTTTTATGAATATGTTAATTATATATTTTTCACAATAATGCGATTTTCTTTGCTTTTTCTAGATGCTACAATGTGAAAGATGTTGATGATGACGAGTGTGTTGCAATAACCGTTATTGCAGACGGTGTCTCTTCAAAGCCCAGCTATACTATCAAGACTGAGCGGCGACCACAGTCAGTCAAGACGAATCCTGAAGACGATATATACTTTCCAGAATATACACGCGAAGAGAAAATAATATTGGCTATGGTATTGAAAGCGGAAGCTACGTTAAATCCATACCATCGTTTTCCCACTCATACAAAAATTGAGGTTATAGATCTGGTTTCAGACGATGAAGAAGACCAGCGCACGTAAGTAACTTTTTATATTCTCGATAAAATACCAATGAGCTGTTTCGCAAAGTATAAACTAAGATAAAATACTGATATAAGGCTTGTGTAGTATGCCTAAACTAGATTTAATTGAGTTACTCCGTGAAGATAAATATTGCATGAGTTAAATGCAACTTCTATGCATACAAATTATATACTGTGCAAGCGAATTAAGGAAATAGTATATTAGATTGTTTTACGATGAAATTCATGAGTCATCATCTTTTCCAAACTATATATACAGGGCGTCCCAAAAAAATGTATACACACTTTAAATACTTATAAAGGCAGTGTTTATTAAAATACATTTCATTTTCAAAATGTAATAGAATCTACAGACATTATTTAATTGTTTTGTCAACGCCTGTTTTCAAACTGACGTCCGTTCTGGTCCAGGCACTGCTGATAACGCGAAGCAATGGAATCGCAAACATCACGAAACATTTCGTTTGGTATTTGTGTGCATTCTCGTTCAATGGCTGCTCTCAATTCAGCGACTGTTGCAGGTTTTATAGCGTAGACTTTGTCTTTTAAGTATCCCCATAAAAAAGTCTAGTGGTGTGAGGTCTGGTGAACGCGGAGGGTATTCTACGAAACCCCTTCGTCCAATCCACATCCACATCGTGCCAAGTACCACTCGCAATACTCCACTCTTCGGTCCGGATCATCTTCATTAATAGCATGGACTAATCTTGGAATGTAACTTTTCCATTGACAGCGCTTCAAAATGCGTTGGACAGACGATTCTGAAATTCCTACCTCACGACTCGCTTGCCGCACAGATTTTCTTGGACTTTGGTGATACGTTTCCAGTACTCTTTCTTGCTTTGTGGGGCTTGTCGATGTCCGTGGTCTTCCGGAACGCTTCTTGTGGACATTCTGAACAGTTCCATCGGCTTCAAACTTATCTCTAATTCGAGTGATGGTAAGTCGCGTTGGTGGATCTGTTTGAAACTCCCTCCTAAACTGTCTTTGCACTTCAACTGCGTTTTCACACTTCCAGTAGCATTTTAGAATGAATTTCCTTTGTCAAAGCTTAGTCTGACTGCCATTATTAATTCTAATGGGTTTAACTTGGAAAGAAAGAAACATCAATTGAGCTATCAGCTGTTAAAGTGTGTATACATTTTTTGGGACGCCCTGTATATATATATATATGAAAATTATTTCACGAAAGTAACACGTGAAAAATATTTATGATGAATAAAACCACGAAGGAAAGGAAACACAAAATGGTGCTCAAGCGCTTTCGTCTAATGACATCCTCAGGAACACTGAGGATGTCATTAGACGAAAGCGCTTGAGCACCATTTTGTGTTTCCTTTCCTTCGTGGTTTTATTCATCATATATATATATATGTAGGCACTTATTATGTTATAGAAAATAAATATTTCTACTCCACAGCCGATCTCAATGTAAAGTAAAATTGGCACATCCACGTTTACTGAACAGCCGGGGCCTTCTGCTGCTATCTCTATTGCAAAGCATGATGTTGCAAAGCCGGCTGTATTATCTACCTCCAACGAGTCTGCTAGGGAAGAAAAGCCGCCTAGTGCAAAGTAAGTTGATACATCATTCAATGCTAGAACACCACTTTCGACATCAAATATTTATTACTTAATTATCTCATTACAAGCAATGTATTTATACAGTAAGGGTCTTTTAAAGGATAAGTTCAAGATTATTTCATTTAACAGATAGTGAAAAATATTACTACTACAACATAATTTATTTATTACTTAATTATCTCGTTACATGCAGCGTATTTATACATTATTCTCAAATGAAAGGCGCTAAGAATATTTTTCTTTTTCTTGACGTTTCCACAGGAAGCACAAGTTGTATGCTACCTACTATGATAGCTCGAATGATTTTCAGCCTGTGCAGGAAAGACGTATAAATCGACTAAGAAAGCGCAGAAAAATATACCACACAGGTTTTACTGATGAGGAAGGTTTTGGCGATATTATTTAATTATTTCTACAGGTGTATTCAATAAAAAATAAAAATAAGTGCATATTTATTTCACTCCCTTCGCCGAGTGTAAATTGGTTGCTGCGGAGGACGGTCTCCCCGCACATTTGCAAATTTTTGTCTGCTAAAAAAGAAATTAATTAATTATATTAAAAATATTGGTTTTCCCCCGAAAAGAGAAAGAGAGCTTTTACACAAAGAGTATTTAATGATAATGATAGAGTTCTCCGTGGTTTGTTCATCTGTCTCTACAAGGAAATTAAATATAGCTTAAACTCTGAATTTCCTTTTCTTTTTCGTAAAATTGTTTTAATTCACTTTAAGGTGAAAAGCGCGTAATATTTTTTCTGTTTTTGAAACGCATGAAAGGTTTGCCAAAACAAAATAGACACACACACACATATATATATATATATATATATATATAATATATATAATATATAATAATATATATATAGTGTGTGTGTGTGTGTGTGTGTGTGTGTGACCCTCACTTCCTCTGACAAAAATCTGTGTGTGTGTGTTAATTTTGAAAAATGTATAATAATGATAATAATAATAATATACCTTTCCATTTTTATTCATTTATTTCAATAAACTAAGAAGATGATGCCATACAAGTTTGAAAGTAAACAGAAATAAGCAACGCATTTAATAAAATATAATTTTATATACATTAAAAGCAAGGGACCAAATTGAAGGAATCGAGTGAAGGATTTGCCGAGACAGAGGATAATTTGATCTCGAAACCTTTCAAAAAGGCCTCAGGGTAAACACGTGTGATTCGTTCTGCTCCACGGAGAGATGAAAAATGCATTGAAATTTCCGGTGTGTGTGTGTGTGTGTGTGTGTGTGTGTGTGTGTGTAAAGTGAATCGAAAACATTATAGCAACGCTCCTTGAAATCTTTTTCGCGATATAATTTACATGATCACTCCATTGCAAATTCTTATCTAGCATTACACCAAGAAATTTTGTTACAGTACACTCCTTTATGGCGATTTCATTAACATTAAATTCATCAAGATATACATTTCTTTTATTAGTAAAAAATCATGAAATTTGTTTTACTGGTATTTAGGAAGAGTTTATTGGTGGCCAACCATTTCATTACAATGATGAATTCTGAATGAAATATCTTCTTAGCTGAATTAACATCTTTGCAAGTAAAAGAGAGAGAACAGTGGATCTAGCACTGAGACCCGTGGCACACCATTTTTGGCAAGCGCTTTAGTGGATCAAACCTTATTTACTGATACAAAATTATATCTATCGGGCAAATAACTTTTAAATCAATCACTGATTGCCCCTCTAAAACCGTAACAATACAATTTATCAAGTAGAATATTATGGTCTATTACATCAAACGCCTTACTCAAATCCATAAATAGTGATATCATTATTTCTTTGTTCTCCTTAGCTATATTTACATTTTCCATAAGATTTAAAATAGCCATTTCCGTTGTTCTATTATTACGGAAGCCATATTGATTTGGAGATTTGGACTTTTAAGGGTAACAGCTGCTTCCAGGCCTTTAGAAGAGCGTACATAGTTCATTTCAACGCGACTCGTTGCAAGTCGCAACCACGTTTGCTTCGCTTAATGCAAAGGGTGCACGGTTCAGCTTTCGCGCTCAATCATCTGATTTATTTTAACTCTGTTCTTTATTGAAATTATAACTCCAGATCTTCCAAATTCGGCGAAAAGGAGTTAATTATTATTATTACTACTGTCATTTGTACCACACACACTATATATATATATATATAATATATTGTGTGTGTGTGTGTGTGTGACCCTCACATCCTCTGACAAAAATCTGTGTGTGTGTGTGTGTTTGTGTGTGTGTGTGTGTTAATTTTGAAAAATGTATAATAATGATAATAATAATAATAATAATATACCTTTCCATTTTTATCATTCATTTCAATAAACTAAGAAGATGATGCCATACAAGTTTGCAAGTAAAGAGAAATAATCAACGCATTTAATAAAAACATTTTTATTTACAAGTCAAACGCACGGAAAGCTAGAAGAGGTGAATTGCGTCTTTGAGAGAGAGAGAGAGGAAGTTTGAACAAAATTCCTTCGCGGTCGCCTATACCTTTCAAAGGGCCTCAGTGCAAACACGTGTGTTTTGAGTTGACACAGATTGTCGGTATCCATTTCCTCGTGTGTGTGTGTGTGTGTGTGTGTGTGTGTGTAGATTTGAGAATATGCTAATGGAACGAATTCTTTTAATTGTTTAGTGATTTTTTAATGTTTTAATTCACTTTAAAGCGAAAATCCATTTATATATATATATAAGGAATGACAAAATTAAATAGATACAGTTAACATGATTCTTTCTATATATACAGGGCGTCCCAAAAAAATGTATACACACTTTAACAGCTGATAGCTCAATTGATGTTTCTTTCTTTCCAAGTTAAACCCATTAGAATTAATAATGGCAGTCAGACTAAGCTTTGAACAAAGGAAATTCATTCTAAAATGCTACTGGAAGTGTGAAAACGCAGTTGAAGTGCAAAGACAGTTTAGGAGGGAGTTTCAAACAGATCCACCAACGCGACTTACCATCACTCGAATTAGAGATAAGTTTGAAGCCGATGGAACTGTTCAGAATGTCCACAAGAAGCGTTCCGGAAGACCACGGACATCGACAAGCCCCACAAAGCAAGAAAGAGTACTGGAAACGTATCACCAAAGTCCAAGAAAATCTGTGCGGCAAGCGAGTCGTGAGGTAGGAATTTCAGAATCGTCTGTCCAACGCATTTTGAAGCGCTGTCAATGGAAAAGTTACATTCCAAGATTAGTCCATGCTATTAATGAAGATGATCCGGACCGAAGAGTGGAGTATTGCGAGTGGTACTTGGCACGATGTGGATGTGGATTGGACGAAGGGGTTTCGTAGAATACCCTCCGCGTTCACCAGACCTCACACCACTAGACTTTTTTTATGGGGATACTTAAAAGACAAAGTCTACGCTATAAAACCTGCAACAGTCGCTGAATTGAGAGCAGCCATTGAACGAGAATGCACACAAATACCAAACGAAATGTTTCGTGATGTTTGCGATTCCATTGCTTCGCGTTATCAGCAGTGCCTGGACCAGAACGGACGTCAGTTTGAAAACAGGCGTTGACAAAACAATTAAATAATGTCTGTAGATTCTATTACATTTTGAAAATGAAATGTATTTTAATAAACACTGCCTTTATAAGTATTTAAAGTGTGTATACATTTTTTTGGGACGCCCTCTATATATATACAAGCACAGATGGGGTGAGAAGTTTGGGGGGAATGAGGGAGGACGACCGTGTTTTGAATTGTCGTATGTTTCGCATATCTTCGTAAGTTTTCTTTTCCTTTCGTTTTTCCCACTGTTATTCGTGACAACAGCGATTAACTACCATCATATAAATATATTGTGGTATTTTGATTAATATATGGTTTAATTTAATAAATATTGCTATCTGGCAACTCAGTCTTCGATTAGAATTAATTAAATATTGTGTATATCTTTCAATAACAGAGATGTTATCTAAGAATATGACACCATATAAATTACGCGTAAATAAAAATATAAAACATTTTCTTCGCTTCGAGAATGTATTTCATTGTAGAAGTAATAACAACAGTAAAATTAAGATTTGGAGTGAAGCGAGGTTTATCCCGAGTAGACTGGAAGAAAGGTCAAATCGCGGTCATTTCAAAAAGGCCTCTGGGCAAACAGGTGTGATTCGAGTCGGGAATCGTTTCCTCGTGTGTGTGTGTGTGCAAGATTTGTTCATTCGTTTATTATATATATATACAAACACTGATGGGGTGAGAAGTTTGGGGGGGATGAGGGAGGAGGGGGGACGACCGTGTGTTTCGAGTTGACCAGATTCTCGGAAATCCTTTCCTCGTGAAGGGAAAAAGCAGCGCTTAATGATTAATTTCTTATATTGAATAATTAATTTCTTATCATAATTGATTCTGTTAAAAGGAGAAAATTCATTTGTTTTACATTAATAGACGTTTAGCTTCATTTGATTTAAAATAATATACGTTTGGCATTTTTTTCTGATTTTCATTCACATATGTACAGAAGCGTGTGTGTGTGTGTGTGCACGAGTTGTTCATTCGTTTATTATATATATATATACAAGCACAGATGGGGTGAGAAGTTTGGGGGGAATGAGGGAGGAGGATCGTGTGTTTTGAATTGTCGTTTATTTTCACCTATCTTCGTAAGGTTTCTTTTCTTTTAATTGTTTAGTGATTTTTTTAATAAAGTGATTTATTGTGTAAAGAGCGTGTGTTTAAATTATTTATTTAATAAACAGAATTTCTTTTAATTGTTGGAATTAAGAAGATTCATCTGTATTGATTAACTACCATCATATACATATATTGTGGTATTTTGATTAAGAAAAATATATAGCAGAAACTGGCAACTCAGCCTTCTATTGAATACATATTTTCACCTATCTTCGTAAGGTTTCTTCTCTTTTAATTGTTTAGTGATTCTTTAAAGTTTTAGTTCACTTTAAGGTGAAAATCCATTTTTATATATATATATAAGGAATGACACTGTTATTCGTGACATCATATAAATATATTGTGGTATTTTGATTAATATATGGTTTAATTTAATAAATATTGCTATCTGGCAACTCAGTCTTCGATTAGAAGGTCTATAAAAGAGCGAGAGGCTGACGACGAAGTCATACAAACTCGGCTCCCAGCCGAGCAAGGACCTCTGGTCCTTTTTCTTTCTGGCCCTTTGGGAAAACCCCTTAGAGAGGCCTCTTACGTTAGGTATTACCCCTTTGGGGAAAATAGCTTGCGGGAGAACTCCGCCTCCAAGTTGTTTGCCCTTGCAATCCGCAACAAAGGCCGGTACTCTCTCTCTCTCTCTCTCTCTCTCCCCTTCAGGTGTACCCTCCCCCCTTAGCTCCTTCTAAGCCAACTGGCTGATTAGGAGCCTATAAGACAACGCCTACTCGGCTGAAGTCTTAATATGCACTTGGCTCCTGCTAGTTGAACACCTCTCCTCCTTTCTCTCCTTTCTCTTGGGGGATAACGCCGCCTCCAAGTTTCCTTGTTGCACCTGCAGCATCCCCCACACCCGTTTGAAACTTTTTGGGGAATTGTTTTTGCAACATCCTACCCCCCTTTGCAACATGTTGCATAACACCCCACCCCCTTTGCAACACCCCGACCCCATTTGCAACACCCCACGCCCCTTTGCAACATTACGTAATAAATTGCAACATTTCTGCACTCTCCCCTTTTACGGCTATACTACTGACGTGTTATGTGCCTTGA
Organism: Bathynomus jamesi; assembly: GCA_023014485.1. Classification (NCBI taxonomy): domain Eukaryota; kingdom Metazoa; phylum Arthropoda; class Malacostraca; order Isopoda; family Cirolanidae; genus Bathynomus; species Bathynomus jamesi. The sequence continues at coordinate 225,408 of JAJOZX010001005.1, forward strand.
AAAGTGGACGCTCAATTTCCCGGTTGAGGTTTAGGTTTTGTTTTTTTTTGTTAAAAATACAATAGTTACCGCTTTTTCTTTGATGTATTCAATCCGAGGTGAATGCAACGAGTTTCTTGCGTATATTGAGGTTTTGAATGTGTTGTGTATGTGCAAGCTATAAATCCTAGAGTTTGTCCCAAAGCTGGATCCTATCTGCTTTGCAGATGGCTGCTAAGGGAAGCTATATTTTGAGGTCTCTTTGCGAATAAACCGGTGCCCACGTTGGGTTTTCCATCATGAAAAAGAAAAAAACTATAGTATTTGTCATTTATCATTACTTATTCGAACTATAGTGGATGTAATTTCCCAGAAGAGTTCCTTATTCCATTCACGGTCTGTGTTTAATATATAAGTTTCTCAGGGGACCATTCTAATTTTGTGTATATTAACGGCCGTTTTATGTGCCTTGAAAAGTGAACGCTCAATGTCCCGGTTCAGGTTTAAGTTTTGTTTTTTTTGGCTAAAAATATAATAGCTACTCATTTTTCTTTGATGTATTCAATCCGACGTGATTCCAATGAATTTCTTGCGTATATTGAGGTTCTGGATGTAGTAGGCTATGTACAAGCAGAAAAACCATGGATCCTGTCCCAAAGCAGGATCCTCTCTGCTTTGCAGCAGGCTGGTGAGGGAAGTTATATTTTTGGGCCTCTTTTCGAGTAACACGGTGCCTACGTTGGGCTCTCCATCATGAAAAAGAAATAAATAGAGTATTTCTTGAAATATATTCGAACTATAGCGGTTCAAATTTCCCAGAAAAGTTCCTTGTTACATGCACGGTCTGTGTTTAACATACAATTTTCTCAGGGAACATTCTAATTTTGTGTATATTAAAGCGAAGTGTTATGTGCCTTGAAAAGTGGACGCTCAATGTCCCGGTTGAGGTTTAAGTTTTTTTTTTTTTTGGCTAAAAATAAAATAGTTACAGCTTTTTCTTTGATTTATTCAATCCCAGGTGAATGCAACGAGTTTCTTGCGTATATTGAGGTTTTGAATGTAGTAGGTTATGTGAAAGCTGTAAACCCTAGAGTTTGTCCGAAAGCTGGATCCTATTTGCTTTGGAGATGGCTGCTGAGGGAAGCTATATTTTGAGGTCTCTTTGCGAGTAAGCCGGTGCCCAATTTGGGTTTTCCAACATGAAAAATAAAAAACTATAGTATTTCCCATTTTTCATTACTTATTCGAACTATAGCGGATGTAATTTCCCAGAAGAGTTCGTTGTTCTATGCACGGTCTGTGTTTAACATATTAGTTTCTCAGGGGACCATTCTGAGTTTGTGTATTTCCCGGTTGAGGTTTAGGTTTTGTGTTTTTGGGTAAAAATACAATGGTTACCGCTTTTTCTTTGATGTATTCAATCCGAGGTGAATGGAACGAGTTTCTTGCGTATATTGAGGTTTTGAAGGTAGTAGGTTAGGTGCAAGCTGAAAACCCCAGATCCTGTCTCAAAGCTGGATCCTATCTGATTTGCAGATGGCAGCTGAGGGAAGGTAAATTTTATTGTCTCTTTGCGAGTAACCCGCTGCCCACGTTGGGTTTTCCATCATGAAAAATAAAAAACTATAGTATTTCTCATTTATCATTACTTATTCGAACTATAGCGGATGTAATTTCCCAGAAGAGTTCCTTGTTCCATGCACGGTCTGTGTTTAACATATAAGTTTCTCAGGGGACCATTCTGAGTTTGTGTCTTTTAAACGGACGTGTTATGTGCCTTGAAAAGTGGACGCTGAATTTCGCGGTTGAGGTTTAGGTTTTTATTTTTTTGGCTAAAATTACAATAGTTACCGCTCTTTCTTTGATGTATTGAATCCAAGGTCAATGCGACGAGTTTATTGCGTATATTGAGGTTCTGAATGTAGTAGGTTAGGTGCAAGCTGCAAACCCTAGATCCTGTCCCAAAGCTGGATCGTATTTGCTTTTCAGCTAGCTGGTGAGGGAAGTTATATTTTGGAGCCTCTTTGCGAGTAATCCGGTGCCCACGTTGGGTTTTCCATCATGAAAAAGAAAAAACTATAGTATTTACATTTATCATTACTTATTCAAACTATGGTTCATGTAAATTCCCAGAAAAGTTCCTTGTTCCATGCACGGTCTGTTTTTAACATACAAGTTTCTCAGGGGACCATTCTAAATTTGTGTATATTAACGGACGTTTTATGTGCCTTGAAAAGTGGACGCTCAATATCCAGGTTCAGGTTTAAGTTTTGTTTTTTTTGGCTAAAAATACAATAGTAGGCTATTTGCAAGCAGGAAAACCCTAGATCCTGTCCCAAAGCAGGATCCTCTCTGATTTGCAGCTGGCTGGTGAGGGAAGTTATATTGTGGAGCCTCTTTGCGAGTAACACGGTTCCCACGTTGGGCTTTCCCTCATGAAAAAGAAATAACTGTAGTATTTCTAGAACTATATTTGAAGTATAGCGGATGTAATTTCCAAGAAGAGGTCCTTGTTCCATGCACGGTCTGTGTTTAACATATAAGTTTCTCAGGGGGCCATTCTGAGTTTGTGTATTTTAAACGGACGTTTTATGTGCTTTGAAAAGTGGACTCTCAATTTCCCGGTTGAGGTTTACGTTTTGTTTTTTTGGCTAAAAATACAATAGTTACAGCTTTTTCCTTGATGTATTCAATCCGAGATGAATGCAACGAATTTCTTGCGTATATTGAGGTTCTGAATGTAGTAGGCTATGTGCAAGCAGGAAAACCCTAGATCCTGTCCCAAAGCAGGATCCTCTCTGCTTTCCAGCTGGTTGGTGAGGGAAGTTATATTTTGGAGCCTCTTTGCGAGTAACACGGTGCCCACGATGGGCTTTCCATCATGAAAAAGAAATATCTAGAGTATTTCTCGAACTATATTCAAACTATAGCGGATGTAATTTCCCAGAAAAGTTACTTGTTCCATGCACGGTCTGTGTTTAACATACAATTTTTTCAGGGAACATTCTAATTTTGTGTATATTATACCGACGTGTTTTGTGCCTTGAAAAGTGGACGCTCAATGTCCCGGTTTAGTTTTAAGTTTTGTTTTTTTTAGCTAAAAATAAAATAGTTACTCCTTTTTCTTTGATGTATTCAATCCGATGTGATTGCAACGAGTTTCTTGCGTATATTGAGGTTCTGAATGTAGTAGGCTAGGTGCAAGCAGGAAAACCCTAGATCTTGTCCCAAAGCAGGATCCTATCTGCTTTGCAGCTGGCTGGTGAGGGAAGCTGTATTTTGAGGTCTCTTTGCGAGTAAGAACGAGGATTAGGTTGAGGATTTAGTTTTGTTTTTTTTGGCTAAAAATACAATAGTTACCTCTTTTTCTTTGATGTATTCAATCCGACGTGAATGCAACGAGTTCTTGCGTATATGAGGTTCTGAATGTATTAGGTTAGGTGCAAGCTGTAAACCCTAGATGCTTTACCAAAGCTGGATCCTATCTGCTTTGCAGATGGCTGCTGAGGGTAGCTATATTTTGAGGTCTCTTTGCGAGTAAGCCGGGGCCCACGTCGGGTTTTCCATCATGAAAAAGAAAAAACTAGAGTACTTGTCATTTGTCATTACTTATTCGAACTAGAGTGGATGTAATTTCACAAAAGTGTTCCTTGTTCCATCCACGGTCTGTGTTTAATATATATAAGTTTCTCAGTGGAACATTCTAATTTTGTGTATATTAAACGGATGTTTTATTTGCCTTGAAAATGGACGATCAATGTCCCGGTTCAGGTTTAAGTTTTGTTTTTTTTGGCTAAAAATACAATAGTTACTAATTTTTTTGATGTATTCAATCCGACGTTATTGCAACGAGTTTCTTGCGTATATTGAGGTTCTGAATGTAATAGGTTATGTTCAAGCTGTAAACCCTAAACTTTGTCCCAAAGCTGGATCCTGTCTGATTTGCAGATGGCTGCTGAGGGAAGCTATATTTTGGGGTCTGTTTGCGAGTAACACGGTGCCCACATTGGGTTTTCCATCATGAAAAAGAAAAAAATATAGTATTTGTCATTTATCATTACTTATTCGAACTATAGCGGATGTAATTTCCCAAAAGAGTTCCTTGTTCAATACACGTTCTGTGTTTAACATATAAGTTTCTCAGGGGACTATTCCGAGTTTGTGTATTTTAAACAGACGTGTTATGTGCCTTGAAAAGTGGACGCTCAATATCCCGGTTGAGGTTTAAGTTTTGTTTTTTTTGGCTAAAAATAAAATAGTTACTCCTTTTTCTTTGACGTATTCAATCCGATTTGATTGCAAAGAATTTCTTGCGTATATTGATGTTCTGAATGTAGTAGCCTGTGTGTAAGCAGGAAAACCCTAGATCCTGTCCCAAAGCTAGATCCCATCTGCTTTGCAGATCGCTGCTGAGGGAAGCTATATTTTAAGGTCTCTTTGCGAGTAAGCCTGGGCCCATGTTCGGTTTTTCATCATGAAAAAGAAAAAACTATAGTATTTCTCATTTATCATTACTTATTCGAACTATAGTGGATGTAATTTCCCAGAAAAGTTCCTTGTTCCGTGCACGGTCTGTGTTTAACACACAAATTTCTCATGGGACCATACTGAGTTAGTTTATTTTAAACGGACGTGTTATGTCCCTTGAAAAGTGGACGCTCAATGTCCCAGTTGAGGTTTAGGTTTTTTTTTTTTGTCTAAAAATACAATAGTTACAGCTTTCTGTTTGATGTATTCAATCCGAGGTGAATGCAACGAGTTTCTTGCGTATATTGAGGTTCTGAATGTAGTAGGATAGGTGCAAGCTGCAAACCCTAGATCCTGTCCCAGTGCTGGATCCTATCTGCTTTGCAGTTGGCTGCTGTGGGAAGCTATATTTTGAGGTCTCTTTGTGAGTAAGTCGGTGGCCACGTTGGGTTTTCAATCATGAAAAAGAAAAAACTATAGTATTTTTGATTTATTAATACTTATTCGAACTGTAGCGGATGTAATTTCCCAGAAGAGTTCGTTGTTCCATTCACTGTCTGTGTTTAACATATAAGTTTCTCAGGGGACCATTCTGAGTGTGTATTTTAAACGGACGTGCTATTTGCCTTGAAACGTGGACGCTCAATTTCCCGGTTGAGGTTTACATTTTGTTTTTTTTGCTAAAAATACAATAGTTACCGCTTTTTCTTTGATGTATTCAATCCGAGGTTAATGCAACGAGTTTCTTGCGTATATTTAGGTTCTGAATGTAGTACGCTAGGTGCAAACAGGAAAACCCTAGATCAGTGATGGCGAACCTTTTTATCCAAGTGTGCCAAAATTCGTGTTTTTTAAATAATGATATTGTTGGCGTGTCACTTGCATACATGCATTTTACATTTAACTACAAAATCATAGATAGCTGACTTATTAATCGAAAGTACTAGGGCCGTAGACGATTTATTGCAGTTTTTCATCAGAATACCAAAAATTTTCAACATCCATTGCGTGTCACCTGAAACCCTGCGGCGTGTCACTGCTGACACGCGTGTCATAGGTTCGCCATCACTGCCCTAGATCCTGTCCCAAAGCTGGATCCTATCTGCTTTGCAGCTGGCTGGTGAGGGAAGTTATATTTTGGAGCCTCTTTGCGAGTGACACGGTGCCTACGTTGGGCTTTCCATCATGAAAAAGAAAAAACTATAGTATTTCGAACTATAGCGGATGTAATTTCCCAGAAGAGTTCCTTGTTCCATTCACGTTCTGTGTTTAATATATAAGTTTCTCACGGAACAATTCTAATTTTGTTTATATTAAACGGACGTTTTATGTGTCTTGAAAAGTGGACGCTCATTGTCACGGTTGAGGTTTTAGTTTTGTTTTTTTAGCTAAAAATACAATAGTTACCCCTTCTTTTTTATGTATTCAATCCGAGGTGAATGCAAAGACTTTCTTGCGTATATCGAGGTAATGAATGTAGTATGCTAGGTGCAAGCTGTAAGCCCTAGATTCTGTCCCAAAGCTGGAACATCTCTGCTTTGCAGCTTGCTGGAGAGCGAAGTTATATTTCGGAGCTTCTATGCCAGTAACAAGGTGCCGACGTTGGGCTTTCCATCATGAAAAAGAAAAAACTATAGTATTTCTCATCTATCATTACTTATTTGAACTATAGTGGATGTAATTTCCCAGAAGAGTTCCTTGTTCCTTGCATGGTCTTTGTTTAACATATAAGTTTCTCAAGGGACCATTCTGAGTTTGTGTATTTTAAACGGAGGTGTTATGTGCCTTGGAAAGTGGACGCTCAATTTCGAGGTTGAGGTTTAGGTTTTTTTTTTGGTTAAAAATACAATAGTTACCGCTTTTTCTTTGATGTATTCAATCCGAGGTGAATGCAACGAGTTTCTTGCGTATATTGAGGTTCTGAATGTAGTAGGCTAGGTGCAAGCAGGAAAACTCTAGATGCTGTCCAAAAGCTGGATCCTATCTGCTTTGCAGCTGGCTGGAGAGGGAAGTTATATTTTGGAGCTTCCATGCGAGTAACACGGTGCCCACGTTGGGCTTTCCATCATGAAAAAGAAAAAACTCTAGTATTTCTCATTTATCATTACTTATTCGAACAATAGCGGATGTAATTTCCCAGAAGAGTTCTTTTTTCCATTCACGATCTGTGTTTAACATATCAGTTTCTCACGGGACAATTCTCATTTTATGTATATTAAACGGAAGTTATATGTGACTTGAAAAGTGGACGCTCATTGTCAAGGTTGAGGTTTAATTTTTTTTTCTTGGCTAAAAATTCAATAGTTACCCCTTTTTTTTTATGTATTCAATCCAAGGTGAATGCAACGAGTTTCATGTGTATATTGAGGTTCTCAATGTAGTAGGCTAGGTGCAAGCTGTAAACCCTAGATTTTGTCCCAAAGCTGGAACCTCTCTGCTTTGCCGCTGGCTGGAGAGCGAAGTTATATTTTGGAGCTTCTATGCCAGTAACAAGGTGCCCACGTTGGGCTTTCAATCATGAAAAAGAAAAACTATAGTATTTCTCATTTATCATTACTTATTTGAACTATAGCGGATGTAATTTCCCAGAAGAGTTCGTTGTTCCTTGCATGGTCTTTGTTTAACATATAAGTTTCTCAAGGGACCATTCTGAGTTTGTGTATTTTAAACGGACGTGTTATGTGCCTTGAAAACTGGACGCTCAATTTCCAGGTTGAGGTTTAGGTTTTCTTTTTTTGGCTAAAAATACAATAGTTACCGCTTTTTCTTTGATGTATTCAATCCAAGGTAAATGCAACAAGTTTCTTGCGTATATTAAGGTTCTGAATGTAGTAGGTTAGGTGCAAGCTGCAAACCCTAGATCCTGTCCCAAAGGTGAATCCTATCTACTTTCCAGATGGCTGGTGAGGGAAGTTATATTTTGGAGCCTCTTTGCGAGTAACACGGTACCAACGTTGGGTTTTCCATCATGAAAAAGAAAAAACTATAGTATTTCGAACTATAGCGGATGTAATTTCCCAGAACAGTTCCTTGTTCCATGCACTGTCTGTGTTTTACATATGAGTTTCTCAGGGGACCATTCTGAGTTTGTGTATTTTAAACGGTCGTGTTATGTGCCTTGAAAAGTGGAGGCTCTATTTCTCGGTTGAGGTTAAGGTTTTGTTTTTTTGTTTAAAAATACAATAGTTACCGATTTTTCTTTAATGTATTCAATCCGAGGTGAATGCAACGAGTTTCTTGAGTATATTGAGGTTCTGATTGTAGTAGGTTTGGTGCAACCTGCCAAACCTAGTGACTGTCCCAAAGGTGGATCCTATCTGCTTTGCATATGGCTTCTGAGGGAAGTTATATTTTGAGGTCTCTTTGCGAGTAAGCCGGGGCCCACGTTGCGTTTTCCATCATGAAAAAGAAAAAACTATAGTATTTGTCATTTATCATTACATATTCGAAATATAGTGGATGTAATTTCCCAGAAGAGTTCCTTTTTGCATTCACGGTCTGTGTTTAATATATGTTTCTCAGGGGACCATTCTAATTTTGTGTATATTAAACGGACGTTTTATGTGCCTTGGAAAGTGGACGCTCAATGTCCCGTTTCAGGTTTAAGTTTTGTTTTTTTTGGCTAAAAATACAATAGTTACTCATTTTTCTTTGATGTATTCAATCTGACGTGATTGCAACGAGTTTCCTGCGTATATTGAGGTTCTGAATGTAGTAGGCTAGGTGCAAGCAGGAAAGCCCTAATTCCTGTCCCAAAGCTGGATCCTCTGCTTTGCAGCTGGCTAGTGAGGGAAGTTATATTTTCGATCCTCTTTGCGAGTAACAATGTGCCCACGTTGGGCTTTCCATCATGAAAAAGAAAAACTATAGTATTTCTCATTTATCATTACTTATTCGAACTACAGCGGATGAAATTTCCCAGAAGAGTTCCTTGTTCCATGCACGGCCTGTGTTTAGCATATAAGTTTCTAAGGGGACCATTCTGAATTAGTGTATTTTAAACGGACGTCTTATGTGCCTTGAAAAGTGTACGCTCAATTTTCCGGTTGAGGTTTAGTTTTTGTTTTTTTGGCTAAAAATACAATAGTTACCGCTTTTTCTTTGATGTATTCAATCCGAGGTGAATGCAACGAGTTTCTTGCGTATATTGCGTTTCTGAATGTAGTAGGTTAGGTGGAAGCTGCAAACCCTAGATCCTGTCCCAAAGCTGGATCCTATCTGTTTTGCAGCTGGCTGGTGAGCGAAGTTATATTTTGGAGCCTCTTTGCGAATAACACGGTGCCTACGTTGGGCTTTCCATCATGAAAAAGATAAAACTATAGCATTTCGAACTATAGCGGATGTAATTTCCCAGAAGAGTTACTTGGGTTAATATGTATTTTATCCCACTCAGTCATTTTACACACCAAAATACATTTTTCTAGTAGTATTTGATGTGATTTGTTCAAATATGACCTCCATTTCCGTCGGAAATGAGATCCAACAAAGTTATAGTACTTTGAAGTTTGGCTCATTTTCAAGGGAAATGGAAGTCAAAATCTAAGCAAAACACATCAAATATTACTAGGAAAATGTATTTTGGTATTAATTAACCTAACCTAACCTAACCTTACCTTACCTAACCTAGCCTAACCCTGGCTAACCTAGCCTAACCCTGGCTAACGTAGCCTAGAGTATTACCTTATTATGGATTACGTGGTGGATACAGACGAGAAATAGCGACGAGAAAATGGTGCAAAACTGTTCCGTGGTCTGGATGGGAAGCAAGAAAAAGGAAGCGAGAGAGGTACTTCTCGTAGGACTCATCAAGGTTTCCAGGCCGAAGAATCCAATCCTTTACCGTTTTCCAAAGGCGTTCAATGTTTTGCGTATGGATTTGGCGATTGTCCGGGTCCACAAAATGACAAGAATGATTGACGGTATGGTGAGTATAGTTTTGTGGAAGAGCAGAAATGCCAGCATACGGCTTCCACATATCCGAGTAAATAATGCTGCCAGGTCTAATAAATTTTTGAATTAAGGGAATCAATGTCTCGGCAGTTCGATTTGGCACCTTCACTAAAAATTTTTTTTTTAACACCCGTTCAATTCCACCGAAAACCCACACGCCTTCAACAACACGCCCACGCTGGTATTTCCGCTTGCCAAATTTGCTCTCGTCTATTTCAACGACCACACCGTTACCACCTATTGGTTCTTGGTTATCAACCCAATGTTCACACACCTCGAGGCAAAAGCTTTTCCAGTCAACGACTGTATGGGCTGAGAGCCGCAAATGAACCTCGCAATATTCCTGGCAAAAGATGTGTCTTAAAAACACATTTATAAATCTAAGAATAACATTTGGCGAAAGACGAACGTTATCGAGCCAGGTTCGTTTGAATTGAGACACGGTAAATCCACAAGGCCTGCGTCTTTTAGTTTTCGCAATTTTCGAATACGCGTTGCACTTAAATGTATGGCGAGATTCTACTAACGAGCACTCGTTTCCGCACAATTCGCACTTACGGGTCGATGGTAAAATATTGTGTTTTGTAAATATTTCTATTGCTCGGGAGTCATTAGAATAGACTTCGTATATTAAATCCTCAAAATAATATTCGCACCGTTCACATGTCATCGTCACAAACATCTATCAAAAACTAACAGACGTAGACTAGCAATTTAAAAGGCCTAATAACTTAAAAAATGTTGACTAGCAATTTAAAAGGCCTAATAACTTAAAAAATGTTGCTCATATATCATGTTCTCATGACGTCACCATTCAAAATATTGGAAGGGCGGGAAAAAAAATGCAAAAATGTCATAATATTCAAATGTACATAATTTGTTAAGTACGCATCTGCGAGCATAGTGACTTATATCAAAATGATGAGAAAATTATGCTTTAATATTTTATAATTATATTTGCTTTTGATATTCTGAGTGGGATAAAATACATATTAACCGTTACTTGTTCCATTCACGTTTTGTGTTTAATACATGTTTCTCACGGGACAATTCTAATTTTGTGTATATTAAACACACGTTTTATGTGCCTTGAAAAGGGGACGCTCATTGTCACGGTTGAGGTTTTAGTTTTGTTTTTTTTGGCTAAAAATACAATAGTTACCCCTTTTTTTTCATGTATTCAATCCGAGGTGAATGCAAAGACTTTCTTGCTTATATTGAGGTTCTGAATGTGGTATGCTAGGTGCAAGCTGTAAACCCTAGATTCTGTCCCAAAGCTGGAACCTCTCTGCTTTGCAGCTGGCTGGTGAGCAAAGTTATATTTTGGAGCTTCTATGCGAGTAACAAGGTGCCCTCGTTGGGCTTTCCATCATGAAAAAGAAAAAACTATAGTATTTCTCATTTATCATTTCTTATTCGAACTACAGCGGATGAAATTTCCCAGAAGAGTTCGTTGTTCCATGCACGGTCTGTGTTTAACATATAATTTTCTCAGGGGACCATTCTGAATTAGTGTATTTTAAACGGACGTGTTATGTGCCTTGAAAAGTGGACGCTCAATGTCACGGTTGAGATTTTAGTTTTGTTTTTTTTGGCTAAAAATACAATAGTTACCCCTTTTTCTTTGATGTATTCAATCCGACGTGAATGCAAAGAGTTTCTTGCGTATATTGAGGTTCTGAATGTAGTAGGCTAGGTGCAAGCTGCAAACCCTAGATGCTGTCCCAAAGCTGGATCCTATCTACTTTGCAGCTGGCTGGTGAGAGAAGCTATATTTTCGAGCCTCTTTGCGAGTAACACGGTGCCCAAGTTGGGCTTAAGATCATATAAAAGAAAAAATTATGGTATTTCTCTTTTTATCATTACTTATACGAACTATAGCGGATTTAATTTTCCAGAAGAGTTCCTTGTTCCATTCACAGTCTGTGTTTAACGTATAAGTTTCTCACGGGACCATTCTAATTTTGTGTACTTTAACCGGACGTTTTATGTAAATTGAAAAGTAGACGCTCAATGTCCCAGTTGAGGTTTAAGTTTTGTTTTTTTTTGGCTACAAATACAATAGTTACTCCTTTTTCATTGATGTATTCAATCCGAGGTGAATGCAACTAGTTTCTTGCGTATATTGAGGTTCTGAATGTAGTAGGTTGGTGCAAGCTGTAAACCCTAGATCCTGTCCCATAGCTCGATCCTATCTGATTTTCAGATGGCTGCTGAGGGAAGCTATATTTTGGGGTCTCTTTGTGAGTAACCCGGTGCCCACGTTGGGTTTTCCATCATGAAAAAGAAAAAACTATACTATTTGTCATTTATTATTACTTATTCGAACTATAGTGGATGTAATTTCCCAGAAGAGTTCCTTGTTCCATTCACAGTCTGTGAAAAAGAAAAACTATAGTATTTCTCATTTATCATTGCAGTTAATTAGTTTTAAACGATGCCGATATTGTGAGTTAATTGAGAGTGCAAACTGGTATTTCTTTTTAAAAAAGTAAAAATCGCGGCGTATACCCAAAAAATGTAAATAAAAAGAAAGTGAATTAATATATACAGCATTTGTTTTTTTTCCGAGTCTCTTTGTGAGGAAAGTTTTGTTTTTGAAGTGCCCGCAAATATCCACCCATTATCCAACGCAGCCACAATCGAGAGGACCAATCAGTGAGAAGTAAACAGCGTGACACATCCCCCACCCTAGAGTAACGGAAAATTCTTTCCCTCACACAGCTTGAAAAGTGGACGCTCAATTTCCCGGTTGAGGTTTAGGTTTCGTTTTTTTTGGCTAAAAATACAATAGTTACCGTTTTTTCTTTGCTGTATTCAATCCGAGGTGAATGCAACGAGTTTCTTGCGTATATTGAGGTACTGAATGTAGTAGATTAGGTGCAAGCTGCAAACCCTAGATCCTGTTACAAAGCTGGATCCTATCTGCTTTGTAGATAGCTGCTGAGGAATGCTATATTTTGGGGTCTCTTTGCGAGTATCCCGGTGCACCCGTTGGGTTTTCCATCATGAAAAAGAAAAAACTATTGTATTTGTCATTTATCATTACTTATTCAAACTTTGGTTGACGTACGTTCCCAGATAAGTTCCTTGTTCCATGCACGGTCTGTGTTTAACATACAAGTTTCTCAGGGAACCTTTCTAATTTTTTGTATATTAAACGGACGTGTTATGTGCCTTGAAAAGTGGGCGCTCAATGTCCCGTTTGAGGTTTAAGTTTTGTTTTTTTTGGCTAAAAATAAAATAGTTACTCCTTCTTCTTTGATGTATTCAATCCGACGTGATTGCAACGAGTTTCTTGCGTATATTGAGGTTGTGAATGTAGTAGGCTAGGTGCAAGCAGGAAAACCCTAGATCCTGTCCCAAAGCTGGATCGTATCTGCTTTGCAGCTGCCTCGTGAAGGAAGTTATATTTTGGAGCCACTTTGCAAGTAAAACGGCGCCCACGTTGTGCTTTCCATCATGTAAAAGAAAAAACTACAGTATTTCTCATTTATCATTACTTATTCGAACTATAGCGGATGAAATTTCGCAGAAGAGTTCGTTTTTCCATGCACGGTCTGTGTTTAACACATAAGTTTCTCAGGGGACCATTCTGAGTTTGTGGATTTTAAACGGACATGTTATGTGCCTTGAAATGAGGACGCTCAATTTCCCGGTTGAGGTGTAGGGTTTGTTTTTTTGGCCAAAATTACAATAGTTACCGCTTTTTCTTTGATGTATTCAATACGAGGTGAATGCAACGAGTTTCTTGCGTATATTGAGGTTCTGAATGTAGTAGGCTAGGTGCAAGCAGGAAAACCCTACATCCTGTTCCAAAGCTGGATCCTATCTGCTTACCAGCTGGCTGGTGAAGGAAATTATATTTTGGAACCACTTTGCGAGTAACACGGTGCCCATGTTGGGCTTTCCATCATGAAAAATTAAAAAAAACTATAGTATTTCTCATTTATCATTACTTATTAGCGCTATAGCGGATGTAATTTCTCAGAAGAGTTCCTTGTTCCAATCACGGTCTGTGTTTACTATATACGTTTCTCAGGGGGACCATTCTAATTTTGTGTATATTAAACGTACGTGTTATGTGCCTTCAAAAGTTGACGCTCAATGTCCTGGTTGAAGTTTAAGTTTTGTTTTTTTTGGCTAAAAATAAAATAGTTAGTCCTTTTTCTTTGATGTATTCAATCCGAAGTGTTTGGAACGAGTTTCTTGCGTATATTGAGTTTCTCAATGTACTAGGCTAGGTGCAATAAGGAAAACCCTAGATCCTGTCCTAAAGCTGGATCCTATCTGCGTTGCAGGTGGCTGGTGAGGGAAGTTATATTTTGGAGCCTCTTTGCGAGTAACACGGTGCCCACGTGGTGCTTTCCATCATGAAAAAGAAAAAACTATAGTACTTCTCATTTATCATTACTTATTCGAACTATAGCGGATGTAATTTCCCAGAAGAGTTCCTTTTTCAATGCACGGTCTGTGTTTAACATATAAGTTTTCAGGGGACCATTCTGAGTTTGTGTATTTTAAACGGACGTTTTATGTGCCTTGAAAAGTGGACGCTCAATTTCCAGGTTGAGGTTTATGTTTTGTTTTTTGGCTAAAAATAAAATAGTTACCGCTTTTTCTTTGATGTATTCAGTCCGAGGTGAATGCAACGAGTTTCTTCCGTATATTGAGGTTCTGAATGTAGTAGGTTAGGTGCATGCTGCAAACCCTAGATCCTGTCCCAAAGCTGATTCCTATCTGCGTTGCATCTGGCTGGTGAGGGAAGTTATATATTGGAGCCTCTTTGCGAGTAACACGGTGCCCACGTTGGGCGTTCCATCATGAAAAAGAAAAAACTATAGTATTTCTCATTTATCATAACTTATTCGAACTATAGCGGATGTAATTTCTCAGAAGAGTTCGTTGTTCCATGCACGATCTGTGTTTAACATATAAGTTTCTAAGGGGACCATTCTGAGTTGGTGTATTTTAAACGGACGTGTTATGTGCCTTGAAAAGTGGACGCTCAATTTCCCGGTTGAGGTTTAGATTCTGATTTTTTGGATAAAAATACAATAGTTACCGCTTTTTCTTTGATGTATTCAATCCGACGTGAATTCAACGAGTTTCTTGCGTATATTGAGGTTCTGAATGTAGTAGGATAGGTGGAAGCTGTAAACCCTAGATTCTGTACCAAAGCTGGATCCTATCTGCTTTGCAGTTGGATGGTGAGGGAAGCTATATTTTGGAGCCTCTTTGCGATTAACACGGTGCCCACGTTGGGCTTTCTATCAAGAAAAAGGAAAAACTATTCTATTTCTCATTTCTCATTACTTATTCGAACTATAGCGGAAGTAATTTCCCAGAAGAGTTCATTGTTCCATGCACGGTCGGTGTTTAACATAAAAGTTTCTCAGGGGACCATTCTGAGTTTGTGTATTTTAAACGGACGTTTTATGTGCCTTGTAAAGTGGACGCTCATTTTCCAGGTTGATGTTTAGGCTTTGTTTTTTTGGATAAAAATACAATAGTTACCGCTTTTTCTTTGATGTATTCAGTAGGAGGTGAATGCAACGAGTTTCTTGAGTATATTGAGGTTTTGAATGTAGTAGGGTAGGTGCAAGTAGGAAAACCCTAGATCCTGTCCCAAAGCTGGATCCTATCTGCTTACCAGCTGGCTGGTGGAGGAAATTATATTTTGGAGCCTCTTTCCGAGTAACACGGTGCCCACGTTGGGCTTCCATCATGAAAAAGAAAAAACTATAGTATTTCTCATTTATCATTTCTTATTCGAACTATAGCCTAAGTAATTTCCCAGAAGAGTTCATTGTTCCATGCACGGTCTGTGTTTAACATAAAAGTTTCTCATGGGACCATTCTGAGTTTGTGTATTTTAAACGGACGTTTTATGTGCCTTGAAAAGTGGACGCTGAATTTCCAGGTTGAGGTTTAGGGTCTGTTTTTTTTGGCTAAAAATACAATAGTTACCCCTTTTTCATATATGTATTCAATCCGATGATAATGCAACGAGATTCTTGTGTATATTGAGGTTCTGAATGTAGTAGGCTAGGAGCAAGCACGAAAACCCTAGATCCTGTCCCAAAGCTGGATCCTATCTGCTTACAAGCTGGCTGATGAGGAAATTATATTTTGGAGCCTCTTTGCGAGTAACACGGTGCCCACGTTGGGCTTTCCATCATGAAAAAGGAAAAACTATAGTATTTCTCATTTATCATTACTTATTCGAACTATAGCGGATATAATTTCCCAGAAGAGTTCTTTGTTCCATTCACTGTCTGTGTTTAACACATAAGTTTCTCATGGGCCCATTCTGAGTTTGTGTATTTGAAACGGACGTGTTATGTGCGTTGAAAAGTGGGCGCTCAATGTCCCGGTTGAGGTTTAAGTTTTGTTTTTTTTGGCTAAAAATAAAATAGTTACTCCTTTTTCTTTGATGTATTCAATTTAACGTGATTGCAGCGAGTTTCTTGCGTATATTGAGGTTCTGAATGTAGTAGGGTAGGTGTAAGCAGGAAAACCCTAGATCCTGTCCCAAAGCTGGATCCTATCTGAGTTGCAGCTGGCTGGCGAGGGAAGTCATATTTTGGAGCCTCTTTTCGAGTAACACAGTGCCCACGTTGGGCTTCACATCATGGAAAAGAAAAAAACTATAGTATTTCTCATTTAACATTACTTATTCAAACTATAGCGGATGTAATTTCCCAGAAGAGTGCCTTGTTCCATGCACGGTCTCTGTTTAACATATATGTTTCTCAGGGGACCATTCTGAGTTTGTGTATTTTAAACTGACGTGTTATGTGCCTTGAAAAGTGGACTCTCAATTTCCAGGTTGAGGTTTAGGTTTTGTTTTTTTGGCTAAAAATACAATAGTTACCGCTTTTTCTTTGATGTATTCAATCTGTAGTGAATGCAACGAGTTTCTTGCGTATATTGAGGTTCTGAATGAAGTACGATAGGTGGAAGCTGTACACCCTAGATTCTGTCCCAAAGCTGGATCCTATCTGCTTTGTAGCTGGTTATTGAGGGAATTTATATTTTAGAGCCTCTTTGCGAGTAACACGGTTCCCACGTTGGGCTTTTCATCATGAAAAAGAAAAAACTATAGTATTTGTCATTTTTCTTTACTTATTCGAACTATAGTGGATATAATTTCCCAGAAGATTTCCTTGTTCCATTCACGGTCTGTGTTTGACATACAAGATTCTCGGGGGTCTATTCTGATTTTTTGTATATTAAACGGACGTTTTATGTGCCTTGAACTGTGGACGCTAAATGTCCCGGTTGAGGTTTTAATTTTGTTTTTTTTGACTAAAAATACAATACTTACCGCTTTTTCTTTGATGTATTCATCCGACGTGAATTCAACGAGTTTCTTGCGTATATTGAGGTTCTGAATGTAGTAGGATAGGTGGAAGCTATAAACCCTAGATTCTGTACCAAAGCTGGATCCTATCTGCTTTGCAGTTGGATGGTGAGGGAAACTATATTTTGGAGCCTCTTTGCGATTAAAACGGTGCCCACGTTGGGCTTTCTATCAAGAAAAAGGAAAAACTATACTATTTCTCATATCTCATTACTTATTCGAACTATAGCGGAAGTAATTTCCCAGAAGAGTTCATTGTTCCATGCACGGTCGGTGTTTAACATAAAAGTTTCTCAGGGGACCATTCTGAGTTTGTGTATTTTAAACGGACGTTTTATGTGCCTTGTAAAGTGGACGCTCATTTTCCAGGTTGATGTTTAGGCTTTGTTTTTTTGGATAAAAATACAATAGTTACCGCTTTTTCTTTGATGTATTCAGTAGGAGGTGAATGCACCGAGTTTCTTGCGTATATTGAGGTTCTGAATGTAGTTCGTTAGGAGCAAGCTGTAATCCCTACATTCTGTCCCAAAGCTGGATCCTCTTTGCTTTCAAGCTGGCTGGTGAGGGATCCTCTATTTTAGAGCCTCTTTGCGAGTAACACGGTGCCAACGTTTGGCTTTCCATAATTAAAAAAAAACTATAGTATTTGTCATTTAACCTTACTTATACGAACTATAGCGGATGTATTTTCCCAGAGGAGTTCCTTTTTCCATGCACGGTCTGTGTTTAACATATAAGTTTCTCAGGGGACCATTCTGAGTTTGTGTATTTGAAACGGACGTGTTATGTGCCTTGAAAAGTGGGGGCTCAATGTCCCGGTTGCGGTTTAAGTTTTTATTCTTTTTGGTTAAATATAAAATAGTTACTCCTTTTTCTTTGATGTATTCAATTTGACATGATTGCAACGAGTTTCTTGCGTATATTGAGGTTCTGAATGTAGTAGGCTAGGTGCAAGCATTAAAACCCTAGATCCTGTCCAAAAGCTGGATCCTATATGCGTTGCAGCTGGCTGGTGATGGAAGTCATATTTTGGAGCCTCTTTGCGAGAAACACGGTTCCCACGTTGGGCTTTCCATCATGAAAAAGAAAACACTATAGTATTTGTCATTTAAAAATACTTATTCAAACTATGTTTGATGTAATTTCCCAGAAGAGTTCCTTGTTCCATGCACATTCTGTGTTTATCATATACTGTAAGTTTCTCAGGGGACCATTCTGATTTTGTGGATTTTAAACGGACGTGTTATGTGCCTTGAAAAGTTGACGCTCAATTTCCCAGTTGAGTTTTAAGTTTTGATTTTTTGGCTAAAAATACAATAGTTACCTCTTTTTCTTTGATGTATTCAATCCGAGGTGAATGCAACGAGTTTCTTGCCTATATTGAGGTTCTGAATGTAGTAGGATAGGTGTAAGCTGTAAACCCTAGATTCAGTCCCAAAGCTGGATCCAATCTGCTTTGAAGCTGGATTGTATGGGAAGTTATATGTTAGAGCCTCTTTGCGAGTAACACATTTCCCACGTTGGGCTTTTCATCATGAAAAAGAAAAAACTAGTATTTCTCATTTATCATTACTTATTATTCGAACTATAGCGGATGTAATTTACCAAAAGTGTTC
This sequence comes from Bathynomus jamesi, assembly GCA_023014485.1. Classification (NCBI taxonomy): domain Eukaryota; kingdom Metazoa; phylum Arthropoda; class Malacostraca; order Isopoda; family Cirolanidae; genus Bathynomus; species Bathynomus jamesi. The sequence continues at coordinate 243,786 of JAJOZX010001005.1, forward strand.
CTTTTGTCATGCAAGGTCTGTGTTTAACATATAAGTTTCTCAGGGGACCATTCTGAGTTTGTGTATTTGAAACGGACGTGTTATGTTACTTCAAAAGTGGATGCTCAATGTCACGGTTGAGGTTTTAGTTTTGTTCTTTTTGGCTAAAAATACAATAGTTACCCCTTTTTCTTTGATGTATTCAATAAGACGTGAATGCAACGAGTTTCTTGCGTATATTGAGGTTCTGAATGTAGAAGGCTAGGTGCAAGCTGTAAACCCTAGATTCTGTCCCAAAGCTGGATCCTATCTGCTTTGCAGCTGGCTGGTGCGGCAAGCTATATTTTGGTGCCTCTTTGCGATTAACACGGTGCTCACTTTGGGTTTTCCCTCATGCAAAAGAAAAAACTATAGTATTTGTCATTTATCTTTACTTATTCGAACTATAGTGGATGTAATTTCCCAGAAGAGTTACTTGTTCCATTCACGGTCTGTGTTTGACATACAAGATTCTTGGGGCACTATTCTGATTTCTTGTATATTAAACCGACGTTTTATGTGCCTTGAAAAGTGTACGCTCAATGTCCCGGTTGAGGTTTTAGTTTTGTTTTTTGGCTAAAAATACAATAGTTACCTCTTTTTCTCTGATGTATTCAATCCGACGTGAATGCAACGAGTTTCTTTCGTATATTGAGGTTCTGAATGTAGTAGGATAGGAGCAAGCTGTAAACCCTAGATCCTGTCCCAAAGCTGGATCCTATCTGCTTTGCAGATGGCTGTTGAGGGAATCTATATTTTGTAGTCTCTTTGCGAGTAACCCGGTGCCCAAGTTGGGTTTTCCATCATGAAAAAGAAAAAACTATAGTATTTGTCATTTATCATTACTTATGAAAAAACTTTATAGGGCTATGGGTTGATTGCCTGTGCCCTCATCCGCTGAAAATTTCCAGCAGATTTCAGTGGAGGGTTACCGACAAAAGCCCTATGCTTTTTCGTTAGAGAGTTATGAATATGTAGGTGTTTAAAGGACCTTTTTATATTTAAGTGATTACGGTAATTCTAGCGTCGGGATTTGCGCGACGTACAGTATACTAGAATGAAAATAATTTGCCTCACCTTATTTTGTTGGGTCTTTGTTTGCTTCAATGTAGGGCGTTATGATCATCTTCGGTGTAGGGCCGCCACGATCGAGTTTCGCGACGAATTTACTTAAGGTAATTAATATAGGCAGTCACTATATAAACCCCTGAAGGAATAGCCTATCCTTTTTTAGTCATTAGGTTTTAAATTATAAGGAATTCACTCAGAACTAGAGGGAAAACTTTATATGTCTTCCCTGTTTAAAGCGTTCGCTGTAACATAAACAGCCCTGAGAGCCGTTCCTTGGTTCTGGTGTATTATTTGCCGAACTAGCATTATTTTGTTTGGTCTACTCCTTCGTATACTAAACAATAAATTGGGTTTTTCTTGTTGCTATGTGAGGCTGATTCATACATACAGGTTCTTTGTACGTATGGCAATTCAATTATTTCATTCCCAATAGGCTATGTCGCCAATCCCGAGGCAATTTTGTATAGATATTTAATTCAATTAATTAATAATTTATATTTAATTATGAAATAAATGTACCACATATGATACCATGTTGTGAGTGCGTATAGTTTTTCCATATACTGGGGGGGGCCGGAGAAAAATTTGTATGTTATAGATCAAATTTTTTGATAAACTGTGTAAACCATGTGAAATGGATTGAAAAGAATGAAGTAGAAATTTAGGAAGAGAGGTTACTCAAGACCTATTCAAATAGAAAGTTCAAGAGGCCAACTTCTCAAGTTTAGTTAAAGTTATGTCAATCAGTTTGACTCCCTTTAGGTATAGGAAATTTATGGGATTAAAGTAAAGTTATTAAGCATTTTAACTTTGCTCAGTTTGTGTAAGTTTTATAAGTCACCAGTCTTAATTTTTTCTTGTAAAAGTTTTCTGGCTTTCAAAGCAGTCTTTCTTTGAGGCCTGTCTGGTTTAGTCTGAGTTACATCAGGCACATTGAGAGATTCCTCCCCAATAGTATCCTGATCCATCCTTTGGGGTAATGGTTCTAATTTAGCCCCACACTCCAAAGGATATAGTAATGTGATATCTCTGGTGGTTTCACCAGTTGCTGTTTTCAGTTTTACAACCCTGGTAACTTCGTCTTCACCAGTTTTGAGTTCCAAGACTTTTCCCATTGACCAATGTTGTCTTGGTGTCTTGTCATGTATCAACACAATGTCCCCAATTTTGACTGAATCATTCCAACTTTGTTTTGTTAATTGTTTTCTTTCTCTCTCATTTTGTTATAAATTGAGTCTTGATTTGTGTCAAATGTTGGTATTTTGTGTTGAGTTCTTTGTGTCCTATTTCCCAATCTGGATCCTCTGTACTGTTATGTTCAGATTCTGGTAACATGTTTACTGTTTCTCCCTTAATTAGGTGGTTTGGTGTGAGAGGTTCTGGCTCATTAATACCATCTCCCACATAAGTTAATGGTCTGTTGTTGACAACATTTTCAATTTCTGACAGAATAGTCATGAGTTCAAAAAGTTGTAGATGTTTTGTCCCAATAGTCTTTTTAAGGCAGTTCTTTACAGTTTGTATGTTTCTTTCCCAAATTGAACCATACCATGGTGTATTAACAGGAATGTACTTCCAGGTTATGTTGTGTTTGGTTAAATGAGTTTGTACTGTTTCACTGTCACAAATCTGATGAATAATTCTTTCACCAGATTTGAAGTATGTGGCATTGTCTGACCATATAGTTTTGGGTACAGAATTGTGTGCACAAAATCGTCTGAAAGCAGCAATAAAAGCTTCTGCTGTCAGATCTTCTACTATGTCTAGACATATGGCACGTGTGGCAGCACAGGTGAAGAGTACAATGTACACTTTGTATTCCTTTGAATCCATTTTGTCTCCAAAACTCACATTTACCGCTCCAGTGTAGTCAATACCCGTGGTTTCAAATGGCCGAGTAAATGTTACTCGTTCCACAGGTAGGTCTGGAGGGCTTGGGGTCTTAAAGGGTCGTGAATGGATACGTTTACAAGGAATGCATGTGTTTAAAATTTTCTTTGTTTCAGTTCTACCCTTTGGTAGCCAGTAAGTTTTTCTCAGCTCTGTCAGGGTTTGTGGGACTCCCATGTGGTGTATTTTGTTGTGGGTATCCCTGATGATGAGTTTTGTGAAGTGATTTCTCCTTGGAAGAAGAATTGGGTGCTTAGAGTTGTAAGTCAAAGTTGACTTGTTAAGCCTTCCTTTACACCTTATCAGACCCTCTGTATCCAGGTACAGATTTAGATCCATGACAAGTGAAGGAATACCTTTGTTTAATGTGCTACTGGACCTAAGATACTTCAACTCCTTGTCAAATTCTGAAGCTTGTATCTGTTTGAGCCAGTATTTTGTTGCAGTTTCTGTTAAGTTAGAAAAGGCTTTCTGAGGACAGTGTTTGAGAAGGTAGCTATTGACAAACTTGCAGCAATAGACTGTAATTCTCAAGAGTTTGTTTAGGTCTGAATAAAGGTGATAGTCAAATATAGGTTTGTCCTCAGTGATCTTTTCAGTTGTTGTAGAGTTGAGTGTGAGGTTAACTACTTTGGCTGGCCAAAGATCCTCACATGTTAGCCATTCGGGCCCTTCATACCAGATTTTATTTGTTTTCAACAGCTTGTAAGAGAGCCCTCTTGTCAAAAAGTCTGCAGGATTCTCTTTTGTTTTTATGTACCTAAATTTGATACCAAGGTTTGTGTTTGCAGTTTTGATTTCTGTTAGTCTGTTTTTCACAAATATTTTTGCAAGAAGTTGTATCTGTGTTGGTCACCCATGTTAGACAAATTTGACTGTCTGTCCTTAAGTAAATGTTTGTTATGTCAACTTCTTTATACACTTGTGAAAGAAAGTTGCTGTTTTAACTCCCAATGAGACAGCTAATAATTCAAGTTGTGGTACAGTTTTCTTTTGGTTTAAGGGTGCCACTTTTGCCTTTGAATAAACCAAGTTACTTTCATTTTCACTTGTTAAATAGGCACAACACCCGTAAGCTTGTGTGCTGGCATCTGTAAAAATGTGTAGTGTTTGCGATTTCAATCTGTAGCCAGCACATCTTGGTACGTAGATGTCTTGAACTTTGTTCAAGTCTGTGGCTAATTTTTTCCAATGAAGTTGGTCTTCCACTGAAAGTGGTTCATCCCAATCAATTTTCTTTTTCCATAAGTCTTGCAAAAGGATTTTGGATCTTATGGTTGCTGGTAAATATAATCCAATGGGGTCGAAAATTTTGGATGATTCTGAAAGCACTTGTCTTTTTGTATCGGCATTTGGATTTAAGTTATAACTCTTTGTGCAAAGAGTGTCATCGTGTTCGGAATTCTGTTTTAAAAACCAAAGCATTCCAAGTGTTTTCGTGTAATTGTTTGGTTCAATGTTCCCATTGTTGTCTTTTGTTATTTGTTCATTTAATTTAGGAGAATTAGAAAGAGTTTGTACTGTATTCAAACCTCCTACCACTTCAGACTAGTCAATACCCGTAGTTTTAGTGGAGTAAATTTACTCCTCCACAGGTAGATCTGGAGGGCTTGGGGCTTTGAATCCTGTACTGTTTTTGTGTTGTTTGGCCTATGGCCAAGGGAGGCCACAAGACCCTTTTTGTTTGGTCTCTGGCCAAAGGAGGCCACAAGACCCTTGTTGTTTGGTCTCTGGCCAAGGGAGGCCACAAGACCAATGTTGTTTGGTCTCTGGCCAAGGGAGGCCACAAGACCCTTGATGAATTGTTGGGCTATGGCCAAGGAGGCCATCAGCCCTTGATGAATTTGTTGGGCTATGGCCAAGGTAGGCCATCAGCCCTTTGATGATTTGTTGGGCTATGGCCAAGGTAGGCCATCAGCCCTTTGATGAATTTGTTGGGCTATGGCCAAGGTAGGCCAAGCCCTTTGATGATTTGTTGGGCTATGGCCAAGGTAGGCCATCAGCCCTTTGATGAATTTGTTGGGCTATGGCCAAGGTAGGCCATCAGCCCTTTGATGAATTTGTTGGGCTATGGCCAAGGTAGGCCATCAGCCCTTTGATGAATTTGTTGGGCTATGGCCAAGGGTAGGCCATCAGCCCTTTGATGAATTTGTTGGGCTATGGCCAAGGGTAGGCCATCAGCCCTTTGATGAATTTGTTGGGCTATGGCCAAGGTAGGCCAAGCCCTTTGATGAATTTGTTGGGCTATGGCCAAGGTAGGCCATCAGCCCTTTGATGAATTTGTTGGGCTATGGCCAAGGGTAGGCCATCAGCCCTTTGATGAATTTGTTGGGCTATGGCCAAGGGTAGGCCAAGGCCCTTTGGAGTAGAGTAGTTTGTTTGTACGTGTCACTGTCTAACCATATAATTTTTGGCACAAAATTATGTGCACAGAATCAGAGCGCAGCAATAAAATCTTTTACTCTCCGATCCTTGGTTATGTTTAGACAGGTTGTTGTGTTTGAGACACATGAAAGAGTAGTGTGTGCGTGTGTGTGTGTGTGTGTGTGTCGCATTCCTCCGAATCCAGTTGGTCTTCAAAACTTGGATTCACCACTCCAATGAAGTCAATACCAGTAGTTATGAATGAGTAAATGTTGTGTATCCTACAGGTAGGTCTGGAAGGTTTTGGGGTTTTGAAGGAATCCAATCTGTTTGCAAGGAATGTATGTGTCTGTTAATGAAATCTGTTGTGTTTCTTCTTTTAAAAGAAGAATTGGATGTTTGAAGTTGTATGTATATATTTATATACTGTACCGTACGTGTAAATGTGTACAGTATTTTGTTATAGGGTTTTATTTTTGGGTTTTGGATTAGGTTAATCAATTTGGCTGAGTAAAGACCCTCAAACGTTGCATTTGAGACCCTTATATCAAGCCTTGTCTGTAATAGGTTGGGCCTATATGTCAAATAGGACTTGGAATAGGTTGGGCCTATATGTCAAATAGGACTTGGAATAGGTTGGGCCTATGTCAAATAGGACTTAGAATAGGTTGGGCCTATATGTCAAATAGGACTTAGAATAGGTTGGGCCTATATGTCAAATAGGACTTAGAATAGGTTGGGCCTATATGTCAAATAGGACTTGGAATAGGTTGGGCCTATATGTCAAATAGGACTTGGAATAGGTTGGGCCTATGTCAAATAGGACTTAGAATAGGTTGGGCCTATATGTCAAATAGGACTTAGAATAGGTTGGGCCTATATGTCAAATAGGACTTGGAATAGGTTGGGCCTATATGTCAAATAGGACTTGGAATAGGTTGGGCCTATATGTCAAATAGGACTTAGAATAGGTGTTAGGTGGGTGTAGGTTTGAATTTGTGCAATTGCTTTATGTCTTTGTGATGTTAGTTCGAGTCGAATTTTGTGATGTTACAGGTCTGAGTCGAATTTTGTGATGTTACAGGTCTGAGTCGAATTTTGTGATGTTACAGGTCTGAGTCGAATTTTGTGATGTTACAGGTCTGAGTCGAATTTTGTGATGTTACAGGTCTGAGTCGAATTTTGTGATGTTACAGGTCTGAGTCGAATTTTGTGATGTTACAGGTCTGAGTCGAATTTTGTGATGTTACAGGTTTGAGTCGAATTTTGTGATGTTAATGAGTCTTATGAGTAAGTTAAATTGCTGGAATAAATTTTATAACCTACACCACAGGTTCAATTATAAATTTAGTGTTTTTAATTAGGATAGGCCTTGAGTGTAAAGAGTAAGGCCTACTTTAAGAGGTAGGCCTATTATGTAAGGTAAAGTTAGGTGGGCCTACTAAATAGGCCTATTTGTTGGGCCTACCAAGTAGGCTTATGTTTGGGCCTATTATTTTATAGGACCTCAAATGAGTTAAGCCTGTTAAATTAACAAGGCTTAGTTTTGAATTTGAAGAGTAGGACCTATTAAATAGGCTTAATGTTGCAGGCCTATTTTTTTTTTTATAGGACCTAAATTGAGTTATGCTTGTTAAATGAACAAGCCTTTGTTTTCGATTAGTGTAAAGGTAAAGGAATCGGTTCCCAGTTGAATAGGCCACCATATGAAAAACTATAGTGGGTGTTACGGTTGAAATTGGGGTTAGGCCTATGTGGTAAGCCTAGCCACTGCGTGTCAGTGTAAATTGTAGAGGGGTTAGTTCCCCATACACAGGCCACCATATGAAAAAACTTTATAGGGCTATGGGTTGATTGCCTGTGCCCTCATCCGCTGAAAATTTCCAGCAGATTTCAGTGGAGGGTTACCGACAAAAGCCCTATGCTTTTTCGTTAGAGAGTTATGAATATGTAGGTGTTTAAAGGACCTTTTTATATTTAAGTGATTACGGTAATTCTAGCGTCGGGATTTGCGCGACGTACAGTATACTAGAATGAAAATAATTTGCCTCACCTTATTTTTGTTGGGTCTTTGTTTGCTTCAATGTAGGGCGTTATGATCATCTTCGGTGTAGGGCCGCCACGATCGAGTTTCGCGACGAATTTACTTAAGGTAATTAATATAGGCAGTCACTATATAAACCCCTGAAGGAATAGGCCTATCCTTTTTTAGTCATTAGGTTTTAAATTATAAGGAATTCACTCAGAACTAGAGGGAAAACTTTATATGTCTTCCCTGTTTAAAGCGTTCGCTGTAACATAAACAGCCCTGAGAGCCGTTCCTTGGTTCTGGTGTATTATTTGCCGAACTAGCATTATTTTTGTTTGGTCTACTCCTTCGTAGACTAAACAATAAATTGGGTTTTCTTGTTGCTATGTGAGGCTGATTCATACATACAGGTTCTTTGTACGTATGGCAATTCAATTATTTCATTCCCAATAGGCTATGTCGCCAATCCCGAGGCAATTTTGTATAGATATTTAATTCAATTAATTAATAATTTATATTTAATTATGAAATAAATGTACCACATATGATACCATGTTGTGAGTGCGTATAGTTTTTCCATATTACTTATTCGAAAAATAGCGGGTGTAATTTCCGAGAAGAGTTCCTTGTTCCATGCTTGTTCTGTGTTTAACATATAAGTTTCTCAGGGGACCATTCTGAGTTTGTGTATTTTAAACGGACGTGTTATGTCCCTTGAAAAGTGGAAGCTCAGTTTCCCGGTTGAGGTTTAGGTTTTGTTTTTTTGGCTAAAAATACAATAGTTTTCTTGCGTATATTGAGGTTCTGAATGTAGAAGGCTAGGTGCAAGCTGTAAACCTTAGATTCTGTCCCAAAGCTGGATCCTATCTGCTTTGCAGCTGGCTGTTGCGGGAAGTTATATTTTCGTGCCTCTTTGCGATTAACACGGTGCCCACTTTGGGCTTTCCATCATGCAAAAGAAAAAATTATAGTATTTGTCATTTATATTTACTTATTCGAACTATAGCGGATGTAATTTCCCAGAAGAGTTTATTGTTCCATGCACGGTCTGTGTTTAACATAAAAGTTTCTCAGGGGACCATTCAAATTTTGTGTATATTAAACGGACGTGTTATGTACTTTGAAAAGTGGACGCTCAATGTCCCGGTTGAGGTTTAAGTTTTATTTTTTTTGGCTAAAAATAAAATAGTTACTCCTTTTTCTTTGATGTATTCAATCCGAGGTGAATGTAACGAGTTTCTTGCGTATATTGATGTTATGAATGCAGTAGGCTAGGTGCAAGTAGGAAAACCCTAGATCCTGTCCCAAAGCTGGATCCTGTCTGCTTTATAGGTGGGTGGTAAGGGAAGCTGTATTTTGGAGCCTCTTTGCGATTAACACGGTGCCCAGATTGGGCTTTGTATCAAGAAAAAGAAAAAACTATAGTGTTTCTCATTTATCATCACTTATTCGAACTATAGCGGAAGTAATTTCCCAGAAGAGTTCATTGTTCCATGCAGTGGCGGTCCTAGCTTACATGACGCCCTGGGCGAACCTCACCTTCAGCGCCCCCCCCCCTGTTCGCCAACACACACACATTCGAATCCCCCCAAAATAAAGGACAGACATAACTCTTTCACAAAATAACTTTTTATTGGACTAATTGTTGGAACTTCAGAACCAAAACAAAGACTCAAATTTCTGAATTTTACAAATCCTTCATCACGTAAATAGAATAACTCACTTAAGAGAATGTAATTATGATACTATGAACAGGAAAAATACAAATTAAATTGCACAACTGCCATAAATAAACTAGAGAATCAAATTTCTAAATTGTACAAATGCTCTATCACATAAATAGAATAAGACACTTAAGAGAGGGCAATTATTATGCTACACTTTGAACAAGAAACAAAATAAATTGCACCACAGCACAACTGCCATCTAAAGCCTGACTCTTCTTACCTTCCTTGATGCAAAGTCATGAATTAAATCATCATATGAAATCTGCTCAGCAATTGTATGATTTATACTGATGATGGCCAGACCGGTAAGGCGTTCCTGTGACATAGTTGACCTCAGGTAGGATTTGATGAGCTTCAGCTTTGAAAAGCTCCTCTCTGCTTCAGCAACAGTGACTGGAAGAGTAAGACCAATTCTGAGAGCAGTCCACAAATTTGAATATATTTCAGAGAGCTCCCTTTCATGGATAAATGTCAGCAGTTCAAGCAAGGATATGGTCTTTGATGGCAAGTCAGGCAAGTTCTTCAGCTCCTGTGCAAGCTCTCTGCCATCCAAGTCAGATTGTCCCTTAAAGTGTAGTGTAGTACTAAGGTTCACACATTGTTCTGTCAGCTCCTCAAATGTGAGATTTTGGAAATGTGTCAGCACTCCAAACTTCTCTCCCACAATTTCCAACGTGGAAAATCTTTCCTGAATGGCTGATGTTGCAGCATCAACCACTGCATTGAAAATGTCACCTCCAGCTTCTTCAAAGCATCAATCAAGGGCTCATCAGATGCTTCATAGGAGAAGTGCCGCTTTGTGGACCTCAGCCGTTTTTGTTTTAACACAGCCTCCACATTCATTTGTTCACAGATATCTGTGGCTGCCATTTGTGCAGCCACAAAACCTGTTGCCCTGTAATTGCGGAGACCTCTCTCTGTTTTTTTTAGGAGATTTACTGCAACATCAACGTGCATGCTAGGAGACTGCATCTGCTTGCTCACATGCTGAATTTGGCACAACAGGTCATGCCACACCACTGAACAAATGGCGAAGCGGTATGACCCAACCTCCTCTGACAGAGATTGAGCCTCGACCTTTATTACAGTCTTTAGTGTGGTCCCTCACCTCGATCAGTGCATCTCTCACTGCAGCTGCCTGATATCTCAGGGGCTCCACACTCTTGATCTTGCTTTCCCACCTTGTATCAGACCACATCTTCAATGTGATGTTCACATGTTTTTTCAAAATGGCCCATCGTTGTGTGGAGGCTGAAAACAAGTTGTAAAGCTTCTGCAAGATGCCAAAGTAACTTGTGGCATCAATAGATCCCTTAGCAGCATCGGCCACAAGCAAATTCAGAGAATGAGCCCCACATGGAACAAACAGAGCTCTGGGATTAATTTCTAGAGCCTGGATTGAACACCCTTGTTTTTTCCCCTCATGTTGGCCCCGTTGTCGTATGATTGTCCTCTACAGTCCATGAAAGGAACTTTTAGCTCCTCCAGTCTCTTCAGAATCAGAGATGCCAAATGTTGACCAGTGGACTCCTCTGCCTCCAAAAACCCCATGAAATGTTCCTTTATATGGGGCTTCCCCTCCAGTGACACAACCCGAATCACAACTGACAACTGTTCAGTGTGGCTGATATCTGGAGTGCAATCTAGAATTATTGAAAAAAACTTTGATTGTTTGATGTCGCTCACCATTGCTGAAATGGTCTTGCTGCTCGACAAATCAATGAGTTCGTTTTGTATGTGGTGGCCGAAGTAGCTGGTGTGACTGGAGGTCCCTTTTTGGACACGGTTAATGTGCTCTGCATTATAGGATCAAATTGTGCCATCAGTTCAACTTCTTTCAGAAAATTGCCATTTGATGGTGAGAACAATTTTTCTGTATGTCCCCTTAGTGCCAAATTCCTAACTGCCAGAGAATGCACAATAGCAGTGAGACGTGTCAGCACCGCTCTCCATCTCAACTTCTCAGCCTCCAAGTGCCATCTCCTGCTTGTCAATGGTCTCCCCCTTTCTCATCTTCACTGCCAGTTCTTTCCAGATTTTCATAGAATTTAGGTGTTCTGAACTGTTGTCATGTGATGTGAGCAATGAGCTTGCATGCTTCCAGTCCGAGAGTCCCAAACTTGTTAAATTTATTTTCCTCTTGGAAAATAATGTACAACAGAAACAGAAAAGGCTGTTGTTTTTTAAGGAATAGACCAACCAACTTCTGGTTATATTTTCCCCACTAACCAATGACTTCCTGAAGTATTGATGGTGGAAACTTCTTCCGTCACTGTCGTTTCTAGGGAATACAAAGTCAGATGGTACTTGACTTGGTCCCCTGGAAACCAGTTGTGTCCGAATTCTCTCAGTCAGAACTGAAGGCCAGTTAGCAGGGTCGGTGGACAGAGACTCATCCTCAGGAGGCGATTCTGCTCCAGGCATTTCTAATAGAAAGAACAAGAGCATTACTCATTAGTATACACACCTAAGTTAGATAACACATTATTCACAGCACTTTGTTATGGTGGTGGTGTTATGGAATTATAGTGGTGAAACACCACACATACCCAGTAACCCAGACCCAGTGATAATAACATTATAATTTATAACTGTTTGCAAAATGCTTTGCAGGGATGCACACACACATACACATACACACACACGCACACACTCACAGACATATGTGCACACAAACTCACCTGAAGTCCTGCCGGGGAGAAGTAGAAGCAAATGGGTCTTCATCCTCAGGATCAGACTGCATTTGTGGAGACATATGTGAGGCTGAGGAGGTAGATGGCTCCTCAGCCTCAATAATGGCAGAAGTAGACGGCTTCTCATCCTGGCTAGTGGCAGAGGGTGTTCCAAAATATTTCAAAAGTGCCCCTGCAAATAGTAAAATAGAACATAACAGACCAATGCATGAATAGGCTAGTACAATTAATTTAACATGTTATTAAGCACAATTTATTAAACTTTTAGAATAGGAAACAAATTAATAATACAACCTCCTTGGTTAATGGCTAATTATATACATAATAGTACACTTCAAATGACTCAGAAAGCTATATCACAAAATAGCAGCGGTCCTATTCAAAGGAGTGACATAACGAAGGAGTGACATAACAAAGGAGTGACAAATCGGAGATAAAATTCAAAGGAGTGACATAACAAAGGAGTGACAAATCGGAGATAAGTTGGTTAGGTTAGGTTAGTTAGGTTAGGTTAGGTTAGTTAGGTTAGTAAGTTAGGTAGGTTAGGTCAATTATATGTTTATGGTGGGTTAGCTTACCTCTCTTAAATAATTATTGAAATCTGGGATTTGTCACTCCTTCGTTATGTCACTCCTTCGTTACGGTATTTATGTCACTCCTTTGTTATGTCACTCCTTTGAAATGTCACTCCTTCGATACAGACCCAATAGCAGTGCAATATAGCAGTGAAGAGTAGATGACATAGCTCTATACCTTTATCTTTTGCTCGTTTCTCCTCTTCTTCTTTCCTCTTTTTTCTAAACTGAGCACCTGATAGCTTTGACCTCTTCTTATCCATTTGCGGTTATTTGACAGACCTTAGTGGCTTAGTGTGAAGATTCGTTCTGTAATAAATAATATACATTTCACTATTTAACCAAACCAGAAAAATAACATTACATATGTTAAAGTATGGGCCTTTATTCCCAATAATATTAATCTGGAAGCATTTTGCATTGTTTAGGTCTTTTATGGGAAGGTTTATGGAAAATGCAATAGATGGTTTTTTATTAATAAAAATATATTTATTGATCTTTTATTATTTATTTTATTTTATTTTTTATTTTTATTTATTTCTTTATTTATTTATTCTTATTTTTATTTTTATTTTTTTTGCAGGCGCTCATGCCGCCCCTCCACAAATGCCGCCCTGTGCGGCTGCCCATATTGCCCATATGAGGAACCGCCACTGGTTCCATGCACGGTCTGTGTTTAACATAAAAGTTTCTCAGGGGACCATTCAAATTTTGTGTATGATCCTATCCCAAAGCTGGATCCTATCTGCTTTGCAGAGAGATGGCTGGTGAGGGAAGCTTTATTTTGCGGCCTCTTTTGCGAGTAACCCGGTGCTCACGTTGGGCTTTCCATCATGAAAAAAAAACTATAGTAATTGTCATTTATCATTACTTATTCGAAATATAGGGGATGTAATTTCCCAGAAGAGTTCCTTGTTCCATGCACGGTCTGTGTTTAACATATAACTTTCTATGGGGACTATTCTGAGTTTGTGTATATTAAACTGAGGTGTTATGTGCCTTGAAAAGTGAACGCTTAATGTCCCGGTTGAGGTTTAAGTTTTCTTTTTTTTTGGCAAAAAATACAATAGTTACCCCTTTTTCTGTGATGTATTCAGTCCGACGTGAATGCAACGAGTTTCTTGCGTATGTTGAGATTCGGAATGTAGTAGGCTAGGTGCAAGCTTTAAACCCTATATCCTAACCCAAAGCTGGATCCTATCTGCTTTGCAGATGGCTACTGAGGGAAGTTATATATTGTGGTCTCTTTGCGAGTAACCCGGTGCCCACGTTGGGTTTCCCATCATGAAAAAGAAAAATGGAGAGTATTTGTCATTTATAATTACTTATTCAAACTATGGTGGATGTAAGTTCCCAGAAAATTTGCTTGTTCCATGCAATCCGACGTGAATGCAACGAGTTTCTTGCGTATATTGAGGTTCTGAATGTAGTAGGCTACTTGGAAGCTGGAAAACCCTAGATCCTGTACCAAAGCTGGTTCCTATCTGCTTTGCAGCTGGCTGGTGAGGGAAGTTATATTTTGGCGCCTCTTTTCGAGAAACACGGTCCCCACTTTGGGCTTTCCATCATTAAAAAGAAAAACTATAGTATTTCTCATTTATCATTACTTATTCGAACTGTAGCGGATGTAATTTCTCAGATGGGTTCCTTTTTCCATGCACTGTCTGTGCTTAACATATAACTTTCTCTGGGGACTATTCTGAGTTTGTATATTTTAAACGGACGTGTTGTATGCCTTGAAAAGTGGACGCTCAATTTCCCGGTTGAAGTTTTGTTTTTGTTTTTTTGGATAAAAATACAATAGTTACCGCTTTTTCTTTGATGTATTCAATCCAAGGTGAATGCATCGAGTTTCCTCCGTATATTGAGGTGATGAATGTAGTAGGTTAGGTGCAAGCTGCAAACCGTAGATCCTGTCCCAAAGCTGGATCCTATGTGCTTTGCTGCTGAGGGAAGCTATATTTTGAGGTCTCTTTGCGAGTAACCCGGTGCCCACGTTGGACTTTCCATCATGAAAAAGAAAAAACTAGAGTATATGTCATTTATCATTACTTATTCGAACTATAGTGGATGTAATTTCCCAGAAGAGTTCCTTTTTCCATTCACGGTCTGTGTTTATAATAAAAGTTTTTCAGGGGACCATTTTATTTTGTGTATATTAAAGGGACGTGTTATGTGCCTTGAAAAGTGGACGCTCAATGTCCGGGTTGAGGTTTAAGTTTTGCTTTTTTGGGCTCAAAATACAATAGTTACCTCTTTTTCTTTGATGTATTCAATCCGACGTGAATGCAACGAGTTTCTTGAGAATATTGAAGTTGTGTATGCTGTAGGCTAGGTGCAAGCTGTAAACCGTAGATCCTGTCCCAAAGCTGGATCCTATCTGCTTTACAGATGGCTTGTGAGGGAACCTATATTTTGGGGCCTCTTTGAGAGTAACCCGGTTCCCACGTTGTGTTTTCCATCATGAAAAAGGGAAAACTATAGTATTTGTAATGTATCTTTACTTATTCGAACATCAGTGGATGATAATTTCTCAGAAGAGTTCGTTTTTCCATGCACAGTCTATATTCAACATACAAGTTTCTCAGGGGACCATTCTGATTTTGTGTATATTAAACGGACGTGTATTTGCCTAGAAAAGTGAATGCTCAATGTCTCGGTTGAGTTTTAAGTTTTGTTTTTTGGGCTAAAAATGCAATATTTACCGCGTTTTCTTTGATGAATTCAATACGACGTGAATGCAACGAGGTTCTTGCGAATATTGAAATTCTGTATGTAGTAGGCTAGGTACAAGCTGTAAAACCTAGATCCTGTCCCAAAGCTGGATCCTATCTGCATTGCAGATGGCTGGTGAGAGAACCTATATTTTGGGGCCTCTTTGCGAGTAACACGGTGCACACTTTGGGCTTTCTATCATGAAAAAAAAACTAGAGTATTTGTCATTTATCATTACTTATTCGAACTATAGTGGATGTAATTTCCCAGAAGAGTTGCTTCTTCAATGCACGGTCTGTGTTTAACATATAAGTTTCTCAGTGAACCATTCTGCTTTTTTGTATATTAAACGGACGTGTTTTGTGCCTTGAAAAGTGGACGTTCAATGGCCCGGTTTAGGTTTAAGTTTTGTTTTTTTGACTAAAAATACAATAGTTATCCCCTTTTCTATGATGTATTCAATCTGACGTGAATGCAACGAGTTTCTTGCGTATATTGTGGTTCTGAATGTATTAGGCTAGGTGCAAGCTGTAAACCATAGATCCTTTCCCAAAGCTGGATCCTATCTGCTTTGCAGACGACTGCTGAGGGAAGCTATATTTTGGGGTCTCTTTGCGAATAACCCGTTGCCCACTTTGAGTTTTCTATCATGAAAAGAAAAACTACCAATTTACTTGTCCTGGAGTTGACTGTACGTCGACTTACATTGGTTACACCACAAACCACATTAAAGAGAGAGCATACCGACATAAATATCGTCCAAGTTAAATTATGAATATCACAGAGTAGATCATAAAATATCAAATTTAAAAAATATCTCACAAAACTTTCAAATCTCATAATCATCACATAACGTACAAATACTAAAAATTGCGGAAGCCTTTTACATTAAAATGAAAAAACCGAAAATTAATATAAAATTTAATGAACTCTCGAATACGCCTAAATTAATTTGAAATTCTATCAAATTTATAGTAAAAAAAATATATATATATAACCTATTTTACTTTAATTATGTATATAATAATAAGAGAGCTGTCCGTCTGTCCGTCTGTCCGTCACACTTTCAGAAAATGTGAGAAAAAATTGTGAGAAAAAAATTCAGAAATTGTAAAAAGAATTCAGAAATTGTATTACGGGCGGAAATGTGAAGCTCAAGATTTTCATGACTGTGTTCTTTTCTGTAGTTTAGCAATGGGGGAAGTGTGGGGGTGGGGGGAATGGGGGTGGGGGTAATGGGGGATGGTGTGGTAATGGGGAGGGGTGGGGGTAATGGGGGAGGGGGTTAGCCCCAAGTTGAATGGGGGTGAGGAGGTTGTTGTTGTTGTTGTTGTTTAGCCGATCAGCCCACCCTGATCGAGCAAGCCGGCGGCACGCAGGTAACCGATCGCCCTCTCCGGAGTGGACCAGAGGTTCAGCGCACTAGTGATGTTGTGTTGTGTTCGTTGTTGTGCTAGAGCGGTACAGTCCGTCATAATGTGTTCAATTGTTTGTGGTGTGTCTTGGCACAGGTGGCAGGTGTCGTCTATGGAGTTGTCTAGTCTGTGTTTATATGTCCGTAAGTTTGGGTGATGTCCACATCGGAATCGTGCTAAGTTAACTCGATCCGATCTGCTCAGGCTGATCTCTGACCTGTTAATGGGTGGCGGCTTCGCACCTAGGACCGCATTCGGACCGAGTCGTGTCAGTGCTTTGTTGGTTAGGTGTGTGTGTATGTGTTTTCTGTACTGTGTGATGTCTGTGGGCGTGGTATGGAATGGAGTATTTCGTTATAATATCTCTCTGGTGTTACCTTAATGGTGCGAGGTGTTGGTGCATGATTGTACATGTAGTGGCAAGGGTGTTGTGGTTAGTTGTCGCTGCTGCATGAATTGTGTTCCCCTCATGTCTAAATGTTCCCTAACTTTTAGTATTTTTGTTTCTGTGTGCAGGTGTTCTATTGGTGTTGTTTGAGTGCATCCTGTAATGATACGAAGTGCGTTGTTTTGTATTGTTTGTAAGGTGTTTATGTGTGTGTTTGAGATAAGGGTGCCCAGCATGGGCTAGCATAGTCCATAACTGAGCGAATATATTGTTTGTATATGAGGGTGATGTTTCCTGCTGGTGTCCAAAGTTTGTGCCTGTTAGTACCCTAAGCGTGTTAAGTCTTGACGTACATTTGGTTTTAATGTCCTGAATGTGGTTTGCAAAAGATAATGATGTTTAGTGGACACCAAGTATTTTGGTTCTGTGAGTGTGTGGAATGTTGATGTTGTTTAGTGTAAGCTGTGGAATTACCTGGTGTTCTTTTGTGTTGCTTGTAAGCAAGGTGATGGTTGATTTTGTGGGCGCTACTTTGCGTCTATTGTGTGTGAGCCAGTCTTGTATACTATTTATGTATGTTTGTAGGTTATTTGTAGCGTGTCGATGTTGTTGTGGGTGGTGTTAGAGTGATATCATCTGCATATGATGATAAGGTAAGCTTGTTTATCTAGGGTGTTGGAATGTCATGCATGTATAAGTTGAAGAGTGTTGGTGAGAGAACAGAGCCTTGAGGGACCCCGTTCGGAAAAAGCTTGTTTTTGGATGACTTGCCATTAAATGTGACATGTGAGTATCTTCCTGAGAGATAGTTGCTCAGCCACCTTTTGGTGTTATTGTGCATGTTTGTGGTTGAGTATTTTTGTTTATGAGAGGGAACGTGGGATAGCATCAAATGCTTTACTAATGTCTATTGTTGCTAATAGTGTACGTTGAGCTGGTCTTCTGGAGTTGATGCCATCCATGATGTGCTGCGTGAGGTTAGTGAGTAATGTCGTGGTTGAGTGGTGAGGTCTGAATCCATGTTGAGTAGGCGATAGTGGTATGTGTGGGTTGGTGATTTGTAGATTAGTCTTTCTGTTTACTTTGGAAAGTGTGCATAGTAAAGTAATGGGTCTATAGGAAGCTGGTTCTGTTGGATTTTTGTTTGGTTTGAGTAGTGTAATAATTTTACCTTGTTTCCATATGTCAGGAATAATACAGTGTTGGTATGAATATGTGCTGATATTTGTGAGAGCTAATATTCCTTTGTGGGCCCCGTGTTTAAGGTGTATGTTAGTATGTTGTCTGGTCCAGTAGCCTCAAATTCTTAATGTTTTTGATGATCTTGGTGGTCTGGTCTGTATTGAAGGGTGTAATGGTCATGTCGAGTCTGTAGGTTTTCTTGTGTCTGGCTGTTTTGTCTGTCTGCATGTTTCTGGTTGTTGTCTCTGTTTAAGTGACTTATCTTTGCGTAGTGATTAACTAGAATGTTAGCTTGTTGTGTGTATGTTGGGATATTATTTTGGCTGCGACAGATAGCCGCGTGTGAGGTGTGAATGCCGCTGTTAGAGTGGGTAATGCTGTTTATAGTCTTGTATAGCCTGTATGTATCTGTGGAGTGGTTTAGTGTTGTTATGAATTCCCTGAATGTTTCTGTTTGTTTTTCTTTGAGTTTGTTGTTTATTTCTGTGTTGAGCTGTTGTATCTGCTGTTTTATGGCTTCTGTGTGTGGTGTTTGTGTGTTATATTTGAGGTTGTTACGTCGCCTTATGAGGTGGGCTATTTCTCTAGTGTAATTTGGGTTGTATTTCCTAATGTTGCCCTTGGGTATGTATTTGTTTGCATTATTGATAATCTGATTAAATGTCTTGAGTGTTGTATCGATGTTTATGATGGGTGTGCTGTTTAATGTGGTGAATTGTTCCTCAGTCTGTATTTTGAACTGTTCCCAATCAGCTTTCTTGTAATTTCTGTAAGTGTGCCTAATGCTGTTGGGGCAGAGTGTAGAATGTGTTGTAATGATGATGGCAGGTGGTCTGATGACAGTTGTTTTTTCTGTTCTCCATTGTGTGTGTTGCTAGTGAGGGGGAACAGAACGTTATGTCTGGGGAGTTTGAGTATCCTGCTTGATGTGGTATGTGTGTATGTTCTTCTGTATTGTTAAGAATGAAGAGGCTGTTTAGTTGTGTGGCTATGTTGGCGCCTCTGGTGTTGTTTTGGTTGTGCAGGTACCAACTAGTGTCTTTGGCGTTGAAGTCTCCTCCTAAGATGACATTAGTGAGAGAGGCAAGATTGTGTAACTGTGGATTGTAATTGGCTGGCACCTGAGGTGAACTATCTGGTGGGATGTAAATGTTGATTAGTGTGGTGTTGTGTTTTGCGCGTGTTTTAATGTTAACTGCCTGTATTTCTATCGTGTTATCTGCTTGGATTGTGTTTGTAATGTTTTGGGTAGCATCAGTGTAGCTAATGCTTTTACGTATGTAAGTGATGAGTCCACCCCCGTTACCCCCAGTACGATCTTGACGGATCGCCGTGAAGTCAGGGATGGTGGGTGTTTTGTGTGTGCGTTTTAGTTTTGTTTCTTGTATAAGTGCTATGTGAATGTTTTGTTTGTGTACGAATTCCCTAAGCTGCATGATTTTGTTTGTGAGGCCATCTACGTTGTACTGTAATATGTTAATATTATACTTCTGTATGTGTCTCATGGTACTATTGTGTCTATGCCTTTGTGTATGGTGACATGTGTAAGTTGTAGTGGGCCTGGATTAGTCTTAATGTCGCCAGAGAGTAAGAGTAGTTCGGGGAGCACGCAATTGTTCCCTGTAATTGAAAAAATAGCACGCTGAGAATAGGTCCGGCCCCGGGAGCCGATCGGCACTCTGACCGTGCCACGCAACAGGCCGTCGACTGCCAGTCTGGCCAACCGTAGACAGCCCGCTGCACGGAGATTTGAGGAAGTTTGGCCACCAGCGCGTTGATGTTTTGGTTTGACGTCGCTTCTTCGCGTTGACGTGTCCTGCGCTGGAGGAGATACCAGATTCAGAAATGTTGACACAATGTGAAGCTCAAAATTTTCACGGCTGGGTTCTTTTTTTGTAGTTTAGCCTGTCTAACCGTCAGCGAAGTGACGGGAACTGTACTAGTTATGTATAAAGCTCTGAAGATGTTCAAAGTATATGAATGAAACTCGTCAGCAGAAGAAAAAATGAAGACAGTATTCTTAGTATACTGGAAATTCTTATCCAGAATTATTATTAAAAAATTCAGTACTGAAAATAAAAAACTATTCAGAATATTGGAAATTAAATGTAAATCATCTATAAAGACAAAGGTTGATATCGACTTTCTAAAATTTTGCCTCAATAATCAGCTGTTTCCTAATTTTCTAAACATAAAACTTTACGACAAAACAGCTCACAACGAAAAGTCTACAGAAAATTTCAAAACGCAACTTCTCAAACACGACTTCGAAACAAGAAACCCACCAAGACTAAAACATGAAGAAAAATGTTTACAGAATATATTAAAGAAACACATAAAACCAGTGGATAAAGAAAAAACTATCAATGTTAACATATACTATAAAAACAAAAAGTTATCACGCCAATTTTCGACGCGTAACAAAAACCCTGATAAGCAACATCATGTGGTGTACCAATTTACATGTCCTGGAGTTGACTCTACGTCGACTTACATTGGTTACACCACAAACCACATTAAAAAGAGAGCATACCAACATAAATATCGTCCAAGTAAAATTAACGAACAACACAGAGTACATCATAAAATATTAAATTTAAAAAATATCTCAAAAATCTTTCAAATCTCATACTGATCACATAACGTACAAAAACTAAAAATTGCGGAAGCCTTTTACATTAAAATGAAAAAACCGAAAATTAATATTAAATTTAATGAACTTTCGAATATTCTTAAATTAATTTGAAATTCTATCAAATTTACAATCAAAAAATATATATATAACCCATTTTACTTTAAATTATGTATAAAGCTCTGAAGATGTTCAAAGTATATGAACGAAACGCGTCAGCAGAAAAAAAATGAAGAGAGTATTCTTAGTATACTGCAAATTCTTATTTAGAAGAATTATTAAAAACCTCAGTACTGAAAATAAAAAACTATTCAGAATATTGGAAATTAAATGCAAATCGTCTATAAAGACATAGGCTGATATCGACTTTCTAAAATCTTGCCTCAAAAATCAGCTGTTTCCTAATTTTCTAAACATAAGACTTTTCGACAAAACAGCTCACAAAGAAAAGTCTACAGAAAATTTCAAAACGCAACTTCTCAAACGCGACTTCGAAACAAGAAAGCCACCAAGACTAAAACATGAAGAAAAATGTTTAAACAATATATTAAAGAAACACATAAAACCAGTGGATAAAGAAAAACTATCAATGTTAACATATACTATAAAAACAAAAAGTTATCAAGCCATTTTTCGACACGTAACAAAAACCCTGATAAGCAACATCATGTGGTGTACCAATTTGCATGTCCTGAAGTTGACTGTACGCAGAGATGGGCAGTACCGCGGTACATGTAACGGCTTAAGTAACGGGCGTTACTTTTGTAACGAGTATCGGTATCGCCTTAGCAAGATTTCTAATGTAACGCTGTAACGGTAACGCCCGTAATAATTTTATCAAAAGTAACGAGAATTTCCGTTACTCGTTACATACTGTTTTTTATGTGTGAAAAGTACAAATACATCTTTCGGCGGCGGTGGAATAGCCTGCATGACAGTCTTGTACTGCTTCTGAGTAATAAAGCTAAATTGAATGAACTCATGTGTGCTTTAAAGCTGCCCGCATTCAAGGAGTCGGAGATTGAGTACCTAGAAGAATACACTACTGTGGTAAAACCCTTGGCTGTGGCACTGGATCGCCTTCAAGGAGATCAGAACTGCTACTACGGTTGTCTTATCCCTACTCTCTTTGCTGTTCAGAAAAAACTTGAAAGAATTGCTCTATCATCATTGAAATACAGCCACCCATTAGTAGAAGCATTAAGTAGTGGATTCAGAAATCGATTCAAGAAATTCCTGGAACTTGACAGAGATGCCAATGTTGCAATTATTGCGCATTAACAAATCCACACTTCAAGTGCAAGTGGTGGCTCACTATAAGCGAGCGAACAAACAATGAGGCATGTAGAAAAATGGTGCAAAACATGCTGATATCAGCAATTAAAAATGAAAGTGACAGTGATAGATCACCTGAGGAACCAGCTAAGAGAGATGATGGTGCTTATAGCAGTAGCGACGATTTCTTTGAATATGGTCATGCTCCTGCTGACGTCAAGAAAGAAGACACCACAGCATCAGAGATGGAAGTGTTGAAATACTTCAATGATGACAGCACTGCATTGCAGCTGCAGTCACTTGATGGCTATCCTTCAATTAAGAAGCTCTTCCTCAAATACAATACTCCACTTCCTTCCTCGGCTCCTGTTGAGCGTCTCTTCAGCTATGCAGGACATATTCATGCCCCTAAGAGAGGAAATCTTTCCGACAACACGTTCGAAAACTTAGTAATGCTAAAAGGAAACCCTAGGCTCCTAGCTACATTTAAAATTTAATTCTATACCTCTCAGCTAGAATATATTTTTGGAAATATTTTTTATTATTTTACATCAGCTGCTATTGAAATGTTTCTGCTTACTTCTATGTTTAATTTTCTGTTATTCAAATAATATTTTTTGTCAAAAATGTCCTGTTATCATTGTCTGTCAGAAATAAACCTCCATTTATCTAAAAACAGTTGCGTTTGTTTTTACATACTTTTTGTACTTGCTTTAATATTCTAATTACGATATACAATTATGATATATGAATTTACCAATGTAACGAGTAACGAAAGTAACGACGTTACTGTAACGAGTATCGGTATCGTCTTAAGATATTTTCAAAGTAATGATGTATCGGTATCGCCGGGGTCATTTTAAGAGAGTAACGAGTAACGGTAACGCTCGCCAATTTTTAGTAACGGTGCCCATCTCTGACTGTACGTTGACTTACATTCGTTACACCACAAACCACATTAAAGAGAGAGCATAGCAACATAAATATCGTCCAAGTAAAATTAACAAACATCACAGAGTAGATCATAAAATATTAAATTTAAAAAATATCTCACAAAACTTTCAAATCTTATACTCATCACATAACGTACAAAAACTAAAAATTGCGGAAGCCTTTTACATTAAAATGAAAAAAAACGAAAATTAATGTAAAATTTAATGAACTTTCGAATATTCCTAAATTAATTTGAAATTGTATCAAATTTACAATAAAAAAATCCCATTTTACTTTAAATTATGTATAAGGCTCTGAAGATGTTCAAAGTATATGAATGAAACCCGTCAGCAGAAGAAAAAATGAAGACAGTATCCTTAGCATACTGCAAATTCTTATCTAGAATTATTATTAAAAAACTCAGTACTGTAAATAAAAAACTATTCAGAATATTGAAATTAAAGGCAAATCCTCTATAATGACATAGGCTGATATCGAATTTGTAAAATCTTGCCTCAATAATCAGCTGTTTCCTAATTTTCTAAACTTAAAACTTTATGACAAAACAGCTCAAAAAGGAAAGTCTACAGAAAATTTCAAAACGCAACTTCTGAAACGCGACTTCGAAACAAGAAACCCACCAAGACTAAAACATGAAGAAAAATGTTAAAACAATATATTAAAGCGACACATAAAACCAGTGGATAAAGAAAAAAACTATAGTTTTTTCTTTATCCATTGGTTTTATCAAAAAGTTATCACGCCATTTTTCGACACGTAACAAAAACCCTGATAAGCAACATCATGTGGTGTACCAATTTGTATGTCCTGGAGTTGACTGTACGTCGACTTACATTGGTTACACCACAAACCATATTAAAGAGAGAGCATAGCAACATAAATATCGTCCAAGTAAAATTAACAAACATCACAGAGTAAATCATAAAATATTAAATTTAAAAAATATTTCTCAAAACTTTCAAATCTTATACTCATCACATAACGTACCATCATCCAAAAGGCCCTTCAGAGATCATTCCTTTTTCTGGCATGCCGCCACCATATCCACGAGCTTCTTATCACTGCAGTTTTTGACATGTTTTTCTCTTCTTCGGGTCCACAAATTCCCTTATTCAATCGATTCAGAGATTGTTGGGATAACATTGATCAGCAGAATTACAAGCCCTATGAACCCAATGATCTCACCTCAGAATCTTTAGATCATTGGATTTTGAAGCACAGAGACAAGCATATTTCTTTCATCAACTCCAAACTTCAAGAGGGCCACACTCGAGGTGACTACAGGGAATACTTAGAACTTGCACTTATCTTCCTTGGTTGTCCAATGCCTAAAACAAATAAAGGCTCTGATAGCAGATTCCACTACCCAGGAGCTTACAGCAGAGCTAGATGGATGGGAAAGGGCATCTATTCCTTAAAAATTTACTTATTTAGGAACCAATTCCTTCTCACCCCTCATGAAAAACAAGCTCTGATACGAATAAACCCCTTTTCAGTGACAGTTTATCTTCAAGCTTGTTATACATCTCCAGTTGGAATTGATGCTCCAGCAAATGATTTGGCCCTCCTCAAGATGCTACATATCTACAAGATCCAGGTTGATAAGGAAGTGGGTGCTACAGCCCTCAAAAAGCTTCAGAACCATGGTTGGTACTTGAGTGAGGATCTTGTAGGATTTGGCTTTTTCTCAAACCTCGTGACTGAAGATGATAAGGTTCTAATGCTCCACAACCTTCACCACGCGCCTCCTCGAAAAGTGAGGGCAAGAAAGGTGGACCCCCGAATGTTGCAAAACCCCAATGACTTAAAGATTACCAGTTTTGTCACAACTCAAACACAAGACTTCTTCAAGTGTTTGAAAATAGAAATTCCCAAGAAACTTGAAGACATTGAGGAGCGCCGTAATCGGGTCATGGCAGTCAAAGTAATCAACGACTGTGCTGAACGAGGAGTAAAACTGGCTACAGAGTTTAATGAGAAGCTCACAAAGAGTGAGGAAGAGAGACAACTGGCCTTTCAAATCATTGAAAATCAGAGAAAGGAGGTCCCTCAGCCACTGAAATCCCTATATTCTTAATCAATATATGTCTTAAATAGAATTTAAGTCGCTTTGTTTTAAAACATATTTTTCGTTCAGTCTTATATTTGCTCTAATTATCCATTAATGTAAAAGAAGTGCCATCTGAGGGGTGCCTTTTTATCATTCAATGATATTTTGTCTATTTGTTTTTCTTCCTTTATATAAAAAAATAAAAGTGTGTGCGTTTATCAAAATTCAATTTGAAAAATTACCATATAATCGTGAAACGGTCTAATATATATATATATATATATATATATATATATATATACACACAGGGCGTCCCAAAAAAATGTATACACACTTTAAATACTTATAAAGGCAGTGTTTATTAAAATACATTTTATTTTCAAAATGTAATAGAATCTACAGACATTATTTAATTGTTTTGTCAACGCCTGTTTTCAAACTGACGTCCGTTCTGGTCCAGGCACTGCTGATAACGCGAAGCAATGGAATCGCAAACATCACCAAACATTTCGTTTGGTATTTGTGTGCATTCTCGTTCAATGGCTGCTCTCAATTCAGCGACTGTTGCAGGTTTTATAGCGTAGACTTTGTCTTTTAAGTATCCCCATAAAAAAACGTCTAGTGGTGTGAGGTCTGGTGAACGCGGAGGGTATTCTACGAAACCCCTTCGTCCAATCCACATCCACATCGTGCCAAGTACCACTCGCAATACTCCACTCTTCGGTCCGGATCATCTTCATTAATAGCATGGACTAATCTTGGAATGTAACTTTTCCATTGACAGCGCTTCAAAATGCGTTGGACAGACGATTCTGAAATTCCTACCTCACGACTCGCTTGCCGCACAGATTTTCTTGGACTTTGGTGATACGTTTCCAGTACTCTTTCTTGCTTTGTGGGGCTTGTCGATGTCCGTGGTCTTCCGGAACGCTTCTTGTGGACATTCTGAACAGTTCCATCGGCTTCAAACTTATCTCTAATTCGAGTGATGGTAAGTCGCGTTGGTGGATCTGTTTGAAACTCCCTCCTAAACTGTCTTTGCACTTCAACTGCGTTTCACACTTCCAGTAGCATTTTAGAATGAATTTCCTTTGTTCAAAGCTTAGTCTGCTGCCATTATTAATTCTAATGGGTTTAACTTGGAAAGAAAGACACATCAATTGAGCTATCAGCTGTTAAAGTGTGTATACATTTTTTTGGGACGCCCTGTATATATATATATATATATATATATATATATATATATATATATATATATATATATATATATATATATATATATATATATATATATGTATATACCCCTCAATAATGGAAATACATGGATTAAATTCGGATTCTACCACGCTTAAATAAAATAGTAAACTCGCACGTAATCAAGTCCACATTTACATACTCATTGCTCTGTACTACACAATAAAGCCGATTTAGCATCAATTCACGGCTCAAAGTATGCGGGTGCCTATATTCAATATAATTGGCTTTCAATTCGTTTAACACTATTTTTGTACCCAATTCACAATTGGGAGTAAACCATCACGTTCTTTAAGCACGCTTAGAATACAGTAAAAAGCACGCACAAAGTTGACATCGTTTGCTACATCAATAAATTCAAGTTTATAAACGCTCCTTCTTAAACGTGCATTTATTCTTTCCCCACTGACCTTTTCCACTGTAAAATGTTCACAACTCATATCGACAAATGAAGTACAGTATGTTTCTAAATCGTGTCGACAACTGTGTCTTATAAAAAGAAATAATTCCTCAGGTTGACCAGTGAAGGTGAGTTCAGCCCTGTATCGTTCATGATAGATCGAGGAGTCTGGACCTAAATACGCATCTAATTCCTAAACATTCTCGCCTTGCTCGGCTCTACACTTGGTAAAATCGTCAACGCAGGGCAGTGTACGCGTATTCAAGCAACGTGTCAAAATAACGCATATCAGCAACATGTGCGTCTAATATAGGTTTCAGTTTACGGAAACTGACGACTTTGTGTATATTTTGTCGAGAATAAAGCGGCTTCTTGTGGGGATAAGGGCGTTATTGTCAGCAGCGTTCTTCCACATCAACCGTATATCAATGCGTTGGTGGTTTGTATCACGATTTACGCATAGCTTACAAATAATAGCGTATGAGGGTGCATCACTAATCTGTTCTCTTTTTGTGCCTACACCCATAGGTATTTTATAACTGTCCTCACCCCACTTCTCAACCAACACGAAGATTCTGTTCATCTCTTCAACACTTAAATAAATAACATTGCGTCTACCAGAGTTTGAATATCTACATTTCGTTTCAAGTACATAATTAATAGCACCGGTGTTACGCCTGAATACACGCATAGACTTCAACACGGACATATCGTATACTGCATTGAGGATGCTGCTCAACGGAAGTTCCATCTTTTAATAGTTTTCTATTGATCCTGTGAGGAGAGAACGTCCAGTCGGGTAGACTCTGCGGGGCCGTGCGAGGCGGTTGGGAGGTGGGTGGTGTTGGGTGGGTATGAACCACACGGGGTTGCGTCATGAACGCCTCCAAGCGTTAGTGATTCGTGTACGGGATTGTTCCAACATGAAAGAAACACGGTGCGTTGGTGAATCATGCGAATATTTGTATCCCATTATAATGGGTACGTGTTTATAGAATTTTTCCCTCTGTGATACATGAAGTAATATCGGCTTTAATGTTTTATCACACCCACTCCCTGGAATGCGCACTATACATCTTCGTTCAGGGGTATTCACCATTGTACTTTCTCGAATTATGCACATTTATTAACACTCTGGCGATCTATTTGAGAGAAACATGTGCCCATACTCAGTGGCGGTTCCTCATATGGGCAATGTGGGCAGCCGCACAGGGCGGCATTTGTGGAGGGGCGGCATGAGCGCCTGCAAAAAAAATAAAAATAAAAATAAGAATAAATAAATAAAGAAATAAATAAAAATAAAAAATAAAATAAAATAAATAATAAAACATCAATGACTTTGCATCAAGGAAGGTAAGAAGAGTCAGGCTTTAGATGGCAGTTGTGCTGTGGTGCAATTTATTTTGTTTCTTGTTCAAAGTGTAGCATAATAATTACCCTCTCTTAAGTGTCTTATTCTATTTATGTGATAGAGCATTTGTACAATTTAGAAATTTGATTCTCTAGTTTATTTATGGCAGTTGTGCAATTTAATTTGTATTTTTCCTGTTCATAGTATCATAATTACATTCTCTTAAGTGAGTTATTCTATTTACGTGATGAAGGATTTGTAAAATTCAGAAATTTGAGTCTTTGTTTTGGTTCTGAAGTTCCAACAATTAGTC
Source organism: Bathynomus jamesi (assembly GCA_023014485.1). Lineage (NCBI taxonomy): Eukaryota > Metazoa > Arthropoda > Malacostraca > Isopoda > Cirolanidae > Bathynomus > Bathynomus jamesi. The sequence goes on from JAJOZX010001005.1 coordinate 272,082, forward strand.
CAATAAAAAGTTATTTTGTGAAAGAGTTATGTCTGTCCTTATTTTGGGGGGATTCGAATGTGTGTGTGTTGGCGAACAGGGGGGGGGGGCGCTGAAGGTGAGGTTCGCCCAGGGCGTCATGTAAGCTAGGACCGCCACTGCCCATATTTAGGGTTGCCAGATTTTTCAAATGCCCATGCGTGACAAAACATTTTCTGAGGTTTTTTTTTAAGACCAAATTTTTTTTTCAAATTGAAACTAGATTTCTTCAACGGTTACAACAAAATTAGAAAAATTTTATTACAATAATATTTAACAATTAAACATCGTGAATAAATTGAAATTATTATACATAATATTGAAATTCTAAATCAATTCATCCCTAAAAAATTTGCTTAAAAAATATTTTTTGCGGGACATTTTGAACGCGGGATTTTGACGCAACCCTACCCATCCTTGTCCTTTCTGCTAGACAAATGATACTCGTCCCTAAACTCTACTAAAAACTCGCACAAGCCTTTAGCTACAATTCAATTTCACTGCGCACCTCGTCATGATATACATGGACATAGTGGTAGAAATATTTTAAGCTGTCTATAATCACAAGATTTACATTCACCACCCCAGTGTACGCGTACTCGATGTGATGTAACATGGTGTAATATCTCCTGTCATACCAATCATCAACAAAGTTCACAACAGAGCCTTTGCTTCTCTTCTGCAATCGTGGATTCTTTCACTTCACGATATATGAACTCTCTAGTGCAGTTTAATCCTGCAGCATAATCCATTACATCATTTGAACCGCGAAACCCCGCAATGCTCTCACCAGAATATCCATAGAATATTTGGACGTCTTGCTCCTCACGCTTCGCACGATTTAATGTTGTCTTAAATGTTTCAAAGAAGGGACGACTAGAAATTCTTTGGGTGTTCACCACATCTGCAGACTTTAGTGACTACCACTTCAGGAATGTAGAGCATGCAATATCATTGGACGCCATCGTTATTTTTCTTCTACGCGAGAATTCTTTAACAATTAGAAAGACACGTCTGAGAACCAGGGCTTGGGGGGGTCAACTGAGTAGGCTGGGAGGAGACATATGTGTCCCGATTAGCAGTAGGAGCCAGGTGACTCTTTTTATTGGGCAGCAACATACAGTGGGTGGTGCTTAGACTTTTTCTTGTACACACACACACACACACACACACACACACACACACACACACACACACACAAAGGTGAAAATGAAACACCAGCTGAAATATAATTAAATACATGTAATAAATAGAAAAATAAATAAACTAAAATTTCGTCAACAAGTAAATATACTCTATTACTCTAATATAGCAATTATATAACAAGTATTCACGTCTCCCGCTATCCAAAGGGGACAGTGTCGGAGGTGCCAGGCACCCGGTATCGTTTCCTGTATGTGTTACGACAAACTTTCGTCCCCCTAAACTCCTTCACGCCCCCCAACTTCTGCGCCCGAAAATTATGAGTTCCTACAGTCAGTTGGGTGGTTGGTCACCCTCATCTTCTAAACTTACTAGCATTTTCAAAGTTGACGATCCGCCGTTCACCTGGTTAAGCATGATGCCTTTAGCCTTCACAATGTATTTCATTTCCTTCCCCACCTTCACCCATACCCCGTAAGTTTTTGGGCCTGTTGAGGCAAAAGAATCAGCCAAGGCGCTATCTCCATACTCATCTTGATCTCGTCAGTCAATTCTTCGAGGAATTCCACAATGGGAGGCATATATTCACCTTCCCTCTGTGAATATTACGTTATCTGTTTTTGCGTACAGAACCCTCCGTCCAAGAGAATGCAGTAGACCCCAAAGTTTGATGCGGGCGTATGCTGTTGTGAAACTGGCTACAGGTATGTTTGTAACACGCGACGTATCTGTAGCCAATTCGATTCTGTTGATGTACGTATTACCACATTCACAATCTCCATGACGTCTTTATCGGGAGCGTTGGCGTAATCCCGCACCTCGTTGTACGTTTGTGCAGATGGACGTTCCCTTTGTCTGTATTCTGGGAAAATTTCCCTCAAAGACTAGGCACAACTTTGCGCTAAAGCGCTTGCCAGAGTTCTTTGCAACTTGGTCCAGTTCAAACTGTATCCCTTCACGATCACGGTAGCGTTGAATATACGTCGACTTTTAATTTTCGGTCTCAACTCCTCGCGGGTATCCTGATGCTTCTACCTTATCCTTCAAAAAAGTGTTTATATATGGTGTGAAAGGGTTGGGGAGCTTCTGAAACCTCCACACCTCATATTTTCAATATTCTGTAACCGCTAGGGTCAGCTCAGGACTTGTATATACGCCTTTGATCTTCCTCTGGTTGATTCTGTGGTTACAGGCCCCATTCTTCTCCTCTGCACACTTCACACACAGAGGGAACGTGAGTTCGTGACCTATACAAACGGGTAAGACTGGCATCCATAAATCGCAAGGGGGGAGCACATCTACGAAAGAAAGTCCGAAATAGTTCTCGTTCAAATTAGCTGAGGACTCTTCGATGGTAGGCAGGGCGAGACACACCAGTTTTGGTAGGTGCGCCTACGGGGTACGGATTGTCCTTCATCACGTAGGGGTATAAAGAATAGTAGTCGTAGTAATGGAGTTTCACTCCCTCCGTAGGTAGAAAGTATAGTTTGAAGGGGTTTGTGCATCCGCCGAACAAGTTATCACCGCATTTGAGAGGATCCAACACCATTGAACGTTTGAGGGTGTTTATTTCTTCGTGGTACTGTCCATCTGTATCCTTCTGTGCATCATATTCGTGCTCCCACAAAATCTTGTGAGTGAACTGGGAGCTTATAAGTTGATCGCGTGTACGGGCCCATGCGAGACTGTCGGCAGGAGATCTACCGTGGATATCTCCTACGACTCCACACTCAGGACGTTGGCATCCATGCCACAAGCATCCGTTAAAGGAGTATGCTGTCTTCTCACCAGTGGCGCGGTCTTCGCTTAGACTATCCACCCAAAACATACGACCATTGATCTTAATGGCCACTTCCCCTGTGTTGCGAACATATTTTATGTATATACTGGTCTGTTGTTGTAGGTGTATGTGTAGGTGTAGCCAGTAAATAGCCTTATGCCCATAACTGCGTGGGTCGTTTCGGGTAATGACGGCCAGTGTGTCTTTATGCATGAAGTTGTTCTTGAACACAGTAAAACACAATCAAGCGATCGTGGTTGCGGCTTGTAGCGGGTCGCAGTTGAATCGGACTAATTTAGGGTTATGACTTTTTAATTGTTTGTCATAAATATTGTTTCCTGTATCATCAATCGATGAACTTTTGCTTGAAAACAATAAAAAAGGGCCTAATTCCTCAGAATTAAAAAAAAATGTCACCCCGAAAGCAAATATAGTAAAGGGTGTCAGGAAATGATTGCCCCCCCCCCCTGTACAGAAGAAACTGAAAGGAATAGAAAAAAACAGACAAAACCACGCGAAAGAGCGTTTAATTTTGAATAAAAAACACTTGTTTTAATATCGGGTGTTGCCCCCATTTGCAGCTCTGACGGCCATTAATCGACGGGGGTATGATCCCAGAAGTGTCTCAAAGTTTCTCTGAATCGTTCAAAATAGATGATGCCATGGTTTCTGTGGGGAAAAAAATGGTAAGAATTAAAATCACAGGAATAGAATATAATGGTTTTTATTCAGATTTTAACGCTCTTTCAAGTGGTCTCGCCGGTTTTTATCTATCTCTTCTAGTTTTTGCTCTACAGGGGGGGCAATCATTTCCTGACACCCTTTACTATATTTGCTTTCGGGGTGACATTTTTTTTAATTCTGAGGAATTAGGCACTTTTTTATTGTTTTCAAGCAAACGTTCATCGATTGATGATACAGGAAACAATATTTATGACAAAAAATTAAAAAGTCATAACCCTAAATTGTACATCCTTGTAAAGGTCTGGAAACATACTCTAAGTACGCTTACGTCATTCACGCAATAACGCTCACATTCATCTGCTATAGTGTAAGGCTTAGCTTCATTAAAACTGTTGTAGTACCTCTTCATGCTCACTAACACTCATGTTGTCAGAGTTAAAGTAATGTTGGTGGGGTGGTAGTCCTACGTAATTTAAAGTGTCGTGAGTGAGGAAAGTGTAAGAGAAATACCCTTTTGCAACTTCGGCGGCTACGCCCATCACCTTGGGTACCTTGGCTAATTTAGCAGGATGTGAATAACAAAGTGTCTTTAAACTGAACATTATCTCTTATTTGCATCTGTATAAGCTTGTTTCCTCTTTTCAAGGGATCGCCTGTAAATATCTCCGATGATTCGTGTTAAAACAGTTCCTTATAAAGGAATTGTGTATCAAATTTTGTGCCGTTATGGGCAAAAATATACACAGTCATTTTTTTTAATTTGTCCGCTAACTTGACAATATAGGACACAAAGAGTTCCACGGGGTTGTCGTGTGCTCTCGTTTTAAAAACGTTTGTTCGTTTGCCGCATTTGTAGCATTCATCACACTCGGCGTTCATGCACTCATCGCAGATAATCTAGCCTACAAGCAGATGTGGGATAACCTCTTTGGTTTCTGCGTCCGTGTATGTCTCTATATCGTAGTATACAGTACAGTTATGCAAGGTTATTTTTAGGTTTGGCGTCTTTCATATAGCATACATGTTTTACACCATCAGCTATATATTTCTCATGGCATGTAAAACAGTGAATTTCATCACATTTATGCGTGAATCTTACCCAATTGTCCATCATTTATGAAACATGCCGCACTCACAGATTCTCATTTTCCTGCACGTACCATTTGATTTATGGAATTCAAAACAGTTATTATTAAAAGATGTGCGTCTACACACATTACAGTCCCTCTTCTCAGCTTCAACTACACGACTTTCACATTTGGAGCTTTTATACTGATCGCATACCATGTGGCAATCCTTTCAATGTTTCACTATATCATCCGTAAACTCGAGACATCCCTTTCACAAATCTTGATGCCTTCCATATTTTCGACTTTTTATCATAACTCGCGTAAAGAGCCCTTATATTGCGGATGGGGAGATACATTGTCCCTGACAGCCCTAAAATAAGTAGAGGCTTTGTACGTTCTCTCACACTGCTTTTAAAAACACAGTCCCACGACGATCATCGAATCCAGATACAACTATGCGTACATTCATTTCCTGCTCTACCCTTCTCAGCTCTTCAGGCTCCATATTACAGTCAAACTCGAGCTTGCAGTCTGCGGCCACTTTACGGCACGTTGCACAGCCGCCGTCATCCAAATTTTTTTGATGACCGTATTTAGTACAGTAAACATATGAGCCAAGACTATTGCTATAAATCCGAAACCGCCATCGAGGTTTGTGTGATTTCTGAATATTTAATAACTGCCAAAGTTAAGAGTATAAGGTGTGGCCGTATGTCCCGCAACACGGAAAACTTGGTCTATATCTATCGTGAAGTTGTCTATGATGAATTCGGTGTTGCTTTGAGAGACCTGCATTATACGACCCAAAGTGTAATCTACATCTAAGGCGACCAGACGCCTGTACGGTATTACTACCCAAAATCATCTCTATCCCCATTATCTGACCTGAACCCGAGGGACAGTCGCGTCCGGGTTTCACGGCCCTCACAGTTCTGAAGGGCAAACTCCACAATACGTTCAACTACGCGCCGCAGTCCGTGTTCAGCACCATTGCTATACATGGATCGCGGGGCGACCCTGACTATGTAACGGTTTCTAGTCAGGGCTGGGGAGGGGGTGGCTGTTCGCACCAGTTCGAATGCTATGCTACTCTCTAAGAATGAGATGCTGCTGTGGAGGGCACGGGCGGTATTGAATAGGAATAAGGGGGGTACAGTTTTATTTGTAGAAGGAGCAATTATGGGGGTTGTGCCGTAGGACGTAGAGGGCTGGGGCTCTATTACTGTGGGTCTAACAACCGACGGGCCCCTGGCGCGCTTTACATCTGACGTGGAAGGCGATTCAGCAATGTCGTCATGCACCCGCTTTCTCCTCGAACTGTCGAGTCGGGTTGCTACAGTCGGCATTGCTCTGGGTTCCGGAACGTTAACGGGGGTGATGGTACAGGCTTCAACAACAACTTCACTGTCGTCTGTATCGTCAAACTCATCTGCGATTCTATGATGTGAACATGTTGCTGGCACAGTACCTCATCCTCGTCATCATTCACGGTTCTGGCGAAGAAGAAAAACAAGACTAGCATATAAGGAGCATCACTTAAAATTTTATTATATTTTGTAAATGTTTCACTTCAGAGTGTGACGTTTTAGAGATGGATTCTGTAGAAAAATTCAGGTTCACAAGTCCTTTTACTTGCATTATATCTGGCACTACAGGGTGTGGTAAAACCGTGTTTATGCTTAAAATCATTAAAGCTAAGGGGGAACTGTTCTCAAATTTTGTGCATAAAGTCATATGGTGCCATTCAATATACCAACCCTTATTCAACGAGTATCAAGATGACATTTTGTTTCACAAAGGCGTTTATGATGTTGGCTCGATAAAGGGTAACGAGCACACGGTCATTGTAATTGACGATCTCATGCTAGAAATGGATAAAACGTCTGCCTAGATATTTACAGTGTTCTCCCACCATCTTAAGATAAGCGTATTCTTCATCAATCAGAATCTATTTTTCAGAAATAGATATATGCGTGATGTGTCGCTAAATACGCAATATCTAGTCTTATTCGCACAACGTAGAGATGTGGCACAAATTGGGATATTAGCCAATCAAATGTTCCCGAATCAGCGTAAGGAGTTTTTGGAAGTTTATAAAGAAGCTACAAGCCAACGTCACGGATATTTGGTTTGTGACCTTCACCCGCGAAACACGTTTAGGGTGCTTCTAAGAACGAATATATTCCCAAACGAGCCTGAAAGGGTGTATATCCCAGAATGACAAAGAGTTTAAAGAAATACCGTAAATTAATAAAAATCTATCATCGGTTGCCACGGGCACTCCAACACCTGTTTGTTAAAAATACTGACCCCAACTTTTTAAAATGCATCTGTGAAATTTGTCTTATCGTTATAAAATTAATGTACCAATGAAACTCTCTCAGAAGGCTCGTCTACGTCGTTAGAAGAACATAATACACGCACTTGCTCGTAAAAGTCAAATTGTGGGAAAGAAAAAGCGAATTATTTTATTGTACAAAGAGGCGGATCGTTCCTACCCTCTTATTTTCAGTTTTGGGGCCTTTACTGAGTAGTTTAATATAATGAAGAAAGTAGTCGTGATTCCCCACAAGGTGTATGGTTCAGTACAAAACACAAAGATTCCAGATACGGTTCTAGAACCCCGTAAAACCAGGCTTAAAAGAATAGAAAGTGAATTGACTGACCTACTAAACAGTGAAAAGTCTCCTGATAAGAAAAGAATCTTATACCAAGAAGCTCTGCAGAAATTTCTTCATGAGGTCCCCGTAGTTATCTGACATAGCACTGTTGATGTTGAGCGTGGCGGCATAGAGACGACTAGTCAAAGAACAACGGAGCGAGCCCGCAACACGTCGAGCATGTATTAAAAAAGTCTCCCACATACATTGAGGAATAAAGGACTAAGTCTTTATAATCTATTGAGTGAGGATTCCATTATACAATGGTCTGATACAGGTGAGGTTGTTGTTGAAGAGTCAGAGGTACAGGGTTCGAATATCATTGACATCGTACATGATTTAGTGAGAAAGAGGGATAGGCCCTCACCATGAGGATGGTAGCATATTAAAGCTAGACTACAGCCAATAAACGTCCCAAAAACATTGATAGGTAATCTGAACAGGTTAAAAGACTTGGGACAAGCATCGCATGTATCACATCTGAACACGCCTTCACCCCCAGCGGTAACAACTCTGAAGTGGAAGAAGAGACCAAGCAGCAACGCACAACCCTATCCGCGCGCCTCCAAAATACGCAAATGGTTAACATATTAAGAAAGTGCTATTATGACATTTCTAATCCACCCTCCTACGGGGGGTGTTAATAGATTGTACAGAGACGTTTATAATGAGGGAATAGGGACTAAAGATGTTGAGAGGTTTTTGCGGGAGCAGGATGCTTATGCACTTTATAAGCCGATGAGAAGGTTTAAAACTGCGAAGTCATTAGCAGCCTTGGTTTAGTCTATTTGGCAGGCGGATTTAACAGACATGCAGATATATTCAGTGTATAGTGGAGGCTACCGCTACATCCTGTTTATTATACAGTAGATGTATTCTCTAGATATTTGTGTCTAATTCCACTGAAAAATAAAACGCTTGAAACAGTTGCTAAGGCCACCAAAGCGTTGATGTTGAAAGAAAACAGGATTCCTGGCTATTTTTTTACAGACATGGGGAAGAATTTATAGGCCGAGCTTTTCGGAACATGTTGGCAGAGTTTAATATCAGTTATTACACTAGCTATTCTATACATAAGGCATTTTTAGCTGAAAGAGTCCAGCATACCATAAAGGAACGCATGGATCGCTATTTCACACAAAAAACACATACAGATATATAGACATTCTGGATTCGCTGGCTTCTTCCTACAACCGTGAGGTGAGAAAAGATATTCGTAGATCGCCACCATGCTCTGTGCGTTTCAAAATCAATGATTTTGTAAGGCTGTAGCGTTCGCGGAATAAATTCGCGAAGGGATTTGAGCAAGGTTGGACATGTGAGATTTTTAAAGTTAGGTCTATGAGACCTAAAGAGGAGGTGATGCTGTATTACATTGAAGATTTGAATGGGAAGAAATTGCAGGGGGCTTTTATGGCGAGGAGCTGTAGGTGTTATTTAATTTAGGAAAAAAATTTTAAAATTGAAAAAAATTTAGGAAGCAAAGGTTCAGGAAAGAGAAAAATGTACCTAGTAAAATGGCAATGGTACCAATAAAGCTTCAACACCTATATAAAAGCTGATGCAGTAATGAAGCTTAAATAGTATAAAACATGACGCCTAACCACTTCTACGTCACACTCCCGTCCTCTTCTTCTCTCTCTGTACACCCTAACAACACCCTGGCCAACTTTATAACAGAACTACATGGGCCTATTAAAATGGGTCTTCAATCATATAAGGTTGAAATATGCGAATTTCAATTGGCTACCAAGTTTTTAAGTATTGACAAGAAAGAACCCGTTTTTATGGTTCTTTGAAACCGTGATGAATGTGAAAGGGTGAGAGTAACTCGGGACGATACCATGCGTTTCGCTCGGAGAGAAGCACAGTATTACAGTACAGAAGTAACACGAGGACCGGGTCATTATGACACAGCCGAGGATATTGGGAGACTTAAATGGGAGTCTGAAAAGTTCAAATCTTACTGCTGATTTAGAGTACGAAATCGTAAACAAAGATACCCCGTACATACTTTGACTGTAAAGTCGAAGGCTTTTCATGAGTCACTTTTCATGAGTCACATGACTTGTGTAGTTTATTGTATAAGTTAAAATTAGAGAAACTGAACGATGGATCCCCTCCCCCCGACATGTGCTATATTTATAGCAATATCGTGGAACATCAGTTTGTTGGGGATACCCATGCGCGGCTGCTGCACATCGCCCACATTCCCAATCATAGAGAAAAGAGCTTGAGCATTGCATACGACAAGCCTCATTATTGAGGGGAAAGTTTTCCATTCGGTGACGGGAGCTTAACAGTGAAGCTTCACTTCCGTCGTACTGTCATAGAATGACCCAAAGGCCGTTCACAGTCTACCTAGGGGCGAGATACCAACAAGGAAATGGGATTGGGTCCATTTTTTCGACTATACTGCGTACAGTTGTTCCCTTGCTGAAGAGTGGTGCCAGATATCTCGGCAGGAAAGCGTTACAATCAGGTCTTAACACGGTAGAAGACATAATGACCGGTGTTAAGCCTAAAGAAGCTCTAAAAAAACACTTAAAACGTACACGGGACGAAATTGTCAAAGATTAGCAAAGAGAAAAATGCGTGGTGGCGGAAATAAAAGCTGGAAGAAGAAGTGCACTGTACGGAAGAAGAAGAAGGGGGTTACCAACTCGTGGCGTTAAACGTAAAAGGACATATAAAAAAAAGTGTTCTAAGCGCATGAAACCTATGATTGGCCACTTTTTTAACTTATATAAGCTAAAGACGTTGCTCTCACGAATCATAGACTGATTGCTACTTGTCGAGAAAGGTGTCACTATTTTTGACGCGCCTACTTTTTTTATCCAAGCTGTGTGCATATGTACGCTAAACTACGAATAGGGCATTCAGATTGATCGGATTGCGAAAACGACTACGTCGTATACGCAGAGACCAGCTTTAGTGAGATGCCAAAAATTCGCAGAGGTAATAACTGAAAAATTGTTCGACAAATTGGTGCGGTTTTTGGAAAGAACCTATTTTCTGGTTCGCTGTAGGTGATGTGACTATTATTTAAGGAGTTCCCCTACCCATCCCCCTGATGGGAGGTTTTAGGTAATTATCAATCGATTGGTGAGCTGATTTTCAGCCAGATACCCCTCTTTAATGGGTCATTTTTTTAAAATTTCACGTTATTTTTCCGGTCTTTTTCAGCACAACTGGCGCTAGCCTAACCTAACTTAATCTAACCTAACCTATCGTAAACGTAACCTATCCGAAAGCTCATTTAACCTAACCCTAACCTATCCTGACCGAACTTAAACAATAAATTTTACCCGTTTCCGTTTACGTTAGCTTAGTTTGGTTAGATCTCCTGACCTTTGCGGAATAAAAATGATCAAATGTTGTGAGACCGCTTAAGTCAGTATCAAGGTCACAAGAGGGGAGATCGTGAGATATTGCAGTCGATACCTCACAAAATTTTCCTCTGAAAAAAAATCAATATGGTTATGAGATCCAAAACCGTGAGTAATAAGGTAGGTTGATTTTGGAACTGTGATCTTGGACTAGTCTACTGTAGATAGAAAGGTATTAATGTATAAAAAACGTTGCACCAACTCATATTTGTGAAAATTATTGTATTTTTTGAGGATTGTTAATTATTTTTAAGTTGTAAAATTGCCGAATTTTTCGCGTAAAATCGCGCGCGCAATGTAAACAAACAAAATAGCGGACCTTATTTCATCAAAATAATCAATTAAAATTCGGCTTTTTTAACAAAATGCTTGAAACTTATTGTAAATGCATTATAGATGTTTATTAGTGTATTATTCTGTATTTTTTAATGATATTTACCTATAAAATGTGTATTAAATTAAGTTATTTTATGATGCGTTCATTTAATTGTATATTTTCAGATATTTCATAAAAATGGGTAAAAAACGGAAGTCTGCAGTGTTAACTCGAAGTGATAGTGCCAAAACATTCAGTGGCCAGACTTCCCCTTTGGATAAAACAGAGCCTCCTACCTTCCGCCAAGTTATTCAGTACAGTTATTTCCTCCAAAACAGCCACCCGGACTTGAAAGACTATGATATTGCTAAAATGATAGCAAAGGATGTGATTGCGATCTGGCAGGCAGTGAACCCGTGGCTGCCCCTGTATGAGGAATATTATGTAGTGAAATTGGTGGATAAAGTGTGCTTCAAGAAAGCAAAAGAGATAAACAGGAAATCTCTTTCTACAGTCCAGGAGCAGAATCTGGAGGAAAAGCTGGATAAACGTTTTGACATTTCTGCTTGCACCTGTAAGCTACCTGTTTGTCCCTGTGATGACAATGCTGTGAAGTGCAAGAAAGAAAATTGTCAAACACAGCACATAATCTGCACTTGTCCTCCCAGTAAGAAGGTAATGCTATTATTTTTTTAACTTTTAACTAGCCTAACTTAGTGCGATTAGGTGCCTTTTAAATGGAAGGAAATTCAATGCTTGTAATTGAAAAATATCCGCATTTTCCTCCTGTAATCTTCCTTCCCCGCCCCCCCCCCTGGTAATAGAAATTAATAATCAATTTTTTTTCATGATTTTATCTCTTATTTTAGATCCGCTATTTAATATACTTTAATATTTCAGGTTCCAGTAGAGGAGAGGGAATACTTGAGAGATCAGAGGGCCAAAATAGGACCCAAAGGCTCTTTCCAGCTGGGATCTGTGGATAAAGCTGCTGTGAAGAGAGACCAGAGGGCTGCAGCTGAAGCAGAAAGAGTACAGAGCCAGATTCAACAGCAGCAGGGAGTGGATTTGGCCACTTTTGCCTCCACACCTTCACAAGATATTTCTTTTGAATCCAGCTCAGGAGAATCAGGAGAGGTAGTATATTTTTTTCTTATATCTTATCCCATTTTTACCCAAATTTATCCCTACTTTTTGTCCCTATTTCCCCCCTTTTTTCCCCCATTTTCGCTTTAGTAATTTATTCTTATTTCCGCCCATTTTCGTCGATTTTTACCCATATTTTTCCCTACTTTTTCCCCTATTTTCCCCCATTTTCGCTTTAGTAATTTATTTTTTATTTTCATTTCAGCCATCTGGTGGTGAAGCTGAAGAGTTCAAGCCAAGGAGGCACCCAAGTGGAGGTTACAGCTTTTTGAAAACCCCCAGATATGCCATGGAACTGATCAGGGGTGATGTTTCTTCCAATCTTGGGGCAAGTCTTGCTAATGCCTTCCTCCTGGACTTACAAGCTATGGACCTGCTTAAGCCTGGCCTTGATGTGAAACAGATAAAAGTTGATAAATCGAAAATGGACAGGGAAAAAGCTAGAATGAAAGTGAAACGTGATGAAAAGCACAATGAGGGTCTGGAAAAGTTAGTCTGTATTGGGGTTGATGGGAAAGTTGACAAGGACACTTTGCTGTACAGAGAAGTTAAGGATGAAAATGGGGAGACTAAGCTGAAGAAAGGAAAGGGACAAGAGCACCATTTGACTTTCACAAAGGAGCCGGGAACTGAAAGTGGAACATATCTTACTCACAGAGTCATCCTAATTAAAGGTGCGACTGGAGTTCTTCTTGGCGAAGAAGTTGCTAGTGTCTTGTAGGAGTTTAACAGTGTTCATACCCTGAAAGCTGTCCTCCTTGACAACACAAATACAAACACTGGCTGGGAGGGAGGCTTTGTAACAGCTCTGGAAAATAAAATTGAGCGGAAATTGCACACCATTGGCTGTTCACTCCATCAGAATGAGCTTCCTTTCAGAGCTGTTTTCAAGCATCTTGATGGCAGTACCAAAAGTCCCACTGTTTTCACTGGTCAGCTGAGAAAACTCTGTGAAATTTACTACCAAGATCTGCCACAAGTGGAATTCACCAAACTCAGTGGCCCCCTGGATGACATGGAATTTGCTGAGGAGACACTGAATGATCTCAGTAACGACCAGAAGCTTCTTTTGGAGTATGTGCTTGGAATTTCCAGGGGCAAAGTCAACCCAAGATTTGCTGCCTGGAAAATTGGACCATTAAACCATGCAAGATGGTTGACTTTGGCAATTAGATTGATGTGTCTGTGGACCAGAGGTGCTTACCCTCCAGAACCACAGGATAAGCTTTACCAGGCCATCAAGTTCATTGTGGAAGTGTATGCAGTCAGTTGGTTTGAGATCAAAAGGGACAGCAAGTTCCACAATCAGCAGCTGTACATCTTCAACATGATCCAGAGGATCAAGCAGCAGTCTGAAGAAATCCAGGGTGTTGCTTTTAAGAACCTGAAGTACAATGCTTTTGCCTTGCTGCCCGAGAATGTGCTGTACTCCATGATGAAGTCTGATGACATGGAAGTGAGAGAAGCTGCTCTCAAGAAAATTCTATCCATCCGGTAAGCATTTATTAATTTTAAAAAATGTGAAAAAAAAAATTTGATTATGGGGATTTAAATAAATCCCTATAATCGAATTTTTTTTCACATTTTCTTATCCCAATTCCCCCCCTCCCCTCTGATAATGGAAATAATCTTACCTTCTTTCTGAAAAAAAATTTGATTATGGGGATTTATAGAACTCGGGATTTTTTTTCTTTTAATTTAAGTTAAATTAAATCAGCAATTCTGAGACTAATAGGGATTAAATCTTAAACTGGAATAAAAAATAAATTAATTATTATTCTTTCAGAAGTGGGAAGCCAGCCAAGAAGAGGCTGAAGAAGATCACAGCCATCAACATTGAAGCTACCCACTGGTCAGAACTAATCAACCTTTCTCAAAGTGGCATCTGTGCAATGCTGGGCAACCGCACACCAAATGGGAGGTCCGCACCCGCACTTCCGCACACCTTTAAGTTTTCGCACTTCCGCACAACCGCACCCGCACCCGCACCCTATTTACATATATAAAGTTTTATCGCAAGGAAATATATAAGTTTCCATTAATATATTAATACTTTTATAAACTTTTATTTAATATTTAATTGTGAAAATAAAGTTTTAATACAATAAAGTCATTTTTTTGTTATGAGAGGTCAGAAAATTACTAGAATGCAATATCATTTAATTTAATTTTGACTGGTCAATAGTTGACAAAATTCTAAAGTTCAAGTGTGCGAACGGGTGTGCGGACCAATCCGCACACCTTCCGCACCGGCACCTCCGCACCTTTTTACCGAGGTGACCGCACACCATTCCGCACTTCCGCGCAGTGCGGAGGTGCGGACGGTGTGCGGAACTTGCCCAACACTGCATCTGTGAACCTGCTCTCACAGAAGACTTTTCTGACCAGGAGTTCAAGAAGCATTGCTGAATGGCACCAAGCTGGAGCTGCCTGATCTGCGTTCACATTCTCAGAATGTTGAAAGGGCCGTGAAGCTGACATCTGAAGCTTCCCATACTGTTTATGGACTCGAATCAAGGCACAAACACATTCTGGCCAAAGCCCTAAGCCGCCAGATGAGGCCTTCCTTTGCTTCTAAGGGCTCTTACAGTGAAAATTATGATGATCATGGGATCTAAATGTGTCTATTTGACTGTGCATGTTCTTTTTACTTTTTTTCAATAAAATTGTAATTTTTTTCACGATTTTTTTATGAAAATAGCATGATTTTTTCGGCCGAAAATTGCAAAAATGTGGTATTTTTCGGTACGATTTTTTGACGATTTTTGAAACGGTTTCCTCAAAAAACGGTTAAAGCTAGGGATCTGAAATATTTTGTCAGTTATTATCATATTAAGCCCTGACTATCTCGACTAGTCCAAAGTCGATATCTAAAAAAGTGCGGAAAATCAACCTACCTTAGTGAATAATTCCCTCTGAGTGAGAAATGTAATTACCCAAGCCAAATTGACGACTGTGTGGCGTGTATTTAAATCAGGTCATCTCGGCAGGGTCTGGCTGCTGTCACCTACGATCCTATCTGGAAAATGTCCTCAACTTTTCAAAAGAAGCGAAGGATACTTTTTTAGCTGCCGAAGGTTATTATGAAGCTGAAGATGAAAGTGATATAAAGAACAAATTTAAAAATTCTAAAAAGATATATGACTGTTATGGACACCTTTACACAGATTTCACGTTCCAGGAGAAACTGCTTGTGAATGGGGTCGATATGAAAATAAGCTCACCCGTACGAGCCCTGAGATTTGTTTAAATCTGGGTGCTGACCAAGAAGAGAGCTCGAAGCCTGTGGTGATCCATATTATGGAGACATATCTACGCGTACGTCGTGTGAAATGAAGCTCTGCTAAGCAGATGGAAATTGAAAAAAATCTACTACATGCCACAGTGAAATACCCAATTAATGGAGTCCAGCTTAAGATGTTTACAGTTCCTTCAGGTTTATCATCGAAACAGAAAGAAAATGTTGCTGTTGGAGCTCTACCTAAAAGGATATTAAGTGGAATGCAGGAACACGCTTCTGTGAATGGCAAATACAAAAAACCGGCGTTTAAATTCGAAAATTTCGGCCTTAAAAATGTGACTCTGTACGTCAACGGGATGGCTTTGGAAAAACGAATTATTCTACAGATGACGAGTTTTCACTTTGTTTGAGGGTGTATAGCGATCTTGCGCATAGTATCGGCGCTTGCGAGAGTTTAGGGACCGGCGTAACGCAGAATGAATTCGTCCAGAGTTCGAACCTGTACCCTTTTGACCTCTCGCCAGATTTTTGCGGGAGTATAAACAAACACATAAACCCCCAGCAGAGCGGAAACATCTCAGTCAGATTAGTGTTCGACAAGCCTCTAGTCGCACCTATTAGCGTAGCAATTAGCTCTATTCGAAGTTGACAGGTTTAGGAGTGTAGTCACAGACTTTTAAAGATGGACACGGTTACACTTCAGAGAATGATGAAGAGTGATCGATTCACACGCACCAAATTTATTGGCGTGTTTGCGAAGAATGAAACGTTGAAACTCCCAACCACGAGAGACTGCGGCGCACTTATTTTGAATACGGATGTTAGCGATGGTAAAGGGATCCACTGGATAGCCATTTATTTTAAAAATAGGGAGCGAATGTACTATTTTAATTCACTGGGCGGACATCCACGGAATAATACTATTATTGTAAAATTTCTCGAACAACTGCAAATTCGGCAGATTGTGTGAAATCCTTACCGATTCCAGAGCTACTACAGCAATGTCTGTGGTGTGTACTGTTTGTGTTTTCTCATGCATATGGCCCGCGGGAACGAATTTACAAATTTTTTAAAATTATTTGACTTGTGTAACTCTAAAACTAATGAGGAATTGGTTTGCAGCCAGATAATAAAAACGGTTCCCGTTTGTAGGCACTCCATTTGTTGTGTGAAGTTTTATATGTACATATATAATTGTAACTTTATTAGTTAATTATTTTAAATTGTAACAAATATTCACAGTATAGTTTTTAGTATTATACAGGGTGTCCCATAAGTCCGGCATCATAGGAGAAATTCATATTTTTCTATTTCTACAAACCATAATTCATATGCTCGGGATGCTAATTTCCCGTCCACCATTCTGTTCAGTGACGAGGCTGTTTTTTATGGAAATGGTGAGGTAAATCGACAGAACACCCGCTACTGGTCTCAAAACAACCCTCACTGGTATACCTCTTCAAAGGAACAAGGTGCATCTCGGGTGATGGTATGGTGTGGCATTTGGAAGGATCGCATCATAGGCCTCCTCGTTTTCGATGAACATATCACTGGAGGCACCTACCTACGTATGCTCAAGGAAGAAGCATTTCCCAGTGTCTTGAACGAAGAAGGAAATTTCTCAACATGGTTCCAGCAAGACGGCGCTCCTGCACATTACAGCACCCAAGTAAGGCAATACCTGTACCAACAATTCCCTGGTCATTGGATAAGACGTCGAGGGCCTGTGGAATGGCCAGCTAGAAGCCCGGATCTCACGCCACTAGATTTTTATCTCTGGGGCCACTTGAAAGCGCTGGTATACGCAGAGAAAATTAGGAGTGTTGAACATTTGTGGCAGCGCATTATTGGGGCATGTAACACCATTACTCCTGACATCATTCACCGTGTGCTTGCTGACTGGGTATCACGTCTGAATTTGTGTATTGAAAACAATGGTGGACATATTGAGCACATTCTGTAAATAAAATCTTTTGTTTTGCCTTTTTTTATTATTTTTCCTATGATGCCGGACTTATGGGACACCCTGTAGTGAATAAATTTATAAAATGTATCCCTAATAATAATTTGCGTGACGGTTAATGATGGGAATCATGTTCTGCGACTATTTTAAAATGTGATGGATATTAATTCTGTAACTACTTTATAAAATGTATCCCTAACAATAATAATAATTTGTGTAACGTTTAAGGACGAGGCTTATGTTCTGTAACTAATTTAATATGTAATGACTGATAAATCTGCAATTATTTAAAATTGAATATATATATATATATTAGGGCAGAGTGAAACACAACTTTTTATTTCAAATTTATTTGCCTCACTTGTTTTTTGGTGTATTTGAACATGAAAATGATGTATTCAGTCATTTAATGTTTGTAACTCAAACCATCTCTCGCATTTTTACATAAAAGCAAAATGGCCATCAGCCGGTTGTTCATAAATAAAAATATGCTCAGAACATAAAAATTAAGTGTTCTATCAAAAAAAAAAATTGAAGAAAAACGCTTTATAATGCAACACTATACTTAAAAAACACCATTGTGCATACATTTTATTGAAAAAATTGTATCTGGTCTCACTTGGTTGGATGCCGTAAATCAATTACATTTGAATGCGATATAAAACCCGCTCATCTCAAATATTATTATTTTTTCAGGAGAGGCATCAGATTCTTTTTGATTTCAAGTGAGGGAAGCAGAGAGCGACTTTTTATTCTTGACCTAATAAATCCGTCTCTTAATTCCTGTGATATTACTGATGCTGATGCATCTGTAACCAACTTCACAGCTCTTTCGACGTTCTGTGTGTGAATGAGGTATTGCTCAATTTTAAAACATTTGTTTCTTACTCAAGCAATTCTTCATCACACAATTTAGAAGTGAGAGGTGGTTCACTGATATCAATCCTATCCCAGAAGATGATGTCTTGTCCAATGTGATGCTTTGAAGTTCAATTCTGGTACTCTAAATTCTCTGATTTTCCTTGTATTGGCTTCCTTACACTTTCTTGCCTGTATTATTCAATCGATTGCAACTTTGCGCAGCTTTTGCTCACTATCTGACAGCATTGATAGAAGAATATTTTCTGAGTGAGCAAAATAGGCATTCCGTGATATATAAGGTTGGACAACTTTTTGTATATCTTGGGGTAACAGGTTGAACCTTTTTATCGCATCAAAGATATGTTTAGGTTCATCAGGCAGATACGGTTTAAATTTTATATTGAACCAGTTAGGACCATAGTTTGTTACTATGAATAGAACAAGGCTACGTAACTCTCTGGAGGGATTCTTTTGGGAGATATAATAACGACATAGTCTGTTAGCTAGAGTTAACCATCTAGAGTTGTTAAGGGGACAAGGCTTGAGTTTCTCTAGGCTTCCGTCAACATATCCATCTCTTATGGCCCCAATTATTCTGAACATGTATTGTTGATCATTACTTAAATCTTCTATGAGCTCATCTGTGAGAACTGGGATGCTATCGGCACCATCCGTAATTGGGGAGAACTTTACCACAGGCATCTCATGGCAAATCTTTAGAGCATTACCAATAGATCCACTGAATGATCTTGGCCCAGTTGTTTTCCCGTTGTATTGCTCAAACAGATGCTTTAAGGGAAGTTCATTTGTATGTAACATACAAATGCTCCATTGCAATGGTCGGGGTTCAGCTTCTGCCCGATGAAATGGATTATGCCACCTTCAGACCCAGTGTTGACATTCGTACTGTCGCACCCTATCACCTGGAGATTTTGGTCTAGTGTCACTTTATTCAAGTAAGAGAACAACGATTCAGATACATCACTTGCTTTTCCAGATTTAGGGCTCAAATGGTTAAGGTATTCTCCACCAGGCTCACTCAATAGTACATAATGTTTTCCAACAATTATATCCTGGTAATTGGGAGAAAAGTTGAGAGAAGATGAGAGGGGAAACAGAAAACTGATTTACAGCCTTGCAAAATCTTATAGGAAGAAAAAGATAAAAGTATACAGCATTAAAAATGAAGCGGGAAATGTGATAGTGGAACCTGGAGCAATTAACAGAAGATGGTCAGATTATTTTAAAGATCTATTGAATGGAGATCCAGAAGAAGAATTGGAGGAAGCAGATGGAATATACCAGGAATTAGCAGAACAGGTAATTATTACCAGAGAAGAAATGGAAGAGGCTGTTAATAAAATGAAGAATGGAAAGTCAACGGGAGTGGACGAGTTTCCGATTGAACTTATAAAGGAGGGAGGCGAAGGCATGAAAGAAAAAATTCGAAACCTGTTCAATAAATATTGGACAGAAGGTCAAGTTCCCTGTGATTGGGGAAAAACAATCATCGTTCCAATATATAAAGGAAAGGGTGACTCAGGTAGATGTGAAAATTATAGGGGAATATCGCTTATTAATCATATAACAAAACTCTATGAAAGAATAATAGAAAAAAAAGCAAGGCAAATAATTGAAGCAAGGTTGGGAGAGGAACAGCATGGTTATCAGAAAGATAGAAGTACGGTAGATCTTATTTTTGGCCTCAATTCTGTTATAGAAAAGGCATGAGAATTTAATACTAACATCTATGTAATATTCATAGATCTTAAAAAAGCATTCGATACAGTGCCCAAAGGAAGAATGTGGAGATGTTTGGAGGATATTTGTGGGGTAAGGGGAACACTTCTTAGGGCTTTGAAAAGTTTGTATCAAGTTGGTGAATGTAAAGTAAGGACTGGACACAAAAATGATGAGTGGTTTGAAGTAAGAACAGGGGTGAAGCAGGGCAGTGTTATATCACCACTCCTGTTTATAACCTACATGGACACAGTAATTGCAAGTTTCAAGAGACGTCATGAAATGAATAATAATAATAATGGAATAATGGCATATGCAGATGACATAGCATTCTGGACGACAGAGAGAGAAGATATAGAACAAGCTTTAATTGATTGGAATGAATGTTTGAAGGAGGGAGGAATGGAAATGAATGTAGAAAAGACAGAAATAGTAAGTGTATGTCGAAGAGAAGAAGGAGAATTCGGAGTTCAAATAGGAGATAAGGAAATAAGAAACATTGAAAAATTTAAATATCTAGGGCAGCATTTCTTAACCTGGGGGAAATTTCAGGAATCCAGGGGGGCTTTACGGCAGAATTTTGTTTGGTAATCATATAATTAGTGTGCATTATAAGTCTGTTAATGTTATTAAATTTTGTCTTCGAGGCTACTTTTTTCCGTATCCTAATGGAAGGAAAAATCGGGTAGAGCGAACTGGTCGAAGGGAGAAATGACACGAAAAAGGTTAAGAACCGCTAATGTAGGGAGTATGTTTACTAAAGAATGCGGTAAAATACAAGAAATAACTGAAAGAATTGCAAAGTTTAGTAAAAATGTCGGAATGTTATACCCACTACTGAGAGATGAATGTATGCCCCTTGGGACTAAGAAAATAATTTTCGAAACAGTTTTAACACCAATACTGATTTATGGGTCGGAACACTGGAAAATGCGCATAGCAGATCGAAGCAGAATTCAGGCGGCAGAAATGAGACCGCTGAGGACTATTCTGAGAAAGACGCGAAGAGATAGGATAAGGAATGAAGAAATAAGAGCTAATGTGGGAGTAACGCCGATTTTGAGAAAAATCGAGGTTGCCAAATTGAGATGGTTGGGCCAATTGGAGAGAATGGAGGAGGGGAGAACTGCAAGGAGTTGCTGGGAGTGGAGACCAGCGAATGGCAGAAGACCGCGAGGGAGACCGAGAAGGAGATGGAGGGACGAAGTGGAGGAGAGCTTGCGAAGATAGGACTTGCCCAGCATGCAAGAGCTCGAAGAAACGGGAGTGCTGCTGGATAGGGCTGAATGGCGAAGGAGGCTGGCTCCACTGACAGGCTGACTAGCCTACCTGGGAGCTGAACAATTGAAGAAGAAGAATTGAATTGACCATTTACCATCTTTATTTGTCTTTACCAACGTCTTGTCTTTTTTCCTATCAAAATATAAAGCTTTAACATCACCATAACTTTGTGCAGCTTCAACTTGTAATTTTTTCTCAATTTCTGTCTCTCTCTTCTCACCTTACTTCGATCAATAAAAAAGTCAGTCTTTTTTAGTAATGATACCCAAATTCACCAAAGTAGCTGAAGCAATGGCCGATGCAGCCCTATCTGAAACACTAAATCTGTCGGCTTCCATGGCGAGATTGGGTAAAGGGGCTCTCATTTGAATGTTGGAGCAGTCATATTCAGACTCAGTTGTTGAACTTTCTTCAGTACTAGAGAGATCAGTATTAGTATCAGGTGAAAGCACATCATCAATGATTACCTTTTCAAATTCATCATGCATGATTATTTTTCTTCGGTTACTTTCTTGTTGCTCCTTCAACTTTCTTGTATTTCTTTTTGCTATAGATCTTCAAAGGGTAACATCCACACCTCCAATTACCCTATTTCGCATAGTCCTCTGATCCTCAAGGAATTCCAGTTTTTCTTTGGGTATTCTTGATTCTTTTGGACAAACACAAATAATATATTTTTCTTTACATCCGCTTTATCGGCAGCCAAAATCTTGGCGCGAAACGAAGTTGCATTTACAGGCACAAGTGTCAAAGAGTTCTACCAATGATTTTTTGAACAATTCAATAAGCTTCGCACTGCTTTTGGATCGATTGAGTTGCGTAATCTTGTCGGTAAAGCGTTTCAGCTTGGTAACTATGGATTTTTTATTCATTGAGGGTATTGATGAACATTTTCACACTTCGACCAATGCTTCTGCTATCGTTTCGAGAATATCATTATTTGTCAATTTTGCAGATGAGCCTTCCTTCAGTAAATGCAAAAAACTTCACTTTTTTCTACGTGAAGGTCAAAATATGAAAATAAAAACCCACTCTAATAGACAGAGTTTATTTCCACGACAGTTTCGACGCCCAATGGCATCCTCCTCGGGTGGATACAGAAACACGAATGAACCAAAACAAGAGGGAAAAACAGTCCAGGGACCGACCGTTAAGAAATTCGCACCTAGGTTAGATCCCATTCTCCCGACACCGGAAGGGCATTTTCATTAAGTACATTCGCGCAAATTTAAAACTATCTTCCTCTTCTAAACATACAGATTCTATTATATTTTTTTACATAATTATTACATTTATTATTAAATTTATTACATTTAATATTGCATAATTATTTATTACAGAAATTATAAATTTATTAATACATTGGTTATTACATTATTGTTTATTATACAGAACTTATAAACCGAAAAACGAATGAAAAAAGCCGATTAGGAAACAATCCAGAAACCAATGAGAAATTCGCACCTAGGTTAGATACCGTTCTCCCGACACTGGAAGGGCATTTTATTACAGGGTCCGCTTATAAGTACATTCCCACAAATTAAAACTATCTTCTTGTTCTATACATACAGATTCTAATATTTTAACATAATTACTGCATTTATTATTACATTTACATTTTTTAACATTTATTATTATTACCTTTACCCTAATTATTAAATTTATAATATTACCTTTTTTATTACATCTGTTGCATTTATATTTATTTCTACATTTATTACTTCCATTATTACATTTACTAAAGGCGAGTAAGGAAACATTCCAATCCAGAGACATTTAAGAAATTCACACTTAGGTTCGAACACGTTCCCACGACTCCGTAAGGGATTTTTTGACCAAATTTCTCATTAAAGGGTCTAACTTATAAGTACCTTCGCACAAATTAAAATTATCTACTTTTTCTATACATACAGATTCTATTATTTTTCTTTTGACATAATTATTACATTTATAAAGTACCTTACTTGATTCCCAATCTATAGCATGATTATTTTGGCTGGCGTGATAAAAAATGGCATTATTAGTATTACAACTTCTGAAGCCATATTTGTGTTCTTTAATACGGGTTTCAATATTTCTTCCAGTTTCATCCACGTATACTAAATCACAACTTTTACAGGGAATGCTGTAGACACAGGCTTGTTCCTCTTTTGCCACGTTATTCCTAACCAATTTACTTTTCACGGTAGACGAATATTTGAACGCCAAAGCAAACTTAAAATCTTTCGTCAACGGTTTTACTCTTTCTAAGCCGGCAATGTAAGGCAAACTCACATATTGTTTTTGGTTAACTGAAGGTTCCCGAGGGGCATAAAAAGATTTTCTGGCTTTAAAATACGCCTTTCTGATAAACCACTCGGGATATTTTAAATCCTTAAAAATGTTCCAAATCTTTGAATTTTCCGGGTCCAGCAAATGTGGGCTACAAATCCTGAGTGCTCTTAGAAACATGGAAGAAATAATTGAGCTTTTAACCCCTTCATCATGATATGAAAAATAATGAATGTATGAATTACAATGAGTAGGTTTTCTACAGACCGTGAAATTGGGCTTTCCGCTTTCGTAATTGTTTGTCGTTCTCCCATTCATATTTAAATTTAATAGAGGGAACAAGATTATTTAATGACTGAAAGAAAGTGTCAAAGTTGTTCCAGTGGTCAGGCCAAAATGAGAAAATATCATCTACATAACGAAACCAAATTAGATTCCTGGGACATATTGTTTGCAACAATTCCGACTCATAGTATTCCATGTATAATGTACTCAGTATTGGGGATAAAGGAGACCCCATTCCCATACCAAAACGTTGCAAATAAAATTCTTCACCGAAGGAGAAGGCATTATTGGTGACACAGAGTTTTATCAGTTCTAAAAATACAGATGTGGGCATGCCTAGTTCTACGTTACATGTTGGCAATTTTCTATCTAAAAAACTAAGTACATCATCAATGGGAACTTTCGTAAACAAGGACTCAACGTCAAAACTGATCATTCTTCCCCGTTTTAAATCTAAGGACATAACTTTGTTAATAAAGTCACAGGAATTAGTGATGTGCGAGCCTGAAAATTTACCAACTAATGGGGATAATTTATCTGCAAGAAATTTAGATAACCTGTAACTAAAGGAACCCCTGTGTGAAATAATGGGACGGAGTGGTATATTAATCTTATGGGTTTTGGGTAGGCCGTAAATGTGGGGGAGTTTGGGGTTAATCTGTAGAAATCTTTTAGGATCAATCGCCGGGACATCTTTTAATAAGTTAAAACGGAACCTTCCACCGCACACTTTGACCAAGCACTTTCCGTAGTTAATTCCAGGACGGATATTCCGTGTTTAAATGGTTTGATTCTGAGCAAGTTTATGGAACATTTCAACTCATTGGACTCTATTCCCAAAAGATTCCGGTTAGCTTTAGACAAGCTCAGGAAGAATGAAGCAATATTTGTCACTAAAGCGGACAAAAGTAACACTGTGGTTATTTTGGACAAGTGTGATTATAAACAAAAAATGGAAGCGTTACTTAGTGATGAATTCACCTACGCCAAAGTGAGATCGTCCCCCCTAAAGCGTCTTTCTGCCGAATTCAACAAAACCATCAGGAACTTATTAAAAGATGTCCCGGCGATTGATCCTAAAAGATTTCTACAGATTAACCCCAAACTCCCCCACATTTACGGCCTACCCAAAACCCATAAGATTAATATACCACTCCGTCCCATTATTTCACACAGGGGTTCCTTTAGTTACAGGTTATCTAAATTTCTTGCAGATAAATTATCCCCATTAGTTGGTAAATTTTCAGGCTCGCACATCACTAATTCCTGTGACTTTATTAACAAAGTTATGTCCTTAGATTTAAAACGGGGAAGAATGATCAGTTTTGACGTTGAGTCCTTGTTTACGAAAGTTCCCATTGATGATGTACTTAGTTTTTTAGATAGAAAATTGCCAACATGTAACGTAGAACTAGGCATGCCCACATCTGTATTTTTAGAACTGATAAAACTCTGTGTCACCAATAATGCCTTCTCCTTCGGTGAAGAATTTTATTTGCAACGCTTTGGTATGGGAATGGGGTCTCCTTTATCCCCAATACTGAGTACATTATACATGGAATACTATGAGTCGGAATTGTTGCAAACAATATGTCCCAGGAATCTAATTTGGTTTCGTTATGTAGATGATATTTTCTCATTTTGGCCTGACCACTGGAACAACTTTGACACTTTCTTTCAGTCATTAAATAATCTTGTTCCCTCTATTAAATTTAAATATGAATGGGAGAACGACAAACAATTACCTTTTCTAGATGTTTTGGTCATTAACGAAAGCGGAAAGCCCAATTTCACGGTCTGTAGAAAACCTACTCATTGTAATTCGTACATTCATTATTTTTCATATCATGATGAAGGGGTTAAAAGCTCAATTATTTCTTCCATGTTTCTAAGAGCACTCAGGATTTGTAGCCCACATTTGCTGGACCCGGAAAATTAAAAGATTTGGAACATTTTTAAGGATTTAAAATATCCCGAGTGGTTTATCAGAAAGGCGTATTTTAAAGCCAGAAAATCTTTTTATGCCCCTCGGGAACCTTCAGTTAACCAAAAACAATATGTGAGTTTGCCTTACATTGCCGGCTTAGAAAGAGTAAAACCGTTGACGAAAGATTTTAAGTTTGCTTTGGCGTTCAAATATTCGTCTACCGTGAAAAGTAAATTGGTTAGGAATAACGTGGCAAAAGAGGAACAAGCCTGTGTCTACAGCATTCCCTGTAAAAGTTGTGATTTAGTATACGTGGGTGAAACTGGAAGAAATATTGAAACCCGTATTAAAGAACACAAATATGCCTTCAGAAGTTGTAATACTAATAATGCCATTTTTTATCACGCCAGCCAAAATAATCATGCTATAGATTGGGAATCAAGTAAGGTACTTTATAAATGTAATAATTATGTCAAAAGAAAAATAATAGAATCTGTGTGTATAGAAAAAGTAGATAATTTTAATTTGTGCGAAGGTACTTATAAGTTAGACCCTTTAATGAGATTCTTGGTCAAAAAATCCCTTACGGAGTCGTGGGAACGTGTTCGAACCTAAGTGTGAATTTCTTAAATGTCTCTGGATTGGAATGTTTCCTTACTCGCCTTTAGTAAATGTAATAATGGAAGTAATAAATGTGGAAATAAATATAAATGCAACAGATGTAATAATAAAGGTAATATTATAAATTTAATAATTAGGGTAAAGGTAATAATAATAAATGTTAAAAAATGTAAATGTAATAATAAATGCAGTAATTATGTCAAAATATTAGAATCTGTATGTATAGAACAAGAAGATAGTTTTAATTTGTGGGAATGTACTTATAAGCGGACCCTGTAATAAAATGCCCTCCAGTGTCGGGAGAACGGTATCTAACCTAGGTGCGAATTTCTCATTGGTTTCTGGATTGTTTCCTAATCGGCTTTTTTCATTCGTTTTTCGGTTTATAAGTTCTGTATAATAAACAATAATGTAATAACCAATGTATTAATAAATTTATAATTTCTGTAATAAATAATTATGCAATATTAAATGTAATAAATTTAATAATAAATGTAATAATTATGTAAAAAAATATAATAGAATCTGTATGTTTAGAAGAGGAAGATAGTTTTAAATTTGCGCGAATGTACTTAATGAAAATGCTCTTCCGGTGTCGGGAGAATGGGATCTAACCTAGGTGCGAATTTCTTAACGGTCGGTCCATGGACTGATTTTCCCTCTTGTTTTGGTTCATTCGTGTTTCTGTATCCACCCGAGGAGGATGCCAGTCGGCGTCGAAACTGTCGTGGAAATAAACTCTGTCTATTAGAGTGGGTTTTTATTTTCTTCCTTCAGTAGAAGAAAATATTTCCCAACCTGCATATTAGAGGGTAAGACATTATGTGGCAATTCACTTGGAGTTCCGAACAGAAAATTTTGCTTCACCGACTGTCTAGTTAGTAGGGATTTTGCCATATTTAGATCTGAGGTTAAATTTCTACAGAAATATCACATTATGAAAATATGAAAAAATACAAAACACGGAATAAGTTAAAACAAATTATATATAAGTTCTAAAACTAAAATGTAAACATATTTTACTCAGTAGTCTTTGTAGCCACCCATGCTACAATATGCAGCATACGGCTCCTACCCCCATCCCTTATCAGCCATATGCAAGATGTCATTGACCTCGAGCGAGACTGATGTTTAGATAAGCGTCTGTGTGTTCTTAAGTAGTTGGTGATTAGTAAGTATCGCTTATGTTGTGTGAATATATTTACTTGTTATCATAGTTATAACCAAATAACGTACAATATCACGCGATATCTTCTCTCAAAAACCGATAGATATTATACTAGGGGGTCTTTCAAAATATGCCTTTCCGCCATTTTTTTTTCGGCAAAAGTGCGGTGGGTGGAGGGTCCAAAAAAGAAAATATTAGCTTTTTAGAACTTCTAGAGGGTCAATACAGCAAATCATTGGTGAGGCAAGACGGTTTAACATTTTCACTCCACCATAACATACATATAGTATATATATATATTGCACCACGACAAACAAGGCTGTTAGTGTAAAGCATTTGTCTAATTTAAAATATGTGAAAATAGCTTATAAGTATTAAAGTTTTCGCACTTCATTCATCATGTAATAATAATAATAAACAATAATATGACTGGTTGTCATTCTTACCCTATTCGACTAATACAGAAAAAACTTCTTCAATTAGGTCACACTCGCTTTGTCTCTCTCTACAGGAGTGTCGAGTGTTTTGTAAAACTTCAGGTCCTTCTTTCACATCATTGATGCTAAGTTGTATTTCTTCAACACCGTTCCGGAACGTTTCTGCAATACAATCCATCTCCGCCACATTCCTTTAAGAGAATAAAGAGCGAATTTATCACACCTCAAGTTTATGCATAAGTAGCCCCTCTATTCGAATAAAATTGTACACAGAAATGAAAGTTTCCATACTATTGGATTATATTATAAATTAAGGCGTAAATTAAATTTTTTTTACAATATTTTATGGGTACTATTAAGTTTATATAGAAAACGCTTTAAAAAGTAGAGAAACGCAAATTTCGGAAAGTAGAAATTTTGAATGCCGTTTTCCTTAAATGCAAAACTACATTTTATCAAGATTGTGTTTTTCATAAAATTATCTGAAGATTTTATATTTTATTTCATAATATATTGTATTAAATAATAGAATAAGGCTGATCATACCTGGAAACCAGAAATTCGCTAAAAAAAAAAATTATTGAAAGAGATCAAGCCTTCTCGGTTTTCAATGCACCGTGAAAAGATATTCCAAATGAATGGATTTTTTGTAAGAAAGTTTCCATACCACTTAATTATGATATAAATTAAATTGTAAATTGTATTCATTTTTACAATATTTTATAGGTTTAAATAGAAAAGAAAATAGAAAACACGCTTTAAAAAATAGAGAAAAGTGACTTACGGAAAAGTAGAAATTCTGAATGTCGTTTTTCTTAAAGGCAAAACTATACTTTATTAAGATTCCGTTTTTAGTAAAATTATTGACGATTTTATACTTTATTTCATATTATATTGTACAAAACAATAAAGCTGATCATACCCGGAAATTAGAGACTCGTTAAAAATTTGTTGAAAGAGAGCCAGCTTTCTCGGACTTTAATACAGCGTCTAAAGATATTCCAAATGAATGGATTTTTTTGAAGAAAGTTTCCATACCATTGAATTATGATATAAATTACATAGTAAATTCTAATAATTTTTAAAATATTTTAAGGGCACTTATAAGTTTATGTAGAAAATTCGGTCTAAAACATTGAGAAAAGCAACTGATCGTGGCAAAAATTTGAAATTTATTTAAAAATTATTGAAAGAGATCCAGCCTTCTCCAACTTTATTTTTAGAAGCGATTTCAATACTAAATAGTAAATTCTAATAATTTTTACAATATTTTAAGGGTATATTTAAGCTTATATAGAAAATTCGGTTTAGAACATAGAGAAAAGTGACAGAATTTAAGCGCTTTGACAAAAACACTGAGTTGAAATAAGATATAATTTTTTTTACTTACAGTTCGTGTGTAGGGTAGTCCATTGCCTCGGTCTGTGCAGTTCGGCAAATGTCAACAACATGCTGTGATGCAAAGAGCTCCTCATTGACCACGATCGTGAAAAGGTGCATAGACGCTTCTGTTCTGTAGAACAACAGAAAAAATCACTCTTCCGTATATATATACATATATATATATATATATATATATATATATATATATATATATATTAATTTAAAGAAAAGAAATAAAAAGAATACATGTGAACGTACTTACATGTAAGGTAACTACGTACGTGACCATGATCATTTGCGAACATGTACGAATGCATAAAGTTTTGTACACATATTGGTAGTCACACAATACCATAGGTAGGTGAATGAATAATTAATAAAATTAACAAAATATAAAGGTCAAGAAAGGAAATGGACGTATGAATGAACAACATATAAATAATAATAGGTTAAAGAATTTGCCATACATTGAATACTAAATCCATCCAAACTTGCATTATGCGAGTTTGGTCCTTATGTGAAAATGAATATTTGAATATAAAAATTATATAGGAATTATTCATTGTTAATTTTTACACACACACACACATATATTCATTTATATATATATATGTGTGTATATATATATATATACACACACACACATATATATATATATATACACACACACACATATATATATATATATAAATGAATATATGTGTGTGTAAAAATGAACAATGAATAATTCCTATATAATTTTTATATTCAAATATTCATTTTTACATAAGGACCAAACTTGCATAATGCAAGTTTGGATGACTTTAGTATTCAATGTATGGTAAATTCTTTAACCTGTTATTATTTATATGTTGTTCATTCATACGTCCATTTCCTTTCTTGACCTTTATATTTTGTTAATTAATTATTCATTCACCTACCTATTGTCTACCTATTGTCAACCTCTTGTGTGACTACCAATATGTGTACAAACTTTATGCATTCGTACATGTTCGCAAATGATCATGATCACGTACGTAGTTACCTTACTTGTAAGTACGTTCACATGTATTCTTTTTATTTCTTTTCTTTAAATTAATTAATTTCTCGCAATACTCGTAAATGTTTATACAAGTGTTCGAATTCCGCTGACAGCAGCGAAAGCAGAGCTTCTGGGGTGAAAATCTCCTCTCGCTTGCTTCTAATTTATAAAACATTATTATATGTGTTATGTTATATATATATATATATATATATATATATATATATATATGTATATATATGTACTGTATGCAGCCATGTACTTTGTTATACTCCTAACATCCTAATTGTCTATAAATATGAAACACTTTAAAAAAACTATAGTTAAATGTTTAATTGTAATTAACTTTCTTTTCTTCTTCTTCCGCAGCTTATTATCCCATCTTTACATGGGGTCGCTGTTTTTGGTTCGTCTTCTCCACTCTCCTCTGTCGTATACCACGTCCTCCTCCAATTCCTTCTCCCTGATGTCCGCCACCACACAGTCCCTCCATCTCGTCTTCGGTCTTCCTCTTCTTCTCCGTCCCGGCAACTCCATCTCCAGCACTCTGCGCCCCACATACTCCTCCTCTCTTCTCCTGACGTGTCCATACCACCTCAGCCTGGCCTCCTGCACCTTCTTAGATGCTTCCGCCACCTTCACTCTTCCTCTTATATGCTCATTTCTGACCCTATCCCTCCTCGTCACTCCACACATCCATCTCAACATCTTCATTTCAGCCACATCGATTTTTCTTTCATTGCTCTTCTTCATTGGCACAGTCTCCATTCCATACAACATTGCCGGCCTCACCACTGTTTTGAATACCTTTCCCTTCAGTTTCACTGGGACCCTCTTATCACAGAGCACCCCTGATACGTCTCTCCAGTTCTTCCACCCCGACTGTATTCTACATTTTATCTCTCTTTCTGCTCCCCCCTCTGCATCCACTGTTGACCCCAAGTATTTAAAATACTCCACCGTCTTAACACGCTCTCCACTCAATGTCACTTCCCCTCCTCGGTCCTGCTGCACATCACATCTCATATATTCGGTCTTCTTTCGGCTAATTCTCATCCCCCTACTTTCCAACGCCTCTCTCCAATTTTCCAACTGCTGCTCCACCTCCTCTTTCGTCTCCCCACTCAACACAACATCGTCTGCATACATCATGCACCACGGCGCCTCCCCTCTAATCCTGTCCGTCAACACTTCGAATACCACATTGAAAAGGAAGGGGCTCAAAGCTGATCCTTGGTGCAGACCAACTTCCACCCCAAAGCTCTCTGACACACCCACGCTACTCCTCACCTTAGTTGTTACTCCCCTGTACATCCTCTTGATCAGTTTAACATACTTCTCCGGTACCATCTTTTCCCTTAAGCATCTCCAAACTTCCTGCCGTGGTATCCTATCATATGCCTTCTCCAAGTCAATAAAAACCATGTGCAACGCCTTCTGCCCCTCTCTGTACCTCTCTGCCAACTGTTTCAATGCAAAAACTGCATCTGTCGTTCTCCTTCCCGCCATAAATCCAAACTGTTCCACTGACACTTCCGCTTCGTCTCTCAACCTACTCTCCACTATTCGCTCCCATATCTTCATTGTATGTGATATTAGCTTGATCCCTCTATAATTCGTGCAATCTTGTACATCTCCCTTCTATTTGAATATAGGCACTATGATGCTGGTCCGCCACTCATCCTCCCCACTTGTTCTGTCGTAGCTACATTTGGTAATCCATCTTCATAGAAAGATCTTGGGTTTTCTTTATTTAATAATTCCTCAAAATATTCCTTCCATCTATCCTTTATCTCTTCATCTCTTTGCAGCACCGCCCCCTCCCTTCCCTTAATTTGTTTTACCTGTGTAAAGTCTTTTGTCGCTCTATTTCTGCTCTTAGCCAATCTGTATATCTTCTTTTGTCCTTCACGATCCTCTAAATCCTCATACATCTGCCGATATGCCTCCGCCTTTGCTCTCGCCACTGCTCTCTTTGCCTGTTTCTTCGCTTCTTTATATACCACCTTACACTCTTCACTCCTCGATTCTTCCCATAACTTCTTAGTTTCTCTCTTACTTCGTAGTGCTCTTTGGATCTCATCACTCCACCACCATCCTTCCTTATCTTCCCACACTTTACCTGATGTTTCCCCCAATATGTCTCTACCTGCCGTTCTCATGACATTCGCATTATGTACCCACCAATCCTGTACATTCTGTTCAACATGGATTTCACTCAACACTCTCTCTAAATTCCCGTTTCTTCCCCTCCTCTCTCAGTTTGTACCACCTAATTCTCCTCACTGTTGTTCCTCGGGTCTTTCTTCCTCTTTTCAACATCACATCCATGACTACCAACCGGTGTTGTGGCGTCACATGGTCTCCTGGAATAACTTTGCAGTCCCTCACCTCGGCCAATTGCGCCCTCCTATACAGTATAAAATCAATTTGCGATGTTCTGCCTCCACTCTTGTACGTAATAACATGCTCCTCCCTCTTTCTGAAAAACGTATTTACAATCGCTAGATCAAACGATGCAGCCATATCCAACACTCTCTCACCGTCCACGTTTGCCTCTCCATAGCCATGACCACCGTGCACTCTGACCACTCCATCGTTATGATCACCAACGTGTCCATTCATATCCCCGCCCAACGCCACTCGTTCGTCCTCGGCAATACTCTCCATTTCTTCCTCCAATAACCTCCAGAATGCTTCCTTAACGTCGTCCGGACATCCACTTTGGGGTGCGTATGCACTGATTATATTGAGTACATGCTCCCCATAATTCATTCTCAAAGTCACCAGTCTATCTCCTCTTCGCTTTACTTCCACTATGCTATCCTTCAATTCCTTCGCCAATACAATACCCGCACCATTCCTTCCCTCAACCGACGCCCCACTGTAGAACAATTTATATCTCTCACTGAGTTCTCTTGCTTTGTTCCCCTTCCAGCGTGTTTCTTGTACACACAACACCCGAACTCTCCTCTTCTTCATCAACTTCACAATCTCTCTTCCTCTGCCAGTCATGCTTCCAACATTCAGCGTCGCAATTCTCAGGTCCACCCGAGCTCGCTTCGTTAGCCGCACCCGCTCTTGGTGCGGTAGCCCTCGCCTCACCACAGAGGTCGGGCGAGGTCTCTGTACGTCGCCTACGGGGTACGCCCTAGCCGTCATCGCATTTTCGTGTTGAAGACTCACCATTGTGGTTTTGGCTGGGTTTTTATGGCCGGATGCCTTTCCTAACGCCAACCCTCCCCATTTATCCGGACTTGGGACCGGCCGAGAACAAGGCTGGCTTGCCTTACCCTCGGGTTGGGTCTTAGGATTGTACGTTATTATTGTAAATTTCTTTTCAAGGTTTCTTATTATTCATACAAAAAAGATATGCCTTACTTCAGAACGCATTTTTCGGACTACTGAAAATTAGTTCTACTGTTATGATTATTACTTGAGCTAAAATATATTTTATCTGCACAATTCACAATTATTTATGTCATGAAATGAAAATAACGTTCATGTTATTTTGTATCTCCAAAACGTTTACTCTTCTTTCACGTACTTGACAGTCTATAGTTAAAATTTTCATTACAAAACAAAACTGCCTTAAATTTTTGTCTAAAATCATTTGTATAAAATGATTTACATGTCCTAATGCGAGAGTGGTTCTTTAAGATAATTGTAATTAACTGTAATACTTTAATATAATGTAATTGATGTACTTTAATGAAACTATAATTAACGATAATAATGTAATATAATGTAATTAATGTACTTTAATGAAACTATAATTAACTACAATAATTTAATATAATGTAATTAATGTACTTTGATGAAACTGTAATTAACGATAACAAGCGAATGTGAATTAATTGGTAATTATAATCATAGTTGTAATAAACCAAAATTACAATGTACTCAGTGATGCACTTGGGATTGTACTCAATGTACGACCCGACATTATGTCGCCATTTAGGAATGTACACTCGGCGATATTATTACTATTATTTTTTATTATTATTTTTTTTTCGTTGAGATAAATTTTGATGTGCTTTCTACTTTGCCAAATAATTGGTGACTTGTTCTTTTTAAAATTTCTTAATCATTTTTAGATTTAGCTTAATAATGAACCCTGAGTAACTTTTGCAATGCTCATGTTTTGTATACGTTCTCTCTTCGTTATAAAAGATGAAGTCATGTCTTGCCTAAGCATTTAATTGTAAATCTTAAACCTTTAATTTTTACTGATATGCATATTTTAGTGTAAAGATGCATAGTTCAATTTCCACTTTCAGTTAACTTGGCAGATCATGATAACATCAGATCTGAAAATACGCGGGTTAAGATAAAAATATGGCTTCATCTTCAAATATCTTGTTTATTCGTTTAAACATTACCACAGCTAAAAGATTTACTTTATTTTCAAATATTGTGCAAAAATAATGCAGCCTTTTCAACATTTAATAATAATGATGTTAGCAGTTTATGGGTATATAAACCCACAAAAATTCTTCCATGTTCATTATGAATTAGACTACGAGGCTGACATTACCTGTAACATTTTAGCAGTAAATTACAGTAAGAAAAAGTCTTTCTCTTCTCCTTCGAGCCGTGCTCTCTTCAGAGAACTTAGTCATTAAAATCTCCCGATACGTTACAAGAAGAATCGGGGGAACCCTCAGAGAATTTAATAAGCCTCTCAGAATCCTCCGAGCCACTATAGAAGAACTCGGAGAGTAGTATAGAAGAAACTACTGCAAGTAACAAATCCGTTGCTGCCTCCTAACCAGAACCCCCGTCGACTCCGAACCAACCCAGGCCATAGACGGAGGGGTTAACATGTATATATATATATATATATATATATATGCATGTATATTACGTATATTACTTATCACGTAATATATCACGTATATTACTTAAACCATGTCTCCGAATTCGAACACATCTGGTGAAGAACAGCGTTCTATTTCACTGTTCGTGAATTCTGGCGTGTTAGAACTCATTGCGGCTAACCGATCGATCGAGAATATTCACTGGAAAAATTAATAACGCGTGCGCTTTCGAGGTGAAGCTGTCCCTTTTATATGGCGGGGGTCAACGTTCCATTTCAAGCGACGTGATCGTGAGCTGAAAACACCAATCAACACAGCGTAGGTTTTCTGAATGGCTGGAGATGTCTCTGTGGGCGTGGTTTCGTCAAAATTGAATTATGCTTCCCTCAGATTTTTTTAAAATTTAATAAGTGGGCGCTCTCCATAATTATATATATATATATATATATATATATATTAGGGTGTTTCATACCTATAGGGTAAAATAAAAATGAGCTTGGAGTTTTAATCCACACGTTTCTCCGTATTCTAAAGAACAAGAAAACACGTTTATGCAAGTTTGAACCAGATCGCGCTGCATTTAGAGGTCCCCAACTTTGACGACTTTTTGTCAGTTCATTTCTCGCCTGCCTGCAGTGAAGACGGTTTTCTTCGTCACTTGAGCGGTTCGTGTTGTATAGCCTATTGGACAACTATGGAGGTAATTATATATGCTACTAATTATCTCATTTTACTGTGGTATTGAAATTTATTATTATTTAATTTCTGTCATTTTACTGTGGTAGTGATATTTATTATTAATATTACATGAAATTAATTAGTCTGTTGCATATTGGACAACTAAGCTGGTAATTATTTATGATACTAATTAATGTAATTTTACTGCGGTATTGAAATTTATTTAATTAATGAATTGTCAAAGAGAACGTAGTGTACACGTATCAGTTTTATAAATAAAGAAAATCAGTAACTGGGACTCGAGCCAGTGTCATAGCCGTTTGGCGGCATCGCTCAAGTCGGCGTACACAGCACGCTATCCACTCCCTAGATGGTGTAGTGGATAGCGTGCTGTGTACGCCGACTTGAGCGATGCCGCCAAACGGCTATGACACTGGTTCGAGTCCCAGTTACTGCTTTTCTTTATTTAATTAATGAAATTAATTACGATGTGAAATTATTTCTGTGGAATTATTTAGTTTGTTTTCTTTTCCAGGTGTCTACCAGAGCGAAAACAGAAGTGTTTCTTATTGGCCAGACGGATGCGAACATCACATCAAGTGGCCTTCCAACTCAGTTGCAAGTACTCAAAAAGTACTTTTACCACCAAAAGGAGCAAAAATTTGGACGTACTAAATGCCTGAACCTGTGCCTGGATGCCTGTCTCATATTTTGGGAGAGAGCGAGAATCCCCATGATGCGTCGAGATTCGGCCTTGAGGAAGATGGAATCCCTTCTCAAGGAATACGACCGGCTTGTGAAGCACAAGTCACATAAAGCAGAGTCCTTCCGAGTGAAGGAGGCGATGTTCAAGGAGGCAATAGCGAAGGAGATCATGGACATTGCTCATTCACAGGCTAAGGAAATGATGAAGAATCAGGAGGACATCCACTTTCTCGACATGCAGCGTGAAGATCCAAATTCCTGCAGCATGGGCCCTGTTGACATGAAGCTTCACTATAAGGAGATTAGGAAAAGGAAGAGGCTGGACAAGATTAAGGAACAACAGGAGAAGGCCAGGAAGGAAGAAGGAGCTGCAGAAGATACGGGGGCTTTAGTGATTTCAACTTCGTCAGAGACTGACTCAGATGTCGTTGACCCAACCGTGGAAGTTTTTCCATCCTCCTCCAAGGGAAATACCAAGAAGCGACGCAGGAATCTGATCTCACAGGATGTGACGACTACCTACGATCGGCTGATTATTTCGTACCGCGATTCAGCTATGTCGTACGCTGCAGCGGCTAAATCACTAGGTTTTGACTTGGATGAACTGTCCATTTCTGCCAGTACCATGTACCGCACACGCAAGGCTCTCAGGAAGGTGGCTGCTGAAAGTTATCAATCCGACGAAGTTTGTCCTGGTCAGCCTCTTGTCTTGCATTGGGACGGTAAGCTCCTACCTGACAGTGAGCAATGGAAGGAGAGCGTTGACCGGATCGCCGTCCTCGTCTCTGGCGACGGCAAGGAGAAGTTGCTCGGCGTTCCTAAGGTGACGTCCGGAACCGGCGAGAAGATAGCGCGAGTTTGCTTGGATTTGGTCAAGGAACACAGGATGGAAGAGCGCGTGCGGGGACTGTCTTTCGACACGACAGCGTCGAACACCGGGATTCATATCGGGGCCTGCGTCCTGATTGAGAAAGGTCTTGGCAGAGAACTCATGTACTTCCCCTGTCGGCATCACATCTATGAAGTCATCCTCAGCTCCGTCTTCAAGCGTGCATATGGCCCTTCAAGTGGCCCCGATATACCCGTTTTCAAGAGGTTTCAGGCACAATGGAAGTTCATCGACCGGTTGGACGTGCGGCCGTACGATTTTGCTCAAGTCAATGACTCTATGAGGGAACTGAGGGAGAAGTCAGTCCTGCTGGTGAGAGGGATGGTGAGCACGTCGCATCAGCGCGATGACTACAAGGAACTGCTACAGTTGGTTCTCATCTTCCTGGGAGAAGCAAAAGTGGTGGATTTCCCTCTCAGAGC